>JAMWET010007453.1:0-80000 GCA_024036415.1 Prochilodus magdalenae | reverse complement strand
GGGAGGACCAGGCCTCTACCTCGGCCGAGCGCAGCGGGGCTGGAGCGGAGGACACCGCGGGAAACCCCCCGCCCGATCCGGGTGTAGGTGTACGCGCCGCCCCGGAGACAGGTCGCGGAGCGGAGGTGAGTGAACGCTTGGTGGCGAGTGTCATAGAGAACGAGGAGAACACGATGCAGGCTGGTCAGGGTGAATGTGGAGCTGGTGCTCAGACTGGTGGAGATGGTGGGGAGGTCAGTGAGGTGACTGATGGTGGTGTCGTAGCTGGGCCGAGCGCTGGCGGGTTTAGCGCAGCGGCGCGGGACTCTGCGGAGCCCGTAGAGCCTGAGGCTGTCAGTGAGTCACAGTCAGGATCTGTGGTGTCTGTAGAAGAGGAGATGGAGGAGGAGGAGGACAGGCTGTCTGAGATATCTGACGCTGGCTGTAGTCAGTTCGGAGGGGACGTGCTGTACACGGTAGATCAGATTAATGCTTTTCTAGACGAGACCAAGGGCCGGTCTGTGGAAGTGAGGGACTTCTTCCCTGACCTGGAGAAGTTTGTTTGCTCTGTCCTGAAGGTTCAGAAGAATGTCGGGTACGATGTTCTCTCACGGCAGAAGCGGTTTCGCTTAAAGAAGTTGGTGACAGCTGTTCGGAAAGCTAAATCTGTGAAGGCTGGTTCTAGAGCCTGCTCTGACCGTGCGCATGTCTGACCAGTGTACTTGTATGAGACGGGTCTTCTCTGTCTGTACTCTCTGTCTCTCTCTGTACTGTCTCCTCCCCCTTCTTTCTGAACTCATGGGAGTTTTAAGGGTGGGATCTCTAAATGTTAATGGGTTTAGGGATCGGGTCAAACAGTCTCTCTTCTCTGAACTCCTCAGTCTTAAACAGCTCCATGTCTGTTTCCTGCAGGAGACCCATAGCACTGACGACATGGCGGCTGATTATGGCCTGTGGTGGAAGGGGGATTGTTTTCTTAGCCATGGTACCAATCTCAGTCTGGGTGTAGCTGTTCTTCTCGCTCCGTCTTTGAAAGCTGTAATACTCTCTAAGAGCGAAGTGGTACCGGGGCGCCTGCTCGTGGTTAGAGCCTCAGTCTTCGAGCACACGTTTACTTTTATAAACGTGTACGCTCCAAACAGAGGGCCCGATAGAGTGGACTTCTTCTCCAAATTAGACCAGATATTACAGTCTGTCTCTTCTGGAGATACTGTCGTGATGGGCGGGGACTGGAATTGTACTCTGGACTTTGTCCATGATAGAAATGGAGAGGAACCACACCCCCGGTCTGCGGCAGCTCTTAGTGGTATTGTATCTGGTTTTAACTTGATTGACGTGTGGCGGGAGAAGCATCCCCAGGTGAAGCAGTACACATGGGTGAAGGTCTCTGAGGAGAGGGTCTCCGCAGCCAGGCTGGACAGGTTCTATGTCTCCTGTAGTGAGAGGCATAGAACTGGTCAGTCTGCTATTTCTCCGACTGGCTTTTCTGATCACCATTTGTGCACTGTGGACTTTCTGTTTGTAACACATGTACGAAAAGGCTGTGTTTGGTATTTTAATAGGAAGCTCTTACAGGACAAGGCGTTTTGTGAGAGTTTCAAAGTGTTTTGGCACGAGTGGGTTTTTGAAAGGGGAGTTTGAGACTCTTATACAATGGTGGGAAGTAGGGAAATCACAGATTAGAACGTTCTGTCAGGATTTTACATCTTACTCCACAGCCACTCTCAGGACAGCTATTCAAGCCCTTGAGCTGGACATCGCGAGGATTTATGACCTCTTGATCAATCAGAGTGCTTCTGGACTTCAGACGGACTTGGCTTCCAAACAGAAGGAACTTGCTGCCATTCTGCATGAAAAGGCAAAAGGTGCATTTGTCAGGTCGAGATATCTGTCGATGAACGATATGGATGCTCCTACTGCGTTCTTCTTCGACTTGGAACGGTCCACGGCTGGACACCAGGCACTGGTGACATTGCGCAAAGTCGATGGCTCCGTTACCATGGACCCTGTCGAACTGCGCCGGCTGGCTGTGGATTTTTATTCTACTCTGTTTGCGTCTGAAGCTCTGGATCCCTCTTGTTGTGAAGCATTGTCCTCAGGTCTTCCTCAGCTGGACCAGGAGCGGAGTCAAGCCCTGGATGCGGCCCTGTCTTTTGAGGAGGTCACGGAGGCGGTGTTTCAGCTGAACTCTGGTCGGGCCCCAGGAATCGATGGACTGCCGGTGGACTTTTTCAAGGCTTTTTGGGGAGTGATCGGAGAGGACTTGTTTAGCGTTCTGCAGGCGAGTCTTCACGGACAAATACTCCCAACGAGCTGCAAGCGGGCTGTCCTCTCTCTCCTGCCGAAAAAGGGGGACCTCTGCCTATTGAAGAACTGGAGGCCGGTGTCCCTTCTCTGTGCCGATTACAAAATCCTGTCTCGATGTCTTGCTAACAGACTTAAAGGTGCTCTGGACACACTCATTCATATAGACCAATCCTACTGTGTGCCAAAAAGGTCCATCTACGACAACTTGTTTCTGATTAGGGACATGATGGACTTTGCAGGTCTGTCTGGTACAGAGTTTGGTCTACTCTCACTTGATCAGGAAAAAGCGTTTGACCGTGTGGGCCATGAGTACCTGTTTAGCACAATGAGGCATTTTGGTTTTGGAGAAGTTTTTATGTCATGGGTCAGACTATTGTACACCGATGCCTCCTGTTTAATCAAAGTGGGTGGTGGTTTAAGTCTCCCGGTTCCAGTTAGACGGGGCATAAGGCAAGGCTGTCCACTCTCTGGTCAGCTCTATGCTATTGCTGTGGAGCCCCTTCTTTGTTTGCTAAGGGCAAGGCTGGTGGGTCTACATTTTGCAGGGAGTTCCGTCAGACTTTCCGCCTATGCTGATGATGTTACGGTGGTGATCCGTAATAGTGAGGATGTTGATGCTCTGATAGCATCTTTATCGATTTATGAAAGAGCATCTTCTGCTCGGTTAAATTGGGGAAAGACCAAGGGTTTGTGGTGTGGACCCAGAGCCGGAGGGCGTCCCCTACCTCCTCTTCCTGGTGCCATAGAGTGGGACAGGAAGGGGTTTAAAGTGTTGGGAGTTTGGTTGGGAACAGAGGACGTTAAGATTAAGAATTGGGAGGGTTTAGTGGAGAAAGTTCGTGCCCGATTGTCTAGGTGGTCATGGCTGCTCCCCCAGTTATCGTATAGGGGTAGAGTTCTGATAGCTAACAACCTCATAGCGTCAGCCCTGTGGCATATATTCACAGTGCTCAATCCACCCGGGGGACTGATCAAGGACATTCAGAAAGCACTGGTGGACTTTTTCTGGAGTGGGCAGCACTGGTTGAGGGCCGCAGTGCTGTATCTGCCTGTACAGGAGGGCGGACAGGGACTGATCGACATCCGCTCCAGGGTCGCTGTTCTGCGCCTGCAGGCAGCGCAGCGTTTTCTGTATCATGGGCATCACCCCTGGATAGATGTGGCCTGCGCTCTCCTTCGTTCCGCGGGGCGGATGGGCCTGGACAGGCACCTGTTTTATCTATCGCTGGACTCTGTGGACTTGGGAGGCCTGACTCCGTTCTACTCTGCGGTTTTGCAGGCATGGCAGCTCTTGTCCTTTTCAAGGAAAGAGCCGACGCCTGCCTACTGGGTGTTTGAAGAGCCTCTGTTTTTTAACCCCGTCCTTCCCACAATGTCCCAGGTTTCTGGCACACTACGGGTCAGCCTCCTCGAGGCTGGGGTCAGTAAGGTCTGCCATTTGAGGAGAGGTTTTGACTGGGTGACCGCGGAGCAGCTGGCGAATCTGGCCGGCCTCAGGTCAGTACGCCTGGCCTCCCAGGTGTTGGATCATGTGAGATCTGGTCTCTCAGCCTCTGCTCTGGATTTCTTGGAGGCGACGCCTGTGGAGGACCATCACAGTGGATTGGCCGCCTCTCCAGAGCTGGTGGTCACAGTAGAACTGGACGGCTGGGAGGAGGGACGAGGAAAGCTCCTCTCACTGGAGATCCCGATTCTTGGGAGCTTCAGTGGGCTTTCGAAGCAGGCACTGTATTGTGTCTGCACGAAGACTCTGAACTTCCAGGCTCTGAAGGACCTACATGATACAAAATGGGCTGAGGTTTTGGGGTCAGGCTCTTCCCCGAAAGGTAGCTGGCGGTCCCTGTACAAAAGACCCATTGAAAAGAGAATGGGAGATCTCCAGTGGAGACTTGTGCACGGGATTTTAGCTACAAACAGACATGTGGCACGACTTGATCCGTTGGTTGGGGAGGGTTGTCCTTTTTGCGGGGTCACTGAGACGGTTTTCCATCTATTCCTTCAGTGTCCCCGTTTGTGTCTGTTACTGCGGGCGGTGCAGAACTGGGGAATAATGTTTTTAGGTTCCTTTGAGCCCAGTTTGTTTATTTATGGGCCCAAGTACTCTGTTCCCAAGAAAGAGAGGGTAGTTCTTCTGAACTTTTTGTTCGCTACAGCAAAACTGGCGATCTGGTGCAGTAGGAAGAACAAGGTTAGGGGACGTGGGGGGACGGATCCTTTGCTGATGGCGAGGGGTTTTGTCCTACAGCAACTCCGGTTGGAATTTGCTTTTTATAAACTTACTGATGATGTGGATTCTTTTTTTGCTGTGTGGGGGTTTGGGAGTTTTATTTGTGAACCTGACGATCAGGATGGGTTTGTCCTGAATTTGTAAAGTACCGGTGTGGTAGTGTGGGAGTATGGTAGTGTACAGGTGTGGTAGTGTGGGGTCTGACTGTTTTAAAGTTATGGTTTGTTTGTTTCTAGAGTGTGATGTAGATTAAAGCTGCTTAAAGTCTAAAGTCTCTCTCTCTCTCTCTCTCTCTTAGTCTCTCTTTCTCTCTTAGTCTCTCTCTTTCTCTCTTTTAGTCTCTCTCTCTCTCTTAGTCTCTCTCTCTCTCTCTCTCTCTCTCTCTCTCTTAGTCTCTCTTTCTTTCTCTCTCTCTCTCTCTCTCTTAGTCTCTCTTTCTCTCTCTCTCTTAGTCTCTTTCTATCTCTTAGTCTCTCTCTCTTAGTCTCTCTCTCTCTCTCTTAGTCTCTTTCTATCTCTTAGTCTCTCTCTCTCTCTCTTAGTCTCTTTCTATCTCTTAGTCTCTCTTTCTCTCTCTTAGTCTCTCTCTCTCTCTCTCTCTTAGACTCTCTTTCTCTCTCTTAGTCTCTCTCTCTCTCTCTTAGTCTCTTTCTCTCTCTCTTAGTCTCTCTCTCTCTTAGTCTCTCTCTCTCTTAGTCTCTCTCTCTCTCTCTCTTAGTCTCTCTCTCTCTCTCTCTCTCTCTCTTAGTCTCTCTCTCTCTCTCTCTTAGTCTCTCTCTCTCTTAGTCTCTTTCTCTCTCTCTTAGTCTCTCTCTCTCTCTTAGTCTCTCTCTCTCTCTCTCTTAGTCTCTCTCTCTCTCTTAGTCTCTCTCTCTCTCTCTTAGTCTCTTTCTCTCTCTCTCTCTTAGTCTCTTTCTCTCTCTCTCTTAGTCTCTTTCTCTCTCTCTCTTAGTCTCTTTCTCTCTCTCTTTCAGTCTCTACCTCTCTCTCAGTTTCACCCCCCCTCTATCTCTCCCACCCTGTTTTCTCTCTCAGTCTCTCTTTCCATCTCCTTCTCCCTTTCTGTAGTCTGTCTTTCAGCCTCTCTTTCTGTCTCTAACTCATTCTGCTCCCTCCCTCTCTATGTTCGCATCCTCAGTCTCTCTGTGTCTTTTCTCTTCCTCTTTCGCTCTCTCTCTCTCTCTCTTTGCTCTCTCAGTCTCTCTCTCTGTCTTTTTCTCTTCCACTCTCTCACTCAGTCTCTCCCTCACTCACTCTCTCTCCTGTTTTCTCTCTGTCACTTTCCCTCTTTTCCTCCATCCCTCACTTTCTCTCTCTCTCCCCCGATTTCTAAAGAAGTGAACTTTGGCTGATGTCCTGGCTGATCGACCTTATCCAGGGTAAGAGGGACATTCGGTAGACTGGATGTTTCTCACTGAACTCTTCCTTTCACTATCGGAATGTATTTACTGCTAAACTAATAACAGCATCCCCCTTTTCCCCCATGGGTCCAATCACAGCGGGCCGATTAATCAGTCAATGAATGAATCACTTGCTGCAGCCCTGATGTCGATACATCATATCACTGTGAATACAGCCACTGCACATACAGCGTAGCCTGTCCTCAGGTAGCAGCTGTAGATATATCCCTATGGATTTCCAGCTAGCGTCCAACATACGGAGCTGTACGGACACCTCAAGGCTTCTCTCTGTGTTCCTCTCTGTGAAGGCAACCTTGGAATTGACAGCCAAAGTAGATTCACAGGGCCGAAACGTGCTCTAATTGAAATCAATACAAACTGGGCAGCCGGGCTACTGGGGAGGGTTTAGTCTGCTTCAGGTGATAAGAGCTGTCTGGTAGAGCTTTAACCAGCCATGAAATTCTGGTCCCAAAACCAATAAAGACAGAGGACATTCAGGGTCTGATGTACTAAGCCTTAAGGGCCAGTTTCAGGTGGAAGCCGGACACATTCTGCTCATGCATTACACAGGATCCCAAATCCATGGAGAAATTTCCAGCACCACTAGTTACAGTGCACCAACAGCAAGCAGAAACTTCAACGAGGACATATTCATAATACGGCATGTGCTATAAAACCTGAGCCGAGAGATATAGGCCTGGGGAAAGTATGTGGAACGACCAAAAACACTTGCTCTGAAACTTTCCACAGGTAAACAGGTGAATAAGTAACAAGGGGTCCTGTTATTCACAAAAGGCTCAGTCGTCTCCGTCTTCCGAGAAACTGTGTAGGTGGACGGTCCAACCGTTTAGGAATGTCTCTCAATGTATGTCTGCAAGCAATTTAACGGATTCACCATCTACAGCCCAGAACGCTGTTGAAGCATGCAGGAAATCTGCGTCCTTGTCCATAAAGGGCAAGGCTGAAAGCCTATTGAATGCCATCAGTGAAGAGCAGCTGCACAAATAGAAGGAATGAACTGACCGGAAAGAAACATGGTGGGGGGGTTGGACATAGTTAGCCGTGCGAATGATTCAAGATTCACGCTCAGGTGTCCATGTGATGGGCCTTATCGCTGGACCTGACTGACCCCACTGCCACAATCGTAGACAATGAGCAAGCAGTGGTGTCCTCCATGAGTTACCCAGTTAGGGCCAGCACCATTGGCAGATGGCTAAACGATGCAGGGCTACATGCACGCAGACCGTTAGGATGACTGCTCGTCACACCAAGGCAACGTCGCCAAAGACCGCAATGGTGTCAGGCCAGACTGTCATGGAGTGACTCAGAAGGGCAGCGGGTCATCTTATGTCTTGGTGGAGAATCCGTGTGTGGAGGCACAGTGGTCAGCGCCAAGATGGGCGGTTTGTTGTTACGCATCACATGTCCAGAAGGCCTAGTGTCACTCCACCTCCACCCCTACCACACCATCTGTAGGAGGTGTGTGAGGATGTTCAAGCTGCATGGGATGGGTTATAACAGGACACCATTAGGAACCTCTACCACTCCATGCCGATGCCGAGAGGCCTGGCCTGTTGGGTTAGCAAACATGGCCGCCCAACGCCACCATACTGAGAGACAGACTTCTGTATGTGTAGCTCAATCATCTTTATTGATCATCAGTTATTGATCCTGGTAACCTTCATCTTCCTTCCCAACAGCACTGCAACCCCACCCCTCCTTCTGGATGCAGCTCTTCTTTTGACGACTGTTCAACGAGTATATTTTCACTTCCCTCACCTTTTCCTAGAAGACTGTAGGCCTGTGATACTGAGACGCTTTAAAGACGCTCCTCCGACTGAGTTCCTTAAGAACACAGCGTTTTAGCCCGTCCTGTGCAGTAGCTGTGCTTGCCAGAGCTCTGAAACAGATGTAGAGAGCGATAGAGAAACAGATGGCCCCTGCTCCATCCCAGCTTCCAGGACAGAGGAGGGAGGAGACACGACGTTTCTGTCCCGTCTCCCAAGAGCGCTTCTAATCACGGTGTAACATACGCACACTGTTAGCCCTGTAATTCACATCTCATGCTTGATTTCTTCCCCTCTCCTCTCTCCATTTCTCCTCTCCTCTCCTCTCTCTCCCACTCATCTTGCTGCATGTGCCAACTCAGGATGCCAAGGCACTTCTAATGAGAAGATGTGCCCTGTGTCTCAGGCCAGAGGTTCTTGGTTAAGGCATGCGGGCATTCATTAGCGCAGAGTTTGTGCAGATGCCCAGTGACTTGGCAGCTAATGGTTTTGACCGTAAGCAGCAGAGATGCACCGATCCAAGTTCGTCTTTAGGGTACCTCAGGGTGTCGGCAGATTCCGAATGTACTGGTTGGAATTCTTGGAGTGGCCTTTCATAGACGAACATACACTCAACAGACTCTACTGTGAAAGTCAGATCGGATCGTTCAGGTCTGTCAGACGTCTCAGCCCCAATGGATGACATACGTCAGTCAGACGGGAGCTTACGTAGCATTTAGGGGGCCGCTAGGCGAGTCACATGACCTTGTTAAACCAATGAAACTCAAGGCACTTCTTTTGACACGAATGTGAGCCAATGGGACACATGCTATTGCTAAGTGGTTCATCTCGAACAGAGGACTACTGGGTGTCCATCCAGGTATTGTGCCGGGCGGAGGACTGGGAGTTGGCCGGGCCTAAAACTGAACATGTGACCACCCCAATATCTGTACGTGTCATATACCACCCCCTCCAGGTACTGCACATGCCGTTTTGCCAAACCTAGTTTGCATGTCTGCTCTGTTTATCCTCTCTGGCTCTTGACTCCCTTTGTTTTTTGACCTCCTCTTCTACTTATTCCCGGTCCACTTTCTCTTTTGATCTCCTCTCTGGACCTCCCTTTCGTACACTAGACCATTCTCTTGTCTAGCCCTTCTGCTTCGGTTACCTCGCTGCCTGTTTACCCTGGTTTTGACCTCTGCCTGTCCGTTGACTTCGATCTTGCCCTCCATGTTTGTTTGCATGGTGTTGCTATGCTCATTGACTTGCTTGTTTAATAAAGCCCATCTGACTTTTAGCTCTGCGAGCATCGGCCCTGGTTCTTTGCTCCTGACAATAGAAGTGAAACTAGTCAGAAATGAAAAACCAAATTCAAAAATAAGGATGATTGAAAATTGTAAAACTACAGTATAATAAGCCTTTTTTATTCCCATGCTAATAAGCCAATGTTCCATCTCATTTAGCTTTTCCCCAGACCTTCTCATTATGAGAGCATGTCTGGCCATGTGAAAGTAAAAAGCTCCAATCACAAACAATACAAATGAGTGTCATGCAGTTTTAGCCAGGCAATATTTATTCTATTATTTTATAACAACCACAGTTATTATATTGATCAAAACGCTGCCGCTATCAGTATTAGCTTAACATCAGAATACAAAAAGACAATGTTTACTTTATTGATCCTATACGGACATTTAATCCATTTAGTTTCATCTAGTCTGGGGTAGAGCAAAGCATTCTCAGAGACCAGAGCTGCTGTGGAGCGTGAAGTGGTTTGCCCAATGGCCCAACAAGGTCTACCCTATCAAGGTCTATCAGTTTTGGGTCTTGAATCCATGACCTTCTGGTTTCCCATTGCACAACAGGTAATACATGTCAGTCCTAGCATGTGAAGCATGATTCTCCGGTTGCCCTCCAAAGGACCAAAGAACTGGGTGTTTTCAAACAGGACTGGGATGTAAACCCATTACCTTTCTATTGCATAAGGGGTCCACTCTATATACGCAGTCAGTCCTGGGATATGAACCAATGACAGTCTAGTTGCCCAGGGGAACGAGCTATACCCAAACTAAACTGGGAAGTAAACCTATGACCTTCCTGTTGCCCAAGGGCACCACTCTGTATATATAGTCAGTCCTAGGCTGTGAACCAATGACTCTCTCATTGCCTAAACAGGACATGGATGTAAACCCATGACCTTCATATTGCCTAGGGGCAACACACACATGCATACACAGTCAGGGATGTGAACCTATGACCTTCCTGTTGCCCAAGGCAAGGATCCAAGTCGACTGCACAAACTGCTGTCCATTGTGATGATGATGGGCACCCACTGCACACCATCAGCATGGACAGAAGAGCAGGTTCAGTGGCAGGCTGCTACTGTAGATCTATCTATCTATCTATCTATCTATCTATCTATCTATCTATCTATCTATCTATCTATCTATTTATCTATCTATCTAAGGGCACCACTCTTTACATGCAGTCAGCCCTGAGATGTGAACCTATGACCTTCCTGTTGCCCAAGGGCACCACTCTGTATACACAGCCAGTCCTGGGATGTGAACAAATGACCCTCTTATTGCCTAAATGAACCAGGTGTACTCCATCTGGACTGGAATGTAAACCCATGACCTTCCTATTGCTTAAGGGCACCACTCTTTACATGCTGTCAGCCCTAGTTCCCCTGGGCAACTAGGTATACTCAATCAGGACTAGGGTGTGAAGCAATGACTTTCAGGTACCCAGGGGAACGACCAGATATGCTTAGCTAGCCCTAGAGGTACTGAAGGGTTCAAGTTACGGGAGGCTGGTGGGTTCCCAAGACCCCCATACAGGTAAACAAACCCCTCATAAGAAGGCAGAAACTTATTTTTTTCTTTTGTATGAACTTGGATACCATGCCTTTTCACAACAGCAAGTACGTGACTAGATTTAAACTAGAATTTGGCCTAGCAAACTGAATCAAAATATTGCTTACCTCTAATGGGGCATACCAAACCAGCCAGCTGAAAAAAGCTGAATCTATAAAAATGACTCCTAGAATGAGATATATACATGGAGGTGATATAAACTTATGAAAAACACAGGGATAAATAATCCAAAAGTAAATTATTAAAATGGAATTCATCATTAGAACCACTGGTAGGCAGACTTCTTTTAGGGTACCCCCCCCAGAGAGACCCCAAAAACATGCATAGCCAAACAGTCCTGGGATTCGAACCCACCACCTCCTGATTTTTGGGCTACCACTATAGAGAAGTGATATGAGAAAAAAGAGAGAGAGAAGTGTGAGAGAGAGAGCGAGAGACTGGGTAGTGGCAGTAAACATCCAGCTATAGGAATCTGAGCTGTATATGTCTTATTAAACAAGTGAGAGTCTGCACATGTATCAGAGATCAAAAGAAAAAGAAAAAAGAGAGGAGTCAAGTGAGAGAGATAAAAAAACGAAGCTTGGGCCAGCATCCCGGGGACAGAGGAGGCACGACGCTTCTTTGCAAATGACATTTGAAGCCCGGATCAAATGAGACACCTTGATATTTTCCGTCTGATTTGCCTACCGGCTTTGAAGTGGAGCAGACCTAGGAAGCCAGATAAAGCAGAGCTTGTGTCCAGAGCCGGAGCCGCGGGTCAGTCGAGGTGGCCCGGTGTCCCCTCGCTCATATTGAACGCATGACGCATTTCCTATTAATCTGACTGCATAATTCTCTCAAGCTCGCAGGCCACAGAGAGTGGCTGATCACTGAGCTTGTTTACTGTTACACCATGCTTCCCTTCTGCTCTGGAAAAATGGCATTCCGAGGTGTACTGGCGTAGCTAGTGAACTGCAGATGCCCAGATTGTGGCCTTCCAAGCTGTTTGTTAGCATGGGCGTGGCTTTTTAATAGCTCACATGGCCGCTAACAGTGGCCTAAATCCCATCTTTTTCACTATGTATTTTCCGGAGTTTACATTTTTCCTATTTGGAATTCTGATTTGGGGTCACTTTCATATTATTGCTGCCCACAGGAAATCAAGTATCCCCAAAAAACGTAATTCTAATTTAAGTCTGATTTATTTTTCCAAGCCATCTTGGAAAATCCATTCATCATGGAATCATGGCAACATGGCGGCGGCGCGTGAACAACGCGAGGCTCAGCGTCTCTCCAGAATCTGCTTTTTTACTGTTTTCTACTTATTTTTGACTGGACTTTTCACTCAGAACTGCTCAGCATTGCTTTCCTACAGCAGACAGGAGCTTTTGGACGTCAGAGCTCGAATTTCCGACAATTTTATCGCCGATCTACGACTCACTCCGGAGATCTCCAGAACACCGGAGGATGCACACTCTTCCCGGCCGGGCGGAAGTGAGCGGAGGCGGCGCCGAGATCGTAAACAAAGGCGGGGTAGGCGCGGAGGGCTACGAGCTAAGCTAAGGCTTACACCACATCGGCTGCCCTTACCCAGCATTTTCCTTGCCAATGTCCGCTCTCTGGTTAATAAAATGGATGAAATACGGCTTTCCATCACCAATAACAGAAGGATTATGGACTCAAACGTCATGATTTTCACAGAAACATGGCTAAATGACAGCTGCCCGGACAACGCTATTGAGTTAGCAGGACGCCACACACACCGAGCCGACAGGATAGCAGAAGACTCCGGCAAGACCAGAGGTGGAGGTTTGTGCATTTATATCAACAAAGCTTGGTGCACAGACTCAACTACTACCGAGAGACAATGCTCTCCAAATGTGGAGTTTTTAATGGTTAAATGCAGGCCTTATTATCTCCCTAGAGAACTCACTTCCATTATACTCACTGCAGTATATATACCCCCCGATGCTAATGCTAAGCTGGCTGTGAAAGAACTTTATGTAGCCATTAGCAAACATCAGACCAAACATCCTGAGGCTGCCTTTATTGTTGCTGGTGACTTTAACCACGCCAACTTGAAGACAGTCCTTCCCAGATTCCACCAGCATGTTTCCTGCCATACCAGAGGGGACAAGACTTTGGATCATGTCTATTCCAATCTGGCTGAAGCATACAAAGCAACACCTCTCCCCCACATTGGACAATCAGATCATCTCTCCCTCTTTCTCACACCTCGGTACTCACCACTCATCCAACGTGAGAAACCCACCGTGAGGACAATTAAAGTGTGGCCAGAGGGGACAGACACTGCGCTACAGGACCGTTTCAAAAATACTGATTGGAATATGTTCACTCACACAGACTTGGATCAGTACGCCTCAGCTGTACTGGACCACATCTCTACCACCATAGACAGTGTCACCACCCAGAAACAGATCACCATGTACCCCAATCAAAAGCCTTGGATGAATCGGGAAGTCCGTCTCCTACTGAAGGCCCGCAACACTGCCTTCAGGTCGGGGGATACACAGGCCTACAGTACAGCCAGGGCTGAGCTAAAGAGGGGCATCATAAAGGCCAAACACCATTACAAGCGGAAGGTAGAAGATCACTTCTCCAACTCCAACCCCCGACGTATGTGGCAAGGACTCCAAATCATTACAGACTACAGGGCCATCAACCCCTCCCTCGCCTCCTCTGATGTCTCCTTTCTCAACGAACTAAACAATTTCTACGCTCGTTTTGAGAGAGGGAACCCAACAACGGCAACCAGGGCAGATGTGTCTGCAGAACATCAGTCACTGACTCTCTCTCCCACTGAGGTAGGAGCGGTACTAAGCAGGATTAAAATACACAAGGCCGCGGGTCCTGATGACATCCCTGGGCGTGTTCTCAGAGCATGTTCTGCAGAGCTGGCAGGAGTGCTGACGGACATATTCAACCTATCCTTGGCCTGTGCTGTGGTACCGAGCTGCTTCAAAACCACCTCCATCATACCAATACCCAAAAACACCAATCCATCAAGACTGAACGACTACCGCCCAGTAGCCCTCACCCCCATCATTACAAAGTGCTTTGAGCGGCTGGTACTAGCACACCTGAAATCTTGTCTCCCTCCCACCCTGGACCCCCACCAATTTGCATACTGCCAGAATAGGAGCACAGAAGATGCAGTCTCCATAGCACTCCACTCTGTCCTCTCACACCTGGACAATAAAAACACCTCCGTCAGGATGCTGTTCATAGACTTCAGTTCAGCGTTCAACACAGTTATCCCCTCGCAACTCATCACAAAACTTACAGACTTGGGCATCAGTTCCCACATGTGCAACTGGTTACTGGACTTCCTAACCAACCGACCCCAACATGTCCGGATGGATAACCACTGTTCATCCACCATCACCATTAACACCGGTGTACCACAAGGCTGTGTAATAAGCCCCTTCCTCTTCTCCCTCTTCACCCATGACTGCAAACCTGTCAATGACTCCAACATCATTATTAAGTTTGCGGATGACACCACGGTGATTGGCCTCATTAAAGACAGCGATGAGGCCGCCTATAGGGAGGAGGTGGATCGCCTGGCTGAGTGGTGCGACACGAATAACCTTCTGCTCAACGCTGAGAAAACCAAGGAGATAATTGTGGACTTCAGAAGGAACGCTGACTCACATCCACCCCTCCACATCAAAGGGACAGCAGTGGAGCGTGTGAACAGCTTCAAGTTCCTGGGCGTCCACATCTCTGAGGATCTCACCTGGACCACCAGCTGCTCCAAGCTGGTCAAGAAGGCTCACCAGCGTCTCTTCTTTTTGAGGACTCTGAGGAGGAACCAACTGTCCTCAGACATCCTGGTGAACTTCTATCGCTGCACCATCGAGAGCATCTTGACCAACTGCATTACAGCATGGTACGGGTGCTGCTCTGCCACAGACCGGAAGGCGCTGCAGAGGGTGGTGAAAGCTGCCCAGCGCATCACTGGAACACCACTTCCTGCCATAGAGGATATCTACAGGAAGAGGTGTCTGAAAAGGGCTGGAAAAATCATCAAAGAATCCAGCCACCCCGCACACACACTTTTCACCCTCCTGCCCTCTGGGAGGCGCTACAGGAGCCTACGGACTAGGACCACTAGGTACCGCAACAGCTTCTTTCCCACAGCGGTCTCGCTCCTGAACTCTGCCTCCTGACATACAACACACACCAATAACACATGGACTCAAACACATACACACACCAATAACACGGACTTACACAACACATACCGGTGCTCTCATCTGTTGTATACACTGTACATTAATGTATATACTGTACAATAGCCTACTCTGTTTATAAGTACATACTTATAGTATTTATTTACTCTGTTCATACGCCTCATATTTATAACCTGTTCATAGTCTGTATCTACTGTACATTTACCCTTTCATATTTATAACCTGTTCATAGTCTTATTTATAACCTGTTCATAGTCTGTATCTACTGTACATTTACCCTTTCATATTTATAACCTGTTCATAGTCTTATTTATAACCTGTTCATAGTCTGTACATTAATACCTGTACCTACTGTACATTTTACCCCTTCATATTTATAACCTGACCATAGTCTGTAAATTAACACCTGTTTCTACTGTACATTTCACATTTTTATTACATATACATATATATATATATATATTTATATTTACTAAGCACTTCTGGATGGATGCAAACTACATTTCGTTGCTCTGTACTTGCGACATGTGCAATGACAATAAAGTTGAATTCTATTCTAATTCTATTCTATTCTAATTTTCACTCAGTGTAAGCAGCAGCCGCTGTGTTCAAATGATGCCTAAAAGTACAAAAATGGATGATTTTCATTGGTCAGCAATGATATGCGGTATACATATCCAACATGCAGCAATGCGACTTAATCTGAACAGTGAAATCGGAATTCATGCGACTTGTACATCAATCCAGCTCAACATTCCCAATAATTCCACACTGCTGAGACCTCATTAACATCTGAGCTGAGCTATAACACAAAATGAAAGCACTTCTTAACCGCTCTGTGTTTGAAAAGATTACAAAATGAAAAAACAACAAAATGGACAAACGTGGCACGAACGCGGCTCCAGCGTCAACGAAGGCCGATAACTGTTCAAACATGTCCTCGGTGGTAAACTCAGCTCTCAGCCATTGGAACGTCGTGACCTGTGATGCACCTGTGACACCAGCAACGATGAAACTGAAACCAGGAGTGCACCTGCGCCCGTCAGCCATCATTGTTTACCTACGCATGAGCCACGTAAAGCCTTGATCCTTTGCACGTGCGGGTCAGTTAAGGAGTTGACAGATCCCCATGTCTCCAACCATGATCCTTGGAGGAACTGTTCCACTCTAAGCTTCTCCTTGTACGCTGTATCCTCTTCTGTGCAGGTTCACTACGGCTCTGGTTGTTTGAAATCAGGAGGGTAGCTTTTTCATAGTCATTGGCTGATTTATGAAGGTCAGCACCCTTTTAAAGTTTCATTTCATCTTTTTATTGGTTCGTTTGGCATTACTGTAATGCGAACATTAACAGCGGTCTCCAACCAAGGCTACCCTGGTTCCATTAAGGCTTCCTAGAACCAAGGAACATCATGGATCATCAACGTCAACAAAGGGCACCACACAGCAGTAGTAATCAGTAGTTACAAGATGGCGGCGCACGTAGCTTTCCTGTGAGAGTTTGTGGTGTTATTCCAGATGCTGGTTTATATCCGGAAAGCAAGAACGGGTCAACTACTGCTGATAAGGAGATGCAGAAGTGATTCTTTAGCAGACCACTGGGTGGCGCCATTGTTATGTTGTCCTTCTAAAAACTCCACGGACGTCCTCACAGATGTTCGTGCTGAAAAACCTACTACTCTTTGGTTGCAGCTGGAAACAAACTTTTCGGGGTTCAGAACCTACTTACTAGTGGTGGAAATGTACTATATGGTTCCCAATGAATTGCATGAACTGTAACGGATCCTGTTATATGTTGGTGGAAGAGAGCTATAAAAGTAATGCCTGACCAGTGTGTGGGTGTGACAGTAAGCACCCTCGCGTCGCCTCATATTTATACCCAACTGAAATGGCAAGTCTTGAATGACTGTCACGTGACAGACCCCCCCCTCCGACGTGCAGCTCCTGAGGTGCATAGGAGAAAACACCAAGAGAGCTGGCTCAGAGGGGAGGTGCAAAATAGAACTACAGAAAAGGAGTCCGGACCAGAGAGAGTCCAGGGGAACAGACAGGAGCATGGGCCAGGGAACGGTCAGGTGGACAGAGAGGAGACTGAACTGGGGAACAGACTGGAGGACAGAAGACTGAACTAAGGACTGAAGTAATGATAAGGGGAGAGGAACAAAAATCACTGTTGGGACAGAGACAGAACACGGGACTGCAGGGAGTATAAGAGAACAAACACTAACAAGGAACACCTGGAAAGGGGCGGAGCTACAAACTAGGGACAACAAAAGGCAAATGGCAGTGACAAGACAAACAGAAAACCAGAGAAAATGGAGAAACGGTCCTGACTAGACAGGACGTGACAAGGACCAATTATACATGGACAATATAGTGAGATATTAAAAGATGCTTCTGTTCTATTTTGTTCCTATGGTTTGTGAAATTGAAGCTCAGCCTGCTTCAACCAGAGAAGATGGTGAGGGGTAACACTGAGGAGCAAAACACAGCCAACTCCGAGTATAACTGTGGGTATATTGATTGTGTTTTTGTCAGTATGAGCCTCAAAAAGTTAACGGCTAGAAACTAACAGCTAGGCTAACCGTTTTTCAGCTGAACTGAGCAGCGTTAGCAGCAGCTAGCTCTAAACAGTGGATACAGTAATAACAGCTCTGAGGTAAATGTGGGTGTAGTGATTGTAGTGGGGTAGGTTTTCATCAGAATGAGGCCTCAGAAAGTTAAATATACAGGTCTGAAGATTAATAAAAGATGAACTCACTTTAGAGGGTCAGTTTTAGAGTGAAATAGCCGAGGGGAGCTAACAGCTAGGCTAACCGTATTTCAGGTGAACTGAGCAGCGTTAGCAGCAGCTAGCTCTAAACAGTGGATACAGTAATAACAGCTCTGAGGTAAATGTGGGTGGAGTGGTTGTAGTGGGGTGTGTTTTTATCAGAATGAGCCTCAGAAAGTTAAATATACAGGTCTGAAGATTAATAAAAGATGAACTCGCTTTAGAGGATCAGTTTTAGAGTGAAATAGCCGAGGGGAGCTAACAGCTAGGCTAACCGTATCTCAGGTGAACTGAGCAGCGTTAGCAGCAGCTAGCTTTAAACAGTGGATACAGTAATAACAGCTCTGAGGTAAATGTGAGGTAACTGGTCACGTGACTGTATTAGTATACTACACTGTAGGTCAAAACTTGTTACTGAACTGTATACCACACACAGGGGACGTATACAGTGTGCAGTACATACTACTGTAGTAAGCAGTGTGGGGTATAGTAGAGTACCATTTTGAATACAGCCTCTTTGAGGGGTGTTCAGACTTTTGCATACAGCTGTGAGGTATGTTAAGAAGTTTCATCTATTAGTGAGTCATGGTCGTCTAATTGTGACAGTATCTCTGCGAGGGGCTGAACAAGTTTTAGGGGGTACACAGTCGATTAATCCGCTCCCCCCCAAGCCCAGGTAGTTATGCCCACTTCAGTGATGCCAGACATGATTAGATCAGTCTCCCGTTTTTGCAAGCATAATGCAGCAGGGTTATTAAAGATCCAGCATGTTGGTCAGGCAATGGGCCTCGCGGCTTCAGGGGCCTTTCACCATAGCGCAGATTTAATTAATAGAGAGATAGCGGGGGAGAGAAAGAGTGAGCGAAAATGAAATGTCACATTCCTCGTGGGCCTCACTCAATTTCAAGTCGCTTCAGTTCATAACATGGAGGTGAAAGAGATGATTGATTATTAAAGTTTCTCCATCATTGTCTGCCAAACCGAGCGTACTGAGAGAGAGATCGCCGGACGGTATGGCCAACAAAATCTCATCACAAAACATTCCTCAATATTGCTGGATCATTTTTGTGGAAAATAGATGGAAATGAGTCCATCACTTTTCCATACTTCCAAGATTCAGCCTTAGAATTCCATGTAATTCCCAATACACTAGGTGATGTTGAGAACAGTGCCCGTTTACATATGTGGCACTATGGAATAGTTAAATACATGAAAATAGTAACCCCCCATTTTATTTTTATGTCTAAGGTCGCTTCCATGGGATAAACTACTGTTAATGTCTATTTTACCATCTAACTGTGTAATATATAGTTTCACCAGTAGATGGCGCTTGGTGCCAAATGCACCAGTGGCTGACGCTATGACCTGCAGAAGAAGTCGGCCAGTACTGGGTGCAGCAGCTAGCAGCTAACACGCCGAGTAGCTCCTGTAACCGGCTATTTTCTGTGTTTCGCAGTGCATAAACAAAATAAATATGTTGCACCGGAGATGAGTTGGCCCATCATTTACAGGAGTGTAACACATAAAACAGCTTAAGCTGAATTTTCACTTAAATTAAAAGGAATTTGAAATAGTTCCTGAAGGTGCTACCTACGAGATTCCCAAAAAAGAGGTTATCATAAACCCCTACAAGCTACTTTCCCCTACATAATCCCCTAATCATTTCCCAGATGGTAGTTTAAGGCACAGACATCCAATGGGCAAATTTAACGTCATCAGATTGGGACAATTAGCCAATCAAAGCAGGGGGAGTTTCCTAAACAAAGAAAGAATGTTGGCACAGAGAATGTTCCTCAGAGAAGTTCAACCTAGACTACACCAAATACGGATTTGTGGCGGTAAGCTACTGAAAGTGCCCCTCTATCAATGATAGCATTCGTAGACGGATTGTTGACATACAGAGCTAGCTTTTGGACAGAAGTAAAGAAAGTCCAAGGTGGACCGTGAGGCTGAAAAGGTTGAGAACCCCTGGTTTAAGGGAAGGTAAACGCAGGGTGAGAACTTTATGGCTAGATGACTATATGGGTGTTTTGGAGGTTTCCACCATGTATACTACAGCAGTACCAATATTGAGAGCAGCAGTACGCCTATTGTATTAGCTGTATCGTGTTGGAACATGACCTCGGCCACCACGTTAGCTGGGAAAAACACATATCCATGATTTCTAAAACAACCTCATGCCAGACTGTGACCAGGCAGAGGGGGAAAATACGGTCATAGGGTTATATACGGATAAATACAAGCTAAAGCCCAGAAGGAATCAACCAACAGGAATGAAACTTGGTGGGTTGGTTTGGCATCATGAAACATGCTAATGATTTAAGTTCAACTCTCGACCATAGCAATGTACTTGACTCACCCAACAGCCACAATTGTGGACATTCAGTGAGCAGCACCAAGATAAACACGCGTCACATGTCCAGAAGGCCTGGTGTCACTCCACATCCACCCCTACCGCACCACCTGCAGGAACTGTCTGAGAATATTCAAGATGCGTGGGATGGATTATCACAGGACACCATTAGGAACCTCTACAACTCCATTCCGAGACGTCTGGCGTGTTGGGTTAGCAAACATGGCCGCCCAATGCTGCCATACTGAGAGACTCAATAAATATTGCCCATATCCGTCCAAATGTATCTTCATGTATTGTTCCTGGTGACCTTTATCTTCCCTCCCAACAGCACTGCAATCCCAAACTACATCTCAGAATTATGACTTTCTATGAATATATGCTGTTCCTAGAAAGTATATGACCCTCAGTGACAAACGTGGGCTTACTTTTTAATCCTCTTTATCTAGTTTCAGGGGTCAAAGCACACCTCTCTATCTCTCGCTACTGAGGAACGGAGCGGTGATGCTTTAAAGATAGCATAACATTTCATCCTGCTGGCAAGACCGCCTGTTCTAAAGGGCTTTTTATCAGCTCCAGCTCAATTTTAGGGACTACAGATTGACTTGTTTCTCCTCTCATGCTACCAGATCCTCCGCCCTGTGAATTGTTTCCAATCACTCGCAATCTGGAAAATCACTCGAATTGTAGAAATTCATTGCAAGGGGCGAATCAGGGTTGAAGCGGAGCAAAGAATCGTGTAGTCTAGGACCAGCCTTAACGTAAACCTAAACATGGGAGCCTATGGGAGGAACAAGGGATAAATAAACAACACACAGAGGAGTGTATGTCAGTACGACTGTGGATTAGACTGATCATTAGTGAACACTATTGTTATCTGATTTATATTCTTCGTTTTCTTCTTCGTCCACTAAGTAGCCCCACAGTTTTCCAGAACACGTCCATAAATTCCAGATTTTTAATTTTTCCCATTAAGAATGAATGGGGTGAAAAAGGATTAGCCCATCTACTGTACTTGTGCACAATCAGCAGAGACCGTTTTGGCTGCACTATCTCAGGGCAGAGCCCCGGGCACGAATTCCATGTTCATCCGATCCACACTTCTCTGTTTGTCTTTTTTCCGCCACCACTTGTGCCACCCATAGAGTCCCATTCATTTTCACCCCTATTCAAACCCTAGTGTTTCCATTTACCTACAGACGCTAAGCCGCATGCATTCACTCAGGACAGATCCCCAAACTCGAATCCACAGCCATACTGACCCATACTCCTTTATGTTTCGTTTATTTGTCCCTTGTTTCTCCCATAGACTCCCATTCATTGATTCCTGTTCAAACGTATTGCTTCCTTTAACCTACAGCTACCAAACAGCATGTGCTTTATCAGGGCAGACCCAGTAACTCCAATCCACAGTCATACTGACCCACACTCCTTAATCTGTCATTTATTCATCCATTGTTTCTCCTATAGGGTCCCATTCAGTGAATTCCGTTCAAGCCCTATTGCTCCTGTAAACCTTCGCCCACCACAATGTATGTGCTTACTCAGGGAAGATCCCCAAAGCCTAATCTACAGCCATGTTGACCGGCACTCCTCTATGTGTTGTTTATTCTTCCCTTGTTCCTCCCAGATGCCCATTCATTGACTCCCATTCAAACCTTTTGCTTCCTTAAACCTATAGCCACCAAACTGCATATCTAACTTACAGTTGTGCTGACACACACTCCTCTATGTATTCTTTATTTATCCCTCTTTATCCCATAGACTCCCATTCATCGATTCCCATTCCCATTGTTTTCTTCAACCAATCTGCATGTGTTTACTCAGGGCAGATACCCAAACCTTAATCCACAGTCATGCTGACCTGCACTCCTCTATGTGTCCTTTATTTATCCTTTGTTCACCCCATAGACTCCCATTCATTGATTCTCATTCCCATTGCTTCTTTTATCTAATCTGCATGTGTTTACTCAGGGTAGATCCCCAAACCTTAATCCACAGTCATGCTGACCCATACTCCTGTATGCGTCCTTCATTTATCCCTCGTTTATCCCATAGACTCCCATTCATCGATTCCCATTCCCATTGTTTTCTTCAACCAATCTGCATGTGTTTACTCAGGGCAGATCCCCAAACCTTAATCCACAGTCATGCTGACCTGCACTCCTCTATGTGTCCTTTATTTATCCTTTGTTCACCCTATAGACTCCCATTCATTGATTCTCATTCCCATTGCTTCTCTTAACTAATCTGCATTTGTTTACTCAGGGTAGATCCCCACACCTTAATCCACAGTCATGCTGACCCATACTCCTGTATGTGTCCTTCATTTATCCCTCGTTTATCCCATAGACTCCCATTCCTTAATTCTCATTTCCATTGTTTTCTTAATCAAATCTGAATGTGTTTACTCAGGGCAGATTCCCAAACCTTAATCCACAGCCATTCTGACCCACACTCCTCTGTGTGTCCTTTATTTATCCCTCGTTCATCCCATAGACTCCCATTCATCGATTTCCATTCCCATTGTTTTCCTAAACCTTAATCCACAGTCATGCTGACCCATACTCCTGTATGTGTTGTTCATTTATCCCTCGTTTATCCCATAGACTCCCATTCATCGATTCCCATTCCCATTGTTTTCTTCAACCAATCTGCATGTGTTTACTCAGGGCAGATACCCAAACCTTAATCCACAGTCATGCTGACCTGCACTCCTCTATGTGTCCTTTATTTATCCTTTGTTCACCCCATAGACTCCCATTCATTGATTCTCATTCACATTGCTTCTTTTAACTAATCTGCATGTGTTTTCTCAAGTCAGATCCCCAAACCTTAATCCACAGCCATACTGGCCCGCACTCCTCTGTGTGTCCTCTATTTATCCCTCGTTCATCCCATAGACTCCCATTCATTGATTCCCATTCCCATTGTTTTCCTCAACCAACCTGCATGTGTTTACTAAGGGCAGATCTGCAAACCTTAATCCACAGCCATGCCGACCCGCACTCCTCTATGTATCCTTTATATATCCTTCGTTCCTCCCATAGACTCCCATTTATTGATTCCCATTCCCATTGCTTCTTTTAACTAATCTGCATGTGTTTTCTCAGGTCAGATCCCCAAACCTTAATCCACAGCCATACTGGCCCGCACTCCTCTGTGTGTCCTCTATTTATCCCTCGTTCATCCCATAGACTCCCATTCATTGATTCCCATTCCCATTGCTTCTTTTAACTAATCTGCATGTGTTTTCTCAGGTCAGATCCCCAAACCTTAATCCACAGTCATGCTAACCCGCACTCCTCTATGTGTCCTTTATTTATCCTTTGTTCCTCCCATAGACTCCCAACTGTCTGGCATCAAGCATAAGCTTCACAATTATTGATGTAAGTTTATTGCTCAGGTGTAATGTCTAGTATAAGCCTTCCCTGACTTCTAAGAGCTCTGATCTAGGATCACATCACCATGCGCAACTAATCTGATGGGCTGGAACATAGTAGAAGGTGTTCTTAGACCAGAAAGGCAGAACATGTTCCTAGATAAACACCCCTCTGCTGAAGGGCTCTCTGTGTTTGCTGATGGAGAGAGACGGATTACTGCTCAAGCTGCTAGGATGGATTACTGCAACAGCCTGTTCATTCCGTCCACCTCAAGTATATAGGTCTCATTTTATCTCTCTCGGTGTCCTCTCTTATAGTTATTGTTGTGCAGGGAAGGATCTGAAGAGCACAACAGCCTGGAGATCCCACCGAAGGCACCATTTACGTTTAATACCTATGTTATGTTCAGTCCTTTCATCTTTATCCATCTCTCTGCCCTTCCTAGTCATTCTCCATTACCCTCCACCAGTCTCAGTCAGAGGAACATAATCAATTTAGAGGAACTGAGCGTTGCTCCAGGCTTCCTTTCTCTTTCTTTACTTCCAGTGTGTGCACATGCAAGCCCGTTATTCTCTGTCCCCCTGCTCGATTGTGTTATCGGGCTATGGATTCATATTGAAGGTTTGGTTATTAACATGCCGATATTGCAGGCAGGCTCTCAGGATTTAAACCTCATTCATCTGAGTGTGATCACTCAATCTCCCATCACGTATTCTTCTCACTGCTCCTTTTCGCTTTCGCTCTTTTATTCCCTGCTCAACTCTATGCCGTCCCATCCGTTCTAGCATTACGTCATCATCTTCGGAAAAAACTGTTTCACTGATACATTAATCAGATTATAGATACAGATACGAATAGTGGGATTACTGGTGGGATTACGATAAAACCACTTCCGGTGTTCATTTCCATGAAACCTTTGTAGCCTTTATTGCTATCTCTTCTTCTTTTGGTAGAGAGAATTTTTGTCCACTAGCTAGTCCTGCAGTTTCCAAGATATCAACACTTATGATTCCGGATGTTCGGTCTGATTGGGAACGGTGTGTACAGTTTTCGGCAAAGCTCGGTTCATTTCCGAAATCGTTCCCATTAAGAAAGAATGGGGTGGAAAAGTGAACACTAATCTACTAGACTTCGGCTCGACTGACAGACCCCATTCCACAGACACTCAAGGTAGACCTGCACTCATCTGTTTGTCTTTCTTCCAATCACTCATTCCATCCATAGAGTCCCATTCATTTTGACCCCAATTCAAACAGCCTTTTGTAGAATAGCTACAGCCACCAAACTACATGCACTCACTCAGGGCATTTCCCCTAACTCTAATCCACAGCCATACTGACCCTCACTCCTCTATCTGTCGTTTATTCATGCCTCATTCCTCCCATAGACTTCCATTCATTTCCATTCAGTTTCATCCAACACCTTAGCAACCGACTAGCGACAAGCTTAAGTTGTGCAATCACTCTGCATTTTCTTCAGGAAGTGCTCTCTTCTAGTTTGTCACTGTTACAATGCTAATTTCTGTTGGGGGGTTTACAATGTTATTAGCACCAAGCTAACAGGCTTTAATACCACTTACAGGCATCCTACCTTTGATACTCTTAAGACCATCTGTACATTTCCCTATAAAGTTGGACAGGATGCAAATTTCTAATAAATTCATAAAGCAGTGAGCAGTAAATGCTGTTCCGTATTCAACTGAAAGTGGTACCAAAACACGATAATGTGTGCCATTGTTTTCTGTCAATACTGTCAACTCTGGTCCAACACCTGAACTCATCTACACTGATCACAGCCATGCCGAATCATCTCTGAAATGTGTTCAGTATTATTGGTGCTTTTACAGACGTGCAGCAGATGTGCAGAATCCCCGGCTTTCGACCGTTATGCTGCTAACAATCTGGATGGGCAGGAGAACCCAGCGTCCATTTTTACCATAAACAAAAACAAAAGTGATTTGAAAGGTTGACTCGACAGATGCACGTATCCACTTTGCATCGGTCTACTGCAGGAGAGCTTTGGAAACCAAAGAAATCGTCCGCGCCTCTGGATGCAGTTAATTACCTGAGCCCATGCTTACAGTTTTTAATTTACATTTACAGCATTTAGCTGACGCTCTTATCCAGAGCGACTTACAAGGTTAATCATATTACAGGTGGGCCAGTGTAGTGTTAGGAGTCTTGCCCAAGGACTCTTATTGGTGTAGCACAGCATCACCCAGACCGGGATTCAAACCCCAGTCTCCCACGTGTGGTGGTGGCTACTTGGCGGGTAGTGGTGTTGTCCGCTGTGCTGTCTAAGGTCACAGGACTTTTTCGCCCTTTTCCTTTAGTCCCAGAGATTTCTTCAGTTTACATCTTCCCTTTAATGATGTTGTGCTCTACAGAGGGTGAAACATCTGAAATCCTTGCCATAATAACGAACTCTGGGTTTCCCGTATGGTCCTATTAGATCCAAGCATCATCTGATGTTTCTAATCCTAAACTGCTCCTGTCCCCTTTACTATGCATTAAGCTCTTCTGCTTCTTAATTATAGTCCATGCCTTTACTTAAGATTATTCATTTACACTCATCATTAAAAGAATATCTGCACCCAGGAGGAAGTGTGGGATTGCGGTGCTGTTGGGGAGGAAGATAAAGGTCACCAGGATCAATAACTGATGATACATTTGGGCTGATATGATCAATATTTATTGAGCTACACATACAGAAGTCTGTCTCTCAGTATGCCGTTGGGCCGCCGTGTTTGCTAACCCAACATGCCAGACATCTCGGCATGGAGTTGTAGAGGTTCCTAATGGTGTCCTGTGATAATCCATCCCATGCAGCTTGAATATCCTCACACAGTTCCTGCAGATGGTGCGGTAGGGGTGGAGGTGGAGAGACACCAGGCCTTCTATACATGTGACAACAAACTGTTCATCTCAGTGCTGACCACGGTGCCTCCACACACGGCTACGTTGGTTGTCTCCACCAAGACTAAAGCGGGACTCATCACTGAAGATGACCCGCTGCCATTCTGAGTCACTCCATGAGCGTCTGGCACAACACCAGTGCAGTCTTTAGTGATGATGACGTGGTGTTAAGGACAGTCGTCGTACCACTAACAGAATGACTTATGGAAGTTCACTGCTTCATGAACGTCTGCAATTGTGGTTGTTGGCTGAGTCTGTACAGAGATAAGGCCCGTCCAGGCCTGTGTCGCATCCACGGCTGTGAAACTTGAATCATTGGCATGTCTCACAACGTCAAACCTGCCCACCAATTTTCTTCCCTGTCGGCTAATCCCTTCTGGGTGCAGCTATTCCCTGTCTGTAAGAGTTTGAACACCTGATAATCTCCACCAACATGTAAATTCTGCTAATGAATTCCCTCTTCTTGTTAGCAGGTGACCAGCAATCCGTGCTCTATAGATTTCATTTTTCCAGCCGTGCTCTTTAGCCACAGCATCTCGCTTTTCTTCCTCTGTCCCCAGCGCCATTTAGCTCTTCTGCTTCTCGTCCCTGGAGTACTGGACGAGGGTGTGAAGGAAAAGATCTTAAGCGCATTCTCAGCGCCAGGTCCTGCCCGGAGGTCACCTGGAGAATGGTTTTCCACCGTTATTATTTTCAGTCTAATGAGCGAAGGCTAAAGGCTTTTCTTTCGCTCAGCGGTCAACCTATTAAGTGTTGCACAGTGATAGACTCTTTGCCTTTGTAAATTGCCTACTCTTATATTCATGGAGAGCAGAACACCATCAGCGAAGAGCCCAGGAGAAAGCACATGCCTATTACTACACGGGCCTGAAGAACAAATTGCGCCTGACCTCACATACATGGAGCACTGCGTGTTCTTCCATCATCCTCCCTTTAACGCTGGTTTCCAGTCCACCCATTTTTGCTGTGCCACCCGTGGCCCAATTGCTCTGGCTGCGAGCGTAATGTTCTGTGTCCTCTGCCAGCTGTAATGAAAACGGGAGACAGGCATTAGAGCGGGCTTGTTTCGGCTTGGAGACGGCAAGCGCTGAGTCAGTCGGTGCCCGGGTGACCCTGGCCACCTGGTGTGACTGACAGCTCTATAAACACCTAATGGATGCGCAGGGGATGGAGGACGAATATGAATGGGAGGCTGAACGCTTCTCGGAAACGACATTCGGATTGTTTCGGCTCCCTTCTTAGCATTCCTCGCAAAAAAGCCTACTGAGAGTTCACTTGTGCGTGTCAGAACTTTTAAAAGTCCAGGAAAGTTGGAATGAAAAATAAAATATAAGATATAAATGATGATGGGATCTTCCTGAGAACTCTGTGGGTGTGGCTAATGAGCAGCTTGATTGACAGCTCTCTGTCCAATACTTCTAGCTGGCTCTGACCCTCATATAAAACTAACACCATTATCCAGCTTGTATTCAGTCCTAACTGGACCAGAAGAAGAAGTAAACAAGCAGACCTGCAGACGGTTCGACAAATAAACAACATCGGGGTTCAGGTAAAGAAATGAATGGATGTTGCTCAATGAATGAAGAACTAAACGGATGAAGGAATACACTGTTGGTGTATGGATAATGGAATGAACGGATGAAGGAACAATGTTGGTGTATGGATAAGGGAATAAACGTATGAAGGAACAATGTTGATGTGTGGATAAGGAAATGAATGGATGAAGGAACAATGTTGGTGTATGGATAAAGGACTGAACGGATGACGGAACACTGTTGGTGTGTGGATAAGGGAATGAATGGATGAAGGAACAATGTTGGTGTATGGATAAGGGAATGAACGGATGAAGGAACAATGTTGGTATGTGGATAACAGAATGAACGGATGAAGGAACAATGTTGGTATGTGGATAACAGAATGAACGGATGAAGGAACAATGTTGGTATGTGGATAACAGAATGAACAGATGAAGGAACAATGTTGGTATATGAATAACAGAATGAACGGATGAAGGAACAATGTTGCTATATGGCTAACAGGATGAACGGATGAAGGAACAATGTTGGTGTATGGATAATGGAATGAACGGATGAAGAAACAATGTTGGTGTATGGATAACAGGATGAATGGATGAAGGAACAATGTTGGTAATGCTAACTTCTGCTAGCACATCTATGGGATTCCATTGTGTTAGTGCTAAGCTAACAGCAAGAACACATAGTGCCATACTTTACTCTGATGTAAATCTAATAATTATATAGTTAATTATACTGTGATATTTAGCTTCCTAGCATTAGCTAGCAGTAGCAATCTGTCTTTTTCTGCGTTAGCCAGCGAGCAGGGAAAATCGCATTTCCCCAAGAATACCCACCCAAAAGCACATCGGTACCTCCCTCATTTGGCAGTTTTCCAAGCCCTTTCCATGGACCAATCCTACTCTTGGAACTATTGTGGCACTGCTGTGGGAGGCCAGTGGACATGTGGACATGTGTCCTACAGTCTGACTGTTTCCCGCTTCTTCATTGGTCAAGTAGATTGAAGGCTGAAATGCATGTGTAGATCTAACTACCAAATTCAGTCAGTGCGTTCTAACCTGACTATCAACCAGTGACGAGCCCGGCACCCCACACACCCTCCGCACACCCACCACCAAAAACCAGAAAAAACTGAGGCACAGAAACGGTCAGTAATCACCTAGGCAACAGCGGCATCGCTCGCATACCAATTCTGACGGTGGGAAGATTAGCCAGCCCTCCTAAGTCCCCCTCGTCAACCACACAATGACGCTCTAATTACTGCAAAGGGAGCCGCTGAGATGCTCACGGCAGCTACCTGGCTTTAGGCGCCTCACGAGGCGGTGCTGCATGAGGGCCCTCGCAATGCTATGACTTGTTTGGAGCTCTCTTAGGCACGCTCAGTCCATAGATACTCTCAGGATCCTCTGAAGAGGGCTTAGAGAGAGCGTGTACGAGAGCTAATGAGAGCCGCAGAAAGACAGATTGGGAGAGAGATGGAGAGAGATAAAGTGAAAGGGAAACTCTTTGCTCCATATGGCCAGCGCGTATCAGGTCACGTTAGACGTCAGTTCAGGGCAGAATTGCTAATCATTTGTGCAGGCAGTCGTCAGAACTGCGGCTCGAGGCCTCAGACGGATGTTTTAGGAGCTAGAAATGGTTTTCAAGCCATTCGAGGGTGATATTGGCAGCAGTAAGCTAAAGTGTACCCAGCGGCAGAGCGTGATCATTAGCGCTACGCTACCATTGAAAAGTTTGGGGTCACTGATTTCAATTATGGAAGTGTAGCAGAGTACAATAGTAGTGCTAGTGTTACATTGTGAGATTCCTGCTAAATGGGATTGCTGGTCGCTCAGCATTTTGCAACTCTAAGATATATCAATGTTTTGATAGAGGTGAGCACACCTCCGTCAGTTTAGCTCAGTAAAACAGCCAATAACTCCACTTTTGTTCTACTGTCTTGAAATACATACATCAGAGACCAGTACAGCCAGGTGGGCTTTCTTAAGCTCTACATTAAAAAGGGTTATAAAGAGAAGCTAAACTGTAATAATGCTAACATTATTTAGTTTATGTATAGTTTATTTAGTTGTATGCAATTGAGGCACGTACAAAGACAAAGATACAAAGATACTGATGCTAGTGTTGCCACCCGTCCCGTAAAATACAGAATCGTCCTTCATTTGGCAATTAATAGTTGTTTGTTCGATTTGTTGGATTGTTGGTTCCGTATTTCCGTAAATTTGTTCCGTATTTCTGTAAATGTCCGTAAATTTGTTCTGTATTTCCATAAATGTTTGTAAATTTGTTCTGTATTTCCGTAAATGTTAGTAAATTTGTTCCGTATTTCCGTAATTGTCCGTTAATTTGTTCCGTATTTCCGTGAATGTCCGTAAATTTGTTCTGTATTTACGTAAATGTCCGTAAATTTGTTATGTATTTCCATGAATGTCCAATATCCACCTCTGTCTCACACACATGAATGATCACAATCTCTTAACACACCTCCACCCCACCCTCGGATTCAAATATGGAACCCGCTTTGTTCCGTATTTCCGTAATTGTCCGTTAATTTGTTCCAGATTTCCGTGAATGTCCGTAAATTTGTTCCGTATTTCCGTAATTGTCCGTTAATTTGTTCCGTATTTCTGTGAATGTCCGTGAATTTGTTCTGTATTTGCGTAAATGTCCGTAAATTTGTTCTGTATTTACGTAAATGTTCGTAAATTTGTTCCGTATTTCCATGAATGTCCAATATCCACCTCTGTCACACACACATGAATGATCACAATCTCTTAACACACCTCCACCCCACCCTTGGATTCAAATACGGAACCCGCTTTGTTCCGTAGTTCCGTAATTGTCCGTTAATTTGTTCCGTATTTCCGTGAATGTCCGTAAATTTGTTCCGTATTTCCGTAATTGTCCATTAATTTGTTCCGTATTTCTGTGAATGTCCGTGAATTTGTTCCGTATTTCCGTAATTGTCCATTAATTTGTTCCGTATTTCTGTGAATGTCCGTGAATTTGTTCTGTATTTGCGTAAATGTCCGTAAATTTGTTCTGTATTTGTGTAAATGTTCGTAAATTTGTTCCGTATTTCCATGAATGTCCAATATCCACCTCTGTCACACACACATGAATGATCACAATCTCTTAACACACCTCCACCCCACCCTTGGATTCAAATATGGAACCCGCTTTGTTCCGTATTACCGTAAATGTCCGATAAACACGTGTCACACATGGATGATCACACTCTCCGCCAAAAAACGCACCCCCACCAACCACCCGCGAATCAGATCAAATACAGGATGCGATTTCGAACACGTCACTCATACATGACCACGCCCCCCGCCCTTTATTTTCAGTTCTGAAAGGTGGCAACCCTAACTGATACTCTCCCACCGGGATCGACCTGAGGAGTCCTGCTTCCTCTCAAGCTTTCTTCCTTACTCAAGGCAGTTTATCCTCGCCACTGTTGCCTCTGGTTTGCTCACAAGGGGGTTGGACCTGGTTTCCCTTCCCTACGTATGTACATGGACTCCTTGTTTTTCTTTTCCTTTATATAATCTGCTTCTCTATAAAGTTGCTTTGAGACAGCGTTAGTTGTAAAAAGCGTTATACAAATAAATATTGATTGGTTGATTGATTGATACTGTGGCTGCCATACTCATTTCAGGTATGTTTTATTTCAGTTTAATATGTTTATAGAGCAGTATTAGTGAGCACAGCTGGTTCAGCTAGCTTGTTCTCAGCTGCACCATGTGGTCTGGATGCCATATTTTGCATTTGCCACCAGAGGGCATTACTTTATTATTTATTTTTGGTTTATTTTCCTCTTTGGTTAAAAGGGATAATGTAGCTGTAAAAATAATTTCACGTTGACATTGCCTGATGTGAATGTAGACAAGCATAAATCTAAAAACCCAAACTGTTACCACTATGCGATCAAGCGATTTGTAAAGGTAACTGAATTCCGTATCTCTGGTGACGTTGGTTTATTTTGGAAAATTTATTTAAACCAATGTATTCCAATGTGTTTACATGCTCCCGTGTTATATGCTGACAGAGGCATGTACAAAGACTGACACTATGGTTGCCATACCCATATCGGATTAAAATATAAACATACAGGATTAAGAGCCACTTCCAGGCCAACCTGGAGATATAATCCCAGATCCTGGGAAAACCTCAGAGTCTCATCCCTGTTGGCCATGCCTGGTAAATGTCCAACAGGAGTCGGCTGGGAGCATCCTGATCAGAGATCCCTAGCCTCCCCCGCAAGCCCTTCCTCCACGCCAAAGCCCTGATCTTGGAGAGTAGTTTGTAACAGACAATAACACCGTATGTTACCTTGTATGCAGATTTATAGCGACTCCTCCAGTGAGGTGCCTTGAGTTCCAGTTTTCTGTTTCTGACAACCGACTGAAATCTGGCAAGGTTACAGCTCGTATTCACAGTCAGTGACATATCTAGAACTTCCAAGACCAAGAACTTCCAAGATTTCGGTCCAACGTCATTAATTTATTCCTCTGCCAGTTCCCCATTGTTTTGGTGGGTAAGCTAACATGTTGACGCCTTCAGTTCAGTTCCTGAAGGCCTGGCCAATGGGAAAGCTCCCTTCCCTGCATCTACCTAGATACCAGAGAGGTAAAAATCCAGATTGGAAAGTCCGTTGGTCATTTCAAGATCTTCGCCTTCTTCTTTCCAGCCAAAATTCACAACAAAATAATAGTACTATTTTAGTATTTAACATTTTTCCAAAGTCCCAGAAATCATTGGGCAGGCTCTGAAGACCTAGATGTCCAGCAGGTGTCCAAACTGATAGCGTTTGGACACCATGTCTTCTTGTAGTCATTTGGGACAACATTAGTGCAGAGCTTTAGTGGACAGGTCTCCAAGGCACAGCCAAGAATGTTTGGGCCTGGGACAAAAATGTTCAGCCGGGTCGTCCGTTTCTCAGCCACACTACAGCTGCTAAGAAGTCCGACTCAACACACACCAACTGGAGTCTCTGTGTCTGTTTGAAAGTCATAATGAGATATTGTATACCCCAAGAGAAAAACGAGGCCAGAATGAAGCACTAAGCCATGGGAGAGTACATACCCTGTTAACGCTGTTACCCATGATAACATCACTGTAATGTGTGCTCTCATGTGTTGCAATAAATAATTGCCCTTATTAATATTAATAGTCACCATGGAGTCCAGAAATGTAGTTCTATTACAGTTAGAGATTGTATCTGGGCTTTGGACTGCTCAGAGAGTAGAATAGAAGATTGTTGCCCGTCATTGTAAATATATTTTAACTGTTTGTCTAATACTAGTGTGACAGCAATGCTAATTTTCGTTAGCCCCTACGCTAATCTATGTAATTCACAATCATATACTAGCAACAGGCATTATGTTCTTTATCCCAGGCTAGGCCTGAATAGCTCACAGTTCCCTACATACTACACTACTTAGGAATTAAAATACTGGCATCCCAACAGCGCATAATAAGTGCAGCTAAAATCCATTGGGGATTCTATCACTTGAGCCCGAAGACTGAATTTCATAGCTTACACAACAGTGAGGTACTTCATCAGTACACTGTGTGGTCCATGCCACAGCAAAAGTCAAAGAAAGAAAGTCCAGCTTTAGCAGACCAAGATAATCTGGACCATGTCATGCTCTCAGCTTTGTGGGAACAGTTTGGGGACGGGCCCTTCCTGTTCCAACATGACTGCACACCAGTGCACAAAGCAAGCTCCATAAAGACATGGATGAGGGAGTCTGGTGTGGAGGAACTGGACTGGCCTGTACAGAGTCCTGACCTCAACCCGATAGAACACCTTTGGGATGAATTAGAGTGGAGACTGAGAGCCAGGCCTTCTCGTCCAACATCAGTGTCTGACCTCACTAATGCGCTTCTGGAAGAACGGTCAGACATTCCCATCAACACATTCCTGAACCTTGTGGAAAGTTTTGCAAGAAGAGTTGAAGCTGTTATAGCTGTAAAGGGTGGACCGGGATCATACTGAACCCTACGGATTAGGAATGGGATGTTACTCAAGTGCCTATGCGTGTAAAGGCAGACTAGCGAATACCTTAGTGTAGAGTGTACTGAATATAGTGTATCTATTCAAATCCAAGTTTTGATATTCAATCCTATAAATGCTAAACAAGATTTTCTGAAAGTGCTGGTCATTTTAATAATCCCATATTGCTGCAGTAACAATGACTGACCTTAGATGACCAGCCTAAAAACTTTATCTCATTGGATAAAACAGATGTTGAGTTTCCTTTGGGGGAAAAAAATTGCATTAAAAATAAAAATAATAAGCCGAAATATATGTAATCACATTCTTCAGTGTATCACAGTCTTTTTTTAACATCCCAGTATTATCATACCATGACTGTAGCATCATAATAATATTGTATAGTGCTTCCATTGCTGATTCCCATTCCCTTTTCTATAGAAGGGCTATAGTAGGGCTGATTAAGAACTAACTATTATACAAGAAGCTATTTGGAATATGCGTCTGGGCTCTTCCCCTGTCTCCGCTGAATCCAGGGACTATACTTCCCATGATCCTCTGCTTCATGATGCCAACACCAAAAGCTCTAACTCGTCCAATCCGAATCAGGAGCTGCTTTTCTGCTCCCATTCACTTTACTGTGTATATATACCTGTTCCTTGTCAAGTATTGCCAACTCTCTAGTTTGTGTACCGAGCCTTCCCTATTCTTTCTGGTGTATGACCTTCGTTTGACCTTTTGTTTTTTTGTCTTGTCCCTCCCCCTTGTTCTGTATACCTGGTTTTGGATCTTGGTTTTGACCATTAACTGTATCTGGATGTACACCCTGTTTTGTCCATGCCTGTTTGTGTCACCGCTCCTCTGGACTCAACTTCCCAGAGTGCATTGCCCAATGACATCACTACCACATGTCCCCAGTCTTCCAATCACTTCCGCTCTAGGTCTCCAGAATTCTAAACACAGCTGTCATTCATTACATATCTGTATTTAAGTCCCACACACACCCCCCCAACACACACCGAAGTTTTGCCAAGCCCTCGTTTGCGGTTCTGACCGTTCTTTCTATTGTCTCTTTACTCCCGGCTTGACCTTCTTTGTTATTCCGACTACCCGTTTGGCTTCGCTCTGTGGTACCTTCTGGCTGTTCACCTCGTTTTGTATCTCAACCACTCTTTCTGTTACTCCCCTCTATATTCTGATTGCCTCGCTGACTGTTTGTTCTGGTTCTGACCCCTCGGCTGTACCCTGACTTTCATCTCGCTCTCTCCTTCATGTTTCATTGTGTTTGGCTGCTCAACGAGCTCTGCACTCGTTGGTCTAAGTTTGGTCTAAGTTGGTGGTTTGGTTCCTCTGTTTACCTGGCAGCTGTGTATTGACTCACTCAGGTCATTGCATTAAACCCTATGTTGTCTTTTACATCCAAGAGGGTCTGGTTTGTCAGTCCTGGCTCACAGCTTTACGGGCATGAGCTGTGTGAATAGCATCTTAAAGAAATAGCCACTGTCTTTGGAACGTGATTGAAGTTTAACCGAAGAACTGACTGGTCCAGCTGACTTAGTGTTGGTTCTAGGACATTGAGATTTTGATCCCTAATGGTTAGGCCTGTCACGATTATTACATAATGCCCTCATTGGACTTCTTTGGATGAGGGAACAGACAGATGATATTGGCATATTCCCATATTACCACATATAAGCGGAGCTATATGGAATACTTTGAGCGGGTTGACTGACTGAGCGTATTCAATTTGTTGCCAAACTGGTACAATAGTATATGACATACATCTCGATCAGTATCTCTGGATCAGTGTCTATTACAATGCTCTTCATTGAAGCCTGTTCGGAATAGCTAGTTAAATGCCCATTCCTGACACAAATCCATTGGACCTTCATATTCCGTTTGGTTCACAAGCTATATGTATTTGCCGTGTTGTTTCCTGATGGGCCCAAATCTCCGCCCACAAAGCTACTGTTGTAATAACAGCACAACAGTAATTTACTGGACCGTGAAATATTACCCAGCTGTTTCAATCCCAGGTCCCCAAGGCCAAGCAGGAAGACTTGCGGAGGAGGTTATTGATCGTTCACCCCTGTCAGGTTCCCTGACCAGATGTTAATTGAAATACCTTCTCTATGGCTCTGTAGACCTTGACTGGGGCTGGATTGCCTGTAATTACTACCCCGCTGGGTGACCTTCATGTGATGACGGTTCATTACCATCTGGGGAGGTATCAGTCCTTCCGGAGCATTCAGTTTGAGAGTTGAGATTAATTGATGCTGCCTGTGTGGGACTAATTTTAGAGTGTCACCACCGAAAGCCATCTCTGGAGTTTCTACGATTCCAGAAAACATATATTTAACTGGAACGTCATAAAGAAGCTTCCAGCGCTAAGAATAATGAGCTCTCCGGATAAAAAATGAGTCACCTGTCACTCAAACAGCATGTAATATCTCAATGAGCACACATAACAGCTGTGATGGGATTTGGCATGTACTGGAGAAGTTTCTGGATGTAGGCCTCATCAGTGTTCGGACACTTGGTCCAGATTGGACCAGATTTGGTGGATGTCTTTCCTGGTTGTTCCAGGTAGTTCCAGGTAGTCCCACGGGTTTTCAAGAGGATTCAAATTTGGGGATTTTGAAGGTCAGTCCAGACGTGTGAATGCTCCTGGGAATGTCCATGTTCCTTGGTAAGATGAAGAGCAAAAGGCAAAACCTAGTAGCTCAGATAGGGACTGTGGTTTAACCAAAAAACCCATTTCCACATAATGTAAAGAACACCGGAACATCTCAGAGGTAAGCCACTTTATGTCCAGGTACCTTGTCGAACCTATCAGTAATTGATACACTAGCATTTACATGAGCTACAACTAGAGATGCCACAAGACTAGACTGAATTTTTCTGAATGTGATACTTACAGGGGTTGGACAATGAAACTGAAACACCTGTCATTTTAGTGTGGGAGGTCTCATGGCTAAATTGGACCAGCCTGGTGGCCAATCTTCATTAACTGCACATTGCACCAGTAAGAGCAGAGTGTGAAGGTTCAGTTAGCAGGTAAGAGCACAGTTCTGCTCAAAATACTGCAATGCACACAACATTATGGGTGACATACCAGAGTTCAAAAGAGGACAGATTGTTGGTGCACGTCTTGCTGGCGCATTTGTGACCAAGACAGCAAGTCTTTGTGATGTGTCAAGAGCCACGGTATCCAGGGTAATGTCAGCATACCACCAAGAAGGACGAAACTCCACCAGCATCACGTAGTGACCTGGCCACTATCCTGCAAGAAGAATGGCTTAAACTCCCTCTGACCACTGTGCAGGACGCAGTATATGTCATTCCCAAGACGAACTGACGCTGTATTGGCCGCAAAAGGAGGCCCTACCCCATACTAATAAATGATTGTGGTCTAAAACCAGGTGTTTCAGTTTCATTGTCCAACCCCTGTACATAGAGTGCATAGAAATTCAGTACTACGTTCAATAACAAAGCCAGATTGAATTGAGGGTCTTTTATTGTAGGTAACTGGCACTATTTTCGGTATCCCCTCCATCGAGGTTCCTAGTCACCTTGGAGCAAGCAGTATAGTAACGTCATCTGAGCTTTATTTGTCTCCTTCACATTACGTAGGTTTCATGCAGAGTCACTATAATGACCATCTACATCAAGGGGACACTATATATCGTCGCTGTCCAAAGAAAAACAAGTATCCCCAAAATGGTAAGAGGCCAACAACCTCCAAGGCCACGTCAGAGGAACGCGACTTTTTTCCCCAAGTGATTTTATTTGTCATATGAACCATATACAGTGGTGTACAGTACACAGTGAAACGAAACAACGTTCCTCCGGAACCAAGGTGCTACATGTAACAATAGACTACACAATACAATACAACATAAAGTGCGCAAGACAATATACTATAAATACACACGACCATTACAAGACAATAAACAATAAATACAGGGGAGGGGAAACAGTGCAGTTGGCCCCTAAGTAGTGGGAACAGTAAGGTGCAGCCATTTTTTTCGCCATCCAATCTATTGTTCTGTCAAGTCACCGTTCACCATTCTCAATGAGATTCAAAAGGAGTGCCAAAGATTTCCGTCACTCTGGATTTGACATCGTTGTTGTCTGTTGTGTTGGGAATCTCCCAAAAGGCGCTTTGAATTTGAGCAGCTAGAACCTGTCCAGCCAGTCCAGCCAGTCCCACTGGAATCACATTTCAAACCACTTCCAAACACGTTCATCGTGAAATTCTCACACTATATAAACAGCAGCCCATGTAATCAAATGATGAATAAAAAGAAAAAAAAAACAAAGGAACCCCCCACCAAGAAAAGGACATATGCGGTTTTCTTTGGACAGAAATGATATGCAGTGGAAGTAGGAAGAAGCTGGTACCTGTAAGCTGATATAAAGAATTAGCAGTTAGTGTTCTCCTCCAAGCGTGTTGAGCTGCCCAGTGGTGCTGTTTTAGTGGCGGATTGAAAAGATGTGGCAGAACTGTAGTTGAGGGAGCTAATGCTACCTTTAACCTGCCTGCTGTTAGCATCATGTGATACGGGAAGACGTAGATAGTGGGACTGGAAACTGGGTTACATTGAAATGCATCTACTCAACTGAGACGAATCTGTTATTTGCGAGGGGTCAGATCGGAGTTTTGTGTCCAGACATCATCAACCTATATAGATGGGTTGCTGTTGTAACAGCTTCAGTTGCCATTAGTGGGGGGGAATCATTTCGCCGTCCAATCTATTGTTCTGTCAAGTCACCGTTCACCATTCTCGATGGGATTCAAAAGGAGTGCCAAAGATTTCCGTCACTCTGGATTTGACATCGTTGTTGTCTGTTGTGTTGGGAATCTCCCAAAAGGCGCTTTGAATTTGAGCAGCTAGAGTGTCCAGCCTGTCCAGCCAGTCCCACTGGAATCACATTCAAACCACTTCCAAATGTGACCATGTGGTTTTTGCCGTCCGGATGCAATTTGGAACTGAACTGGCAGTCTGAGCTAGGCTTTAATGTTGTGACATTTTGAATGATGGAACACAAGCAGCTACTATTACCATATTCCCATATCCCATTTCCTACAGTGGTCCCGTTCCATTGACTGATGGGGGAAAGCCTATATGGCAGGTATTTCCGATAAAATGGCCGGTTACTTTAGGTTGGACCATAAACCAACATTCTTTCTATCATTCCTGTATAAGCTGACCTTTCTAGGAGATGGAGGGAGCGAGAGAAAGAGTGAATACTGTATGAGTCTCTTAATGAGTCCGTCTTTTGGTGTTTCCGATTGTGGCTTTGGTTGCGGCGGCAGAACTAAACGCGATCATGCGAACGCAGCCTGTCGATTTGAACTGAATGGAATGCGGAGCGGCAGGAGAGATAAGGCGAGGGACGGAGAGCAGGAGTGAGGAAAAGTGGAGGCTGTGAGAGACAGGAAATGAAGGCGAGCGAATAGAGGAGGAAGTCCTGATGTTGCGGTGACATTTCGGCGGGCGCTCCCTGCTGCTGTTAGACGTCTCAGCCCACAATCTTCCCTCCTTTCATCCTCGCCCCCCCCATCCCTCCATTCACAATCGAACCCTCGCTCCTTCTCGTTCTCCCTCCTCCATCCTGCTGCGTACACATGTAGTTAAAGTCGTTTGTGACCTCATCGCTTCCTTTTTCTCCGCGCGTCCCTTGTTTTTTTGCCCTCCGTGATGCTAGAACATGCGCACTTTAACACTTAAAGCCCGTCCGCCCGAGTGCTTTTACCAGGATGACTGAGTGTGAGCATGTGGTGTGTGTGCGCTGTTGATTAGCTGTATCTCAACACCCAGCCGCCACTTCTCTCCCTCTCTACACATCTCCTTTCATTCCTCCTTCTCTCAAAACCAGCTTTTATCAGCCGCAGTTTACATGGAAAAACAATTGAATGTTGATGCTGAAAATGCTACCACACTCTGACTCGTGTGGGTTATGTCTTGTCTATGATTACGGATTAGCTGATGCCTGGACTACTGCACCAGAGGTCCATCAAGAAGTCCCAAACATGTTGAAGTAGCCTCAAGACATGGTGAGCCATGACTCTAAGACTCAATTTGAATTAGATTCACCTCTACATTGCTAACATCCGCTAGCATTCCTATGGAATTGTGGTGGTTTGTTAGCAATTAGCTTTTTAATTAGCTTATTAATATACACTTACCATCAAAACAACCTCTGCACCCAGAAGGAGGTGTGGGAGTGCGGTGCCGTTGGGAAGGAAGATAAAGGTTACCAGGATCAATAACTGATGATACATTTAGACAGATGTGATCAATATTTATTGAGCTACACCTACAGAAGTAACGTCTCTCAGTATGGCGTCAGGCCGCCATGTTTGCTAACCCAACATGCCATCAGCATGGAGTTGTAGAGGTTCCTAATGGTTGTCTGTGATAACCCATCCCATGCAGCTTGAATATCCTCACACAGTTCCTGCAGATGGTGCGGTAGGGGTGGAGGTGGAGTGACACATAACAGCAAATTGTTTATCTTGGCGCTGACCACAGTGCATCCACACACGGATTCATTGGTCGTCTCCACCAAGACAAAACCGGGACTCATCACTGAAGATGACCCACTGCCGTTCAGAGTTACTCCTGGCATGGCACCAATGCAGTCTTTGCTGAGGTTGGCAGTCGCCCTGCATCATCCAATAGTGCTGGGAGTTGTGGGGTGTCTGATGAATGTCCGTAATTGTGACTGTTGAGTCACTCTGTGCATGCCGGACAGTCCACCCTCTCTCTCTCTGTGGCTCGTCTATCCACTGCTGCCAGCAGCATGCTATGGGAGTATCCGCACAAACAGTAGGGCACTCAAATTGTTGATAAGACCACCCCGCTTCCCAGAGCCCTACGATGTGACCCATCTCCAACTCTTCCACTTGCTCAAATTGTTTTCAAGCTCCTCTCTGAGGCATACTTTGCTACCAACACAAAAGCATCAGTCAGAACAGAAGGCACATGCAACAGGACGGCCTATGTAGTCAGTCAGGTACAGCAATAAGCTAACGTCACATGATTCCTTCTTGGTAGCCGTAACTCATACAGCTGCCGTCAGCGTTTTCCCTTTCCTAGCCCAAAGAATAGGCTGCCATTTGTATTCACAGTCGGTGATGTATCTAGACCTTCCAGAAGACCTTTGTGAGTGACTTCTTTCCCAGTCATCAATAAGCAAAACGTGATCAGTCGATTCCTGTGACACCTCAGAATATAGTTGGCACCCATTTCGATACCAAGCCATCGTCCACTTGGCCTCAACATCCCACCCAAGCCAGTAGACTGACGAACTTACCTAGAAGAAGAGCCCAGTTGATGAATTAGCCAAAGCAACTGACTGTGCTTGGAGTGCGTTTGCAGACATTAAAGGTCACCATGGTAACATAGCGATACGATGATGCCTGGGTTTGGTAGGGAAATACAGCGGCACCAAAATACAGCAGTCATCCAACAGTAAGTGGGTCTAGGAAGCAATTGTGTAGTATACGTAGGGGGTCAAAGGGCAAAATAGCCCCCCCCAGAAATGAGCTATGTTACCATCACGAAGATCACGACTCAGTAGACATGTGTAGGTTCAATGGCAGGATGACCCCAGGTCCTCATCACATCACCGCCGCCACCACCACCACTACCTCAGAGCCTCTGCAATCAACCATTTCACACCAAAGCCACTCGGAATGACTGTGTTTACATCTCAACAACTGAATTATGCAGAAATCCAGACACTCTCAGACCCTCTCGCCACATGCACCGTATAATAACGAGAATCCATTATTCTACCCATCATGCCTCTACGATGTAGAAAAAAAAAAGCCCTCCAGCTTTTGTGTCCGCTGCCCAGAGATACAGCGACTGGATTGACTATTATAGGATCTGTGCCCTGAAAAGCACTGGCTGCTATATCATAGCACTGGCTCAAGAAGAATATGCATTGAAATACAGGCACTGAATCGGCATTGTTAAGAAGTTTTAACCACTTCTCATTCAATAGTGATGCATGGAGTTCCACTTTCCCACTCCAGGAAGTTTTCTGTAACGAAACTTCAGCAAAAGATCCAGGGCTTCTGGGTGAAACCAGCCCAGCCCTGGTGCTGATGAGAAGTTGAGGGAAGAATGTAACGGAGGAGGCTGCTGGGGAAAAGACTGGAGGTTGCCTATAATGTCGTTTCCCCTCTAATGACGTAATGATGAAAGTTTATGATGGATGAAAGTTTCTTTCTGCCAGTAGTCCAAAGGATATCATGATTGCACTGAAGTCAAAAATCTAAATTGCCGGTGTCACAGTGTGGGAAAGTGCTTTCCTTTGCTTTCATACATCTGATAAGTTATCCCATTCCCATTCCTAAGCCTTTTTTGGGCTGAGGGGCCAACGAAAAGAACACCCCTCCCCAGTGCCTTACAGGAGTGCACATATACACTGTCAGCTGTCACCATGCTAGGTCCCTGGTGCCCAACCCAGTCAAACTCCATTACTGTGCTGTTCAAATTCCACTGTTGTGGTGTGAAGCCTACAGTCTGGTCCAGTGAAACTTCACCGTCGCAACACAAGATTTCGGGCTCACAGGTCAGTCAAACTGTCGCAGGAAAAGGTGTTCAGCAAGCGGTCCAGTGAAACTCTGTTGTCCTGTCACAGAAAAAACGTCTTGTCGCAAAAAACTAAAAACGGGACCTTGCAGTGGTGCACTCTCCATATAGCAAGCAGACTCTGCTGTGGTAGTGCATAGCCTATGGCTCATGGCCCAGGCAAGCTCTGTTGTCGTAGTACAAAGCTCCCGGCTCACAACCTAGTCAGTCTCTAGTATGGTGGTGCGAAGTCCATGGCCAACAGCCCAGTCAAACTCCCGGCTACAATGTAAAGTCTCAGGGATATGGCCCGGCTCAATCAAACTCTGTTGTCAAAGTACAAAGCCTCTGATTCATGACCCAGTCCATCTCCATTGTTGTGGTGCAAAGTCCATGGCCAGCAGCTCCATCACACTCCCGGCTGCAATGGAAAGTTTTAGGCATATGGCCTGGATCAATCAAACTCTGTTGGCACATTACAGAAAAAAACGTCTTGTCGCAAAAAAAGAACCCAAAAAAACCCAAAAAAAACGGGACCTTGCAGTGGTGCACTCTCCATATAGGAAGCAGACTGTGGTAGTGCATAGTCTACGGCTCATGGCAAAATCTGTTGTCGCAGTACAAAGCCCCCAGCTCACGACCTAGTCAGTCTCCAGTATGGTGGTGCAGAGCCCATGGCTAATAGCCCAGTCAACTCCCTGTTGCAGTGTTAAGTGGAACATGACACAGCTCACTGCTCAATCAAACTCTGCTGTCACAGTACAAAGACTCCGACTCACGACCCAGTCAGTCTCCGGCATTGTGGTACAAAGTCCATGGCCAACAGCCCAGTCAAACTCCCGGCTGCAATGTAAGGCAAGGCAAGGCAAGGCAAGTTTATTTGTATAGCACCTTTCATACACATGGGCAATTCAAAGTGCTTTACATAAAAGGATGAAGATACAGAGAAAAAGCATAATATAATAAAAAATTATTAATAATTATAAAATCATTAAAATCAAATCATAATTCATTGTAAAATCATTAAAATCAAATCATAATTCATTATAAGATCATTAAAATATAATCATAATTCATTTAAAAATCATTCATTAAAATCATTAAATAAAATATAATAATAAAATGACATTTTAAAAGAAATAAAAGTCAGCATAAGAATAAGTCCGTACAGGAGAATATCAGTGTTTAAGCTGAGCTAAAAGCATGATCAAACAGTAATGTTTTCAGCCTGGATTTAAAAATATCTACTGTTGGGGCTTTTCTAATACTCTCTGTCAGCTGGTTCCATTTAACAGCAGCATAATAGCTAAATGCTGCCTCTCCATGCTTAGTCTTTACCTTAGGCAGGACTAACTGACCTGTTCCTAACGATCTGAGAGCTCTGCTCGGCTCATACTGCTGCATCATGTCAGATAAATATGCTGGTCCAGAGCCATTGAGACATTTATAGACCAGTAATAGGACTTTAAAGTCTATTCTGTAACAGACTGGTATCCATGGTAGTGATTTAAGAATGGGAGTGATGTGGTCCCTTCTCTTACTCTTGGTGAGAACTCTGGCAGCTGCATTCTGAATCAGCTGAAGTTGTTTGACTGTCTTTTTTGGAAGACCTGTTAGAAGACTGTTACAGTAATCAATCCTGCTGGAGATAAAGGCGTGGATGAGTTTCTCCAGGTCTGGTTTCGACAGAAAATCTCTGATCTTGTTAATGTTCTTAAGGTGGTAAAAAGCTGATCTGGTGACAGCTTTGACGTGACTGCTAAAACTAAGCTCAGAGTCAATTAGTACACCAAGATTACGGGCTAGCTCTTTAGACTTTAGGGATATTGAATTCAGATATGCAGCTAGTTTGTGCCTCTCATGTCTATTCCCAAATATAATAATCTATGTTTTATCTTTATTCAACTGCAGAAAGTTCTGACCCATCCAATCAGTAATGTGCTCAATGCACTTACACAGTGAGTCGAGGGGACCATAATTATTCGGACTGAGGGCCAAATAGATCTGAGTGTCATCTGCATAGCTGTGGTAAGACTTCCCATAGTCCTGTAGGATTTCACCAAGAGGAAGCATATATAAATTAAATAAGTCTCAGGGATATGGCCCGGCTCAATCAAACTCTGTTGTCAAAGTACTAAGCCTCTGATACATGACCCAGTCCATCTCCAGTGTTGTGGTGCAAAGTCCATGGCCAACAGCCCAGTCAAACTCCCAGCTGCAATGTAAAGTCTCAGGGATATGGCCCGGCTCAATCAAACTCTGTTATCACAGTACAAAGCCTCTGATACATGACCCAGTCAGTCTCCGGTGTTGCCGTGCAAAGTCCATGGCCACCAGCTCAGTCAAACTCCCAGCTGCAATGTAAAGTTTTAGGCATATGGCCCGGCTCAATCAAACTTTGTTATCACAGTACAAAGCCTCCAGCTCACAGCCCAGTCAGTCTCCAGTGTTGTGGTGGAAAGTCTATGGCCAACAGCCCAGCCAAACTCCCTGTTGCGATGTAATGTCTAAAGCACATGGCCCAACCAGCTCAATCAAACTCTGTTGTCACAGTACAAAGTCTCCGGCTCACGGCCCAGTCAGTCTCCAATGTTGTGGTGCAAAGTTGATGGCCACCAGCTTAGTCAAACTCCTGACTGCAATGTAAAGTCTCAGGGATATGGCCCGGCTCAATCAAACTCTGTTGTCCCAGTCGGCCTCCGTTGTTGTAACTCAAAGTTCCTTGCTAACAATCCTGTCAGGCTTCCTGGCACAACGTGAAGTCTTCAGCTCATGGCACAGTAAAACCATAATGCTATGAGTACAAAACCGCAGCTCAACCAAACTCTGCCGTGCAAAATCCTCAACACGTGGCCCAGCCTGACTCTGTTGTCACAATGCCTCCCAAAAAAAGCAGTACACGCTCCATACAGCTGTCACGATGCTAAGTCCCTGGCTTGGATCCAAGTCAAACGCCGCTGTCTCAGTGCAAAATCCCTGCTTATAGTCCAGTAAAACTCTGTGGTCACAATACAAAGCCCCCCGCTTGCGGCCCAGTCACATGCCAACGTTGCTGTGCAGAATCAGAGATGCCTATAGAACTTCCAAAGGAAACTAGAGGGACTTGTTTAGGGGTCTTGTTCCAAAAATCCAAACATGAGTGCTTCCTATGTCACTTCCTTATTCAGATGCCGGTTACCCTGATGCATTAGGCCATCTGTTGATCTCCTGAAGTCCTAACCAATGGGAGATCTCGATGGCTGTATCTACTGAGCATATATACATGTATCTACCGTCACACAACATAAACTCGATGGCTGTATCTACCATCATTCAACAAGCATGACGATACTGTACAATATAAATGAACTTGTATTTTTGACTTAACAGAAATCAGGCTTTCTCTGAAGACCCTAAGGGATCCCCCCACCTCTTCCGCATCACACACTCTCAGCGTGGTGCGGCAGATTTACAGGCTGAAGATCTGAAGAATAAGTGTGAAAGGAAGTGTAATGAGATTGAAGCGTGCGTGTATGTGTGTTTTCTGTGTCTCCATTAGAAAGAACTTTCACGGCACTGGTCTAAATTTAGCTAATTGCTTTGGCAGAGTTTTAAACAAGCTGCCAGTGAAGTCAAAGCGTCGATTTAATACTTCATTTAATCTCTCTGGCTGCTGAAAGAAAGGAGCCGAGAGGAGAAACACGCCTAGATTAACTCAAAGCCACTGAAGCAAGCGGAGGGAGGGACTGTCTTAAATAGATTGTTTGAGAGTGCTCTGCTAGGAGGTACATTTGTGAAACCGAGATGGGAAGAGAATTCACACTGAGCAGTTTTCATTAAGGAGTGGAGTGTTGTTCCGTAAGGAATGGAGGAGTTCTGGTGGATTTGTATAGAAGCAGGCAGCTTGTGGGATGTAAATAAGGTCTGGGTAATCAGTTTATCCGGTACTGTAATGGGAGAGTAAAACACGAGTGGATATGAGTGCTGCTTTTGAAAGATGGAGGCGGCTTAGAGCTCGGAAGAGCTTTAAGAGGGATGCGGGATTGGCTAATGTTCTTCTCAACAGGTGAGCAACGAGTCTTAGCCAGCTTAGCTAATTTAGCACTGCTGCTAGTAGGAACGGACTGGTCATTTCAACATTCGAGTACTCGCATTCATAGTACTCGAAATAGCACACTACTATACTGCATACTTCAGAAGTATTGTACAAGTCTTGATGTACAGTGTAGTATACTAATACAGTCACGTGACCAGTTACATCACATTTACCTCAGAGCTGTTATTACTGTATCCACTGTTTAGAGCTAGCTGCTGCTAATGCTCCTCAGTTCACCTGAGATACGGTTAGCCTAGCTGTTAGCTCCCCTCGGCTATTTCCCTCTAAAACGGATCCTCTAAAGTGAGTTCATCTTTTATTAATCTTCAGACCTGTATATTTTAACTTTCTGAGGCTCATTCTGATAAAAACACACCCCACTACAATCACTACACCCACATTTACCTCAGAGCTGTTATTACTGTATCCACTGTTTAGAGCCAGCTGCTGCTAACGCTCCTCAGTTCACCTGAGATACGGTTAGCCTAGCTGTTAGCTCCCCTCGGCTATTTCCCTCTAAAACTGATCCTCTAAAGCGAGTTTATCTTTTATTAATCTTCAGACCTGTATATTTAACTTTCTGAGGCTCATTCTGATAAAAACATACCCCACTACAATCACTACACCCACAGTTATACTCAGAGTTTGCTGTATGTTACCCACCGCCATTTTCTCTGGCTGAAACAGGCTAAGGGCTTGTGAGGCTGCAGTGCATATGGTATGTATACTAGAAACGCTGACTGGATTAGGACAGATTTACAGTTTGGTCACATACTACATACTACTTTTAGGCAATTTTGAATACAGCCGTAGTCTGAGGTCCTTGTGCAGCTGGGTGGTGGAGGTAGTGAGATTTGAGACACAGTCTGAGAAGTGAAACTTGGCTTGTGTTAGCTAACATCGTCATGCTAACATGCTAGCCTTAACTGCTTTCAGTCACACCAGAGAAACGATGGCATCTCAATAGCAACCGGCGTGATGGAACAACATGACAGACACAGCAGGTTTGACTCTACGTTACCAGTTAGTGATTTATAATAATAATAATAATAATAATAATAATAACAATATTAATAATAATAATAATAATAATAATAATAATAATAATAATAATGGATTGCACTTCCATAAATTTATCTGTCTTACCTAATAAAAGCCAAACACGTTTTAAAAGAGCTAGCAAATTTAGAGTTAGCATTGTGTAACTGAATCAAAGGATGTGTCACGCTCTCGGGTTTCCCCGTCTCCCCCGTTCTCCCGAACTCCATTTCCCAGGGGTCTGCACTTGATGACGTCACCATCACATGCTCCTGATCGAATTATCCGATTCGCTCCGGTTCCCCGGAGTTTTAGCCGGCTGCAGCCTATTAGCTCTCACCATATAAGCCCCATGGTTTCCAATGGATCTCCGCGAAGCTTCGCCAAACTTTGTTTGCAAATCTGAGCGTTTCTTATTATTCTGTTTTAGGCTTTTCTGGTTTTAACTATCCTTTGGTGTTTGACTACTCGTCTGGTTTGATCCCTTTCTGGCTCTCGACCTTTGTCTTCTCTCTCTCTCCTGCCTTACCCTACCAACCAACCTTATTTGACGCCAATGAGTTCAGCTGACAATAAAAAACATTACAAAGGTAAACATGGGCTGATCGGCTTCTAGTGTAGGGCTCGTTGCAGTTTGCTTTTGTCAAAATTGAACGTCTCGTGTGTGTTGCGCTCATTCGTGTATGTTTAGTGTCCTCAACCTGCCAACCTAAGTAAGCATCGAGTCTGGGGTGGTGGGGGTGGTCTAGACAACTCTCTGTGATGTTTAAAATTTGACTAAAGTTTTAAATTCTGGCTCAGTCCACCCCAAATATCAAAACATGTAGTCAGACAAGTAGTCAGTTGTATCATGTTTGCTCCAAATCTCGAATCTTGATTGGCTATCTATATCATATTAAGTGGCCATGTCATCAGGTCAGTTGGGCCAGATTTGCTCGATGCCATCCCTGGGATTTTTCTGGTTGTTCCAGGTATTCCCACAGATTTTTAAGAGGATTCAAATCTGGGGATTTATGTGAATGCTCCTGAACGTTCTTCATGCCAATCAGTCACATTAGCAGCCCTGTGAACAGGAGAACAGTCATCCTGGAACACACGGATAGGAATGATGATACAGTGTCTACACTGAGATGCTTATCATCTTGTTCAAACATAGAGCAAGATGATAAGCATCTCAGTGTAGACACTGTACCATCACCTCAACCAAACAACCCATTTCCACATAACTAGACCACCCCCAGAACATCACAGACTCGTGTGGTGACTCATTGTTTGTCCAAGGGAACTTAGTATTAGGTTTCATAACACATTATAGTATTAACTCAATAGAACCTTCTACGGACGAATATGGCAATGCACTACAACCAGGCTCTGCTGACGCTTTTATCCAGAGCGACTTACAAGGGTAATCATTACAGGTAGGTCAATGTGGTGTTAGGAGTCTTGCCCAAGGACTCTTCTTGGTGTAGCACAGCACAGTCACCTAGACTGGGAATCGAATCCTAGTCTCCCACATGTGGTGGTTCCCTGCAGGTTAGTGGTGTTATCTGCTGAGCTACACCAACCACACCACAACTATACATATGCATGCCTGGTATGATGATACGCATGCGACATAATCGCTTCTTAACGCACTTATAAAGCAATACGGATACAGGATTAATGGAGGTGTTACCAAAAAAGATCATGGGAAAGTTTCAGGAAGGTCATATTCAGGAACTGGGAGTGAAGTCAATGGGCTAACTACCTAAGGGGCCACTGGGGTACCCAATGGTGGGCAACTAAATGGTGGGGAATGCCTTTCAGATCCAGGCACAAATCTAAAAGAAAGGCAGGCTGAGAAACTGGACGGGGGAGTCCTAAGAGTAGCTTAAAAAGTAAAATTGCATTTATTGGTTGTTAAACAGCTTTCATATCCATAGGCATAAATCTTATTCCTATCTTCTAGCAGCATGTCGGTGCAGTGCTATTGACGTTATCTGTCATCTGACCTTTGATAAATACTCATTTGCAGCACAACCTGCTGATATTGAAGGGTGCTGACACATGTATCATCAACACGTATCACCATATTTCTCTCCTCTCCATGTAAACCGGGCCATCCGAACCTTGGGTAACGCTTCCGTAGGCATTTCCTAACCAATCACAATGCTGACGGCTCTGGCCCCGCCCACACAAAACAGTTTCAGAGTCTGAGAAACTTAGCGAGCTTAAGCTAACCAGCATAACCAACAGCTAGCAAGCTAGACCACCTGTCACCCCTTCATTCCTTTATCCATACACCAACAGTGTTCCTTTATCCCTTCATTCCTTTATCCATACACCAACATTGTTCCTTTATCCATTCATTCTTTAACCCATCATCAACAGTGTTCCTTTATCTGTTAATTTCTTTATCCATACACCAGCAGTGTTCCTTCATCCGTACATTTCTTTATCCATACACCAGCAGTGTTCCTTCATCCGTACATTCCTTTATCCATACACCAACATTGTTCCTTTATCCATTCATTCTTTAACCCATCATCAACAGTGTTCCTTTATCTGTTAATTTCTTTATCCATACACCAGCAGTGTTCCTTCATCCGTACATTCCTTTATCCATACACCAACATTGTTCCTTTATCCATTCATTCTTTAACCCATCATCAACAGTGTTCCTTTATCTGTTAATTTCTTTATCCATACACCAGCAGTGTTCCTTCATCCGTACATTCCTTTATCCATACGCCAACAGTGTTCCTTCATCTGTTCATTCCTTTATCCATACACCAACAGTGTTCCTTCATCCGTTCATTCCTTTATCCATACACCAACAGTGTTCCTTCATCTGTTCATTCCTTTATCCATACACCAACAGTGTTCCTTCATCCGTTCATTCCTTTATCCATACGCCAACAGTGTTCCTTCATCTGTTCATTCCTTTATCCATACACCAACAGTGTTCCTTCATCTGTTCATTCTGTTATCCATACACCAACAGTGTTCCTTCATCTGTTCATTCCTTTATCCATACACCAACAGTGTTCCTTCATCCCTTCATTCCTTTATCCATACACCATCATTGTTCCTTTGTTTTCCGGTTCTGACCCTGATCCATTTTAATTCTACTTGTGTATTTAAAACTAAAGAGTGGCATGATGTGAAATGGTCCCAAAGTCAGAACTGTTAAACGCGGCAGTGATATGTTAAACCTGTCCAATAGTAGGAGAGAAATGAGACATGCCTGGTGGACAATCCTTAACGTTGGCCTAAAGCTCACTGGGAAATCCTTTTTTGTGAAATGCGGACAGTAAAACCATGTTCAAGTTGGGAATTCACTCATCATTCCGGATAGTAATTAAAGTGATTAGATCAGTGGGACCCCTGCTTCCAATCACAGTAGTAACTCCACAATGCACCATGGCACATCGACCACTCGGACCACTTTGGAAAAAGCTGGTGAGGTTCTTCTTTAAGGCCCTGGTAAATCAGAGAACACAGTGACACACACTGGTCAGAACTGGGGAAGCGTTTCGGATGACCTTTTGGGTAGCATTAGCCTTTGTTCCGTTGTGTTAGCGCATGCAGGCTAATACAGGAGTTTACATGCGGGCGAGCAGAAAACAAACAATAGGTAAACAAAGTCCTATCCAGCAGAAGTGGACGCGGTGCGTAATTGCTTTCCTGCGCGAATGCGTTCTACGCCAGCTATTGTGCAAATGCGAGGGTGTGAATAGTAATGCGTCGCCACGTATGTTTACATATATTTCCTGGTGCGTGTCGCCGCCGGTTCCGCAGCTTATGAGCGACTGGGTCAGGCTACAGCAGCCAGTCTTTAATTCCATTACGGAGGGCAGAGACGAGAGGCCACCACCGGCGGAGAACGCTCTTCCATCATAGTGTCACATGGTATTTACAGCCATTCTCATTCCCCACCACACACACACACACATCCACACCGAGCATCCTGCCAGCCCACTCTCAGCTCCTTAATACAGTCACACAGACCCTCGCTGTCTCCCTGTCAGAGAATCACGGCTCCCTGTAGACGAAGTGTCTTGCTCTGCCTCTCTCTCTCTCTCTCTCTCTCTCTCGGTCTCTCTCTCTCTCTATATATATATATATATACATATATATATATATGTATATATATATGTATGTAAACAGTTTATGAGGTCACTGGACAAAGCATGAGTCAGCTTCTGTATTTAAGGTGGTAGTAAGTTCAAGCTCCTGCAGAGGGCGCTGCATGAGAATGATGGGGCTATAAATACCTGTGGGGTGTGAGTGACGGGATCCATAGATTGAGAAAAGGTGCTACAGTGCAGTGAATGTCTCGTTCCATGTGTGGAAAATGGAGGGACTGCATTTGGGCGTGCCAAGGGCCATAGTGTGAAGGAAGTAGCTGAATCTGCAGGTGTATGGAAGCGTACGGTCATACGGGTCTACCAGCAGTGGCTAAAATCCCGGTCTATAGGGAATTCTCCTCGGAACTGCACCAGAGAAGGCCTTCTTGAAACATGATCCAGATGCTCAAATCCTGGATGCAACAGTGCCTAAACATTGATGTGACCTACATCCGGAAACTTGTCCAGTCCATTCCCAGCTGACACGCTTCCATGTTCTCCATCTACAGCACCTCCAGCTCTACGAACTACACTACCCATCCATCTCCAAATGATGTAATCCCTAGGTGTTCACACTGGTTGGTGTAGCTCAGTGGGTAACACCACTACTCAGGGTGCCACCTCTATGTGTGGGGAAACTGGGGTTTGAATCCCAGTCTGGGTGACTATGCTGAGCTACACCAATAAGAGTCCTTGGGCAAGACTCCTTACATTAAGTTGGCCTACCTGTAATCATTAACCTTGTAAGTCGCTCTGGATAAGAGCGTCAGCTAAATGCCGTAAATGTAACCCACCTCCGGCTTGCCCGAGTTCCAATTCATCTCACCTGTTCCTAATTATGTTCCCATGTATATATAGATCTGTCTGTTTGTGCTCTCTCTTTGCAGGTGTTGCCAACCCCACTGTCTTACCGAGCATTTCTCCCATGTTACTCTATCTGGTCTTGTCTTTCTGGTTTTGACTTCTGTTTGTTTATTGGTGTTTCCCTTTTGGTTGGTGGCTCTGTTTTGATCGTTTGATTTTGACCTTATCGCTTGTCTCATGGTTTTTGTCTCTGTTCTTATCCCCTCTGGTATGTTTGCTCTGATTTGGTTGCTGGGTTCGATTTATGTTCCTATATGTTCTAAATAAAACCTGCCTTTCTTTTAGCTCTGCTAGAATGGCATACATAATACCCTATAGCACGTTGCATAACCATGTGTCTTTGCTCATACTGCTGACTCTAGAATCACTGGCACCCCTATCTAAAAATCAAATAAAACCAAATCATTAAATAAACCATGTATGCTATTAGTGTGATATGTTGGACTCGCTGAGCTACATAGTTCTTTATTAGCACAACGTAGCACAACACATATTGGCACTATAGTATGGCATCCCCCATTACAGATACAGCCTGGTAAAATCTCCTTTGGTGAGAATAGCAGTATTGGGGTTGATTTGCACTTGTTGAGGGATCTTGAACCACTCCTGCGTGTAGAACATCTCCAGGCGCTTGATATTCTAGCTATACATGCTTGTGGACTGTCCTCTTCAACACACACCTGTGAGTGTTCAACTGGGCTCAAAGGTGGAGATACAGAGGACCATCACAAACCCGAGTTTCTGCTCCCCCAACCATTTGTGTGTTGATTTTGATGTGTGTTTGGGGTCATTATCTTGCCCAGTTTCTGGGAGAAAGTTTGATTTCAGGCTTAAATCTCAAGACCTTTGGGAGAATTCCAGTTGGGTGTTGGTTCATACAGAAGCCCTTGGAGTACTAGCAGCAATACGGCGCCAAAGCATCAACGGTCCAACACCAAAATTTGAAGATGGCTATCAGTTGCTCTTTGTTGAGGTATGCAGTTCCTTTCGTTCTCCAAATGTGACGATGGTGTGCATGACCAAACACAGTTTTGCATCATCTGATCACAGCGGGTGAAAGTTCAGGCACTACGTTTTGTGGCTCGCTCTTTGAAGTAGCTTCTTTTGAGGAACTGTTGTACAAAGCTCCTGGAGGTGGAGTCTGATGGTGGGTTTTGAAAATAGGAAAACTCCTTCTACTGATCCTCCCAATCCCGTTCCTACTGCTCCTCTCCGACCCTGGAAAAATAAAGAGAAATCAAGGAGAGGAAATGAGCAGCAGGAGTGTAGAGAGCGAGCAGAAGTTGGGAAGAGAAATGGGACAGCTGACTCAGTCATTTCATTTGATATGTCCATTACTGCTGAAAGGAGCCAATCACAACATGCACAATGGAAGCTCGTTTCTGTGTTTTTCTCTTCAATGCTTCTATTTTATTTTTTTTTACCCCAGGTACAATGTAAAAGCTCAAACAGAGCACAGAACGTCAAGTATAGTTTGGTATATACTTTATTATATAGTGGGCATCTATAGTATAATAGCTACAGTAGAGTTTTTAGTTAGATAGCATCCTGTTTAAACATCCTCTCTTGGTGAGTTTGCAATGATGTCACTCTTAAACTGGTTTTAAGGTTTGTCTTCCTGGGTAGAACTTGCTGGCCTATCTGCTGCTTGAAGCCCCAACTGCTGGTATTTTAAGTGAGTCCTCCAGCATTCCAGTATGTGATGGTCATCCATCTGGGCACCAAGGAGCGGAGGATGATCGGTCAGAAAAGGCAGGTTTTGAACGCAGCCCATGAAGTCAAAAGGGACAGGGATGCAGTGTAAGAAGTGTAATTACCCTATACATGACAATTCTGTAGACCTCTATTAATGTCTGGACCTGAAACAGATCATAACATAGTTAAGGCAAGGGGCAGATACTGACTTTCACATTGGAACCACATGGGGGCGCCAGTCATCTCATCTGTCTTTATTAACTGTGGCCTCATCTAGAAATACGACCGGCTGGGGCCATGGTAGGAAATAGTGGGTTTCAAATGCTAAGGGTTTGGGCTCCTCTCATGGACAACCATGGACAACGGTTCTTCTCTGGATCTGGATTTCTGTTGGGGCACCCATTTAATCAACCTGTAAAACCTGAACACCATCTTAAGCACTGCCTGAGCTGGCTGACCACTAGCTCCTGGATTGAGTTGGTGCCCCCTTTGGAGGTGATTCAGAGACTTGCACAGCTGGCATCTTGGTGGGTCCAACTGAATTCAGGGCCAGTCAGGACCAGAGGAAATCAATTGGACAGTTTGCTTGGTGGTTGTTCCTATCAGTGGTCCCTGGGTTTGTGATGCTTGTTAATATCCCAGATCGGAATACTTCATTGTTGTTTTGAGTTCACTGAGTTTTCCACCGTGGGAGTTTGATCTAATTTGGTAGAATGGTCTTTATATTTCTGGAAAGCCCGGTTGACAGAGGTTTTAAATATGCTTCCTTGCAGAGGAAACTGGCGAGCTAAAGCTTTCCAGTGCTCTTTGACTGGAAGTTCACCCCTCCAAGGGGCTGACCGCCCTCACCTGACGTTTCCTCTGAATGTCACCATTTACTCGCACAAACTGGACTGAGAAACAGAGATGGAGGGAGTTTGAGAAGGGCATGGAATGACAGGGATGGCGGCCGAGGTGTGCTGAGTCTTTTGCCCTTTTCCTTCTCACCCATAAGAGGATATTGGAATATCGGGGGGGGGGGGTCGCCTTTGTCTCATTGTAATTCCACCTGTGGGCCTGCAGTTTGAACAAATCTGACAGCCTTACCCTTGTTCTCGTATGGCATGCCTTCTTCTGCAGGACTCTCTTGGGTCACTCCGAGGCCAGAAAACAGAGGTTTGATTTACAGCAATGCGGAGGAGCTTGCTGGGCTCGATATTAGGCTAAAGTGATGGATAACTTGTTTTGCTAGACGCAGGACTACATGTACCCAGACCGTTTGATGACTGCCCATCGCACCAAGCCAGTGTCCCCAAAGACTGCAATGGTATTGTGCCAGACTCAGAGATGGGCATTCGAGTTAGCGACTCGAGTTCGAGTCGCTCTTGAGTTGCATATAAATAGACCTCAGACTTGACTTGTAACTCTTCTATGAGTCCCGACTCGACTCGGTACATAATAACACATGAACATCAGGTTTCTTCCCATTACCATCCAGGCACGGTGTGCGGAAGTTACAGGAAAGTAATCCCTTTGTGTATGTGTACTTCATGTCGTTGATTTGGGACACGCCCCACGGACACAGACCAATCACAACATCCGACTTCAGCGCGTGCGCGATATCAGTGAGTGGCGCCAAGTGTAAACACAACGCTGTAGCATAGCTTCAGCGGGAGCGCCGTACGTGGTAGCCTTTGGTTACAGGGAATTCACAATCCTAGCATATAACAGAAGAGTGGCGACGTGCAGAGAGTGTGGGGGAACATATTACACACACTGGATCGACCACATCAAACTTCATACGGCATCTGAACACACACCCGGATAGGTCTGTGCTAGCCGCTTAGCCGTTTAGCCATCATTCCAGCTATATAGCATACAGTGTTAACCTCTTAAGATGGCCTGAAACAGGAAGTGCTTGAGGGAGAGTATGGTGCTGAAACAGGAAGTGATATTGCTTCTAGTTTGTTCTGTTTGAGAGTTGTAGAGCATGTCATTTTTTGTGAGTGAATATTGTAAGGAAATATGGAGCATTTAAACAAAAAAAAAAAAGAAAAGAAAAGAAAAGAAGTGCTGGACTGTAAAAAAATACAGTTGTGTTGCACACTAAGTTAATCTGTTGTGTTTTTTTAATCTACACTTTATGCTACAGTTACTATATATGCTTTGTGTATATTGACTTAAGACTTGACTTGGACTCTAGCCTAAAGTCTTGTGATTTGACTTGGGCCAGTGCTGATACCTAGAGAGATCAATACATAGACATATATAAGCATAAGTGCACTACCTGGCAACCCCAGCCCAGCGCTCATACCTATAGAGTGCTTTTCAAAGAGACGGGTCTTCAGTCTGCGTTTGAAGACCACGAGAGACTCAGCTGTTTGGACAGCTAGTGGGAGTTCATTCCACCATCTGGGCTTCAGGACAAAGAAGAGTCTGGACGCTTGTCTTCCATGAGTCCTCAGGGATGGCGGTTCGGGTCGAGCTGTACTTAAAGCTCGAAGGGCTCGAGGAACAGATCGACTCTTCACCATTGCCATAAGGTAGGGAGGCGCTGGTCCATTCTTGGCTTCGTAGGTCAGCACCAGAGTTTTAAATCTGATGCTGGTGCAGCTACAGGAAGTCAGAGAAGGGAGCGCAGCAGTGGAGTGACGTGGGTGAACTTGGCAAGATTGAAGATGAGTCCAGCTGATGAATACTGGACCAGTTGTAAGGGCCTGATGGCCCATAGAGGAAGACCAGCCAGGAGCGAGTCTCAGTAGTCTAGCCTTGAAATGACCAGAGACTGGACAAGCAGCTGGGTGGCCTCCTGAGAGAGTATTATCCAGGAATGCTCCACCAACAAAGATCATTCCAGGAGTAAGGTGTGTAATAGTCCACCAGGTCACAAACGAACCCAGAATAACGACTAGGCAACTAAAGGCCTTTCTCACACTGGCTAATGTTAATGTTCTTCAATCCACCATCAGGAAAACACTTAACAACAATGGTGTGGTTGGTGTGGCTCAGCTGTTACCATTGCTCACCAGAGAGCCACCACCCCATGTGGGAGACCAGGGTTCGAATCCCAGCCTAAGTAGCAAATGCTGAGCTACACCATTAAGAGTCCTTGGGCAATACTCCTAACACTGCACTGGCCTACCTGAAAAACCAGTAACCTTGTAAGTCGCTCTGGATAAGAGCGTCAGCTAAATGCCTGAAATGTAAATGTGTGCTGGCAGGGTTGCAAGAATAAAGCCACTGCTCTCTAACATTGCTAAAAATGATATTGAGCCAGGAGGACAATAAAAGGGTTTGCTTTTTGGTTTGAATGACGTCTAGAGAATGGAAATCGCATCTGTGAAACGTGGTGGTGGCAGTGTTATGGTTCGGTGCCTCTAGGCCAGGACGCCTTGCCATGATTGATGGAACAATAAACTCTGAATTATGCCAGGGAATACTAGAAGAAAACCGAAAATGGAAATTTGTGAATCTCAAGAGAACCTGGGTGGTGCAGCAAGACTACAGCCCTAGGCACACAAGTCAATCAACCAAAGAACAAAGAAGAAACCTAATGTCCTGGAATAGCCAAGTCCAAGTCCTGACCTCAGACCAATAGAAATGTCATGGACCTGAAGCGAGCAGCTCACAGAAGGAAACCCACCAACATCCCAGTGTCAAAGCTGTTAACGTTAAGAGCACTTAGGCCGGACTCTAGGCCATCTGTTTCCCTGTATGCTCTATTACCCTGTTCTTCAATGGTCAGGACCCCCACAGGACCACCACAGAGCAGGTATGATGTGGGTGGTGGATCATTCTCAGTGCTGCACTGACACTGACGTGGTGGTGGTGTGTTAGTGTGTGGGGTGCTGGTGTGAGTGGATCAGACACAGCAGTGCTGCTGGAGGGTTAGACACTGTGTCCACTTACTGTCCACTCCTTTAGACACTCCTGCCTCGCTGGTCCACCTTGTAGATGGACAGTCAGAGACGATAGCTCATCTGCTGCTGCACAGTGCAGTATTGGCCATCCTCTAGTCCTTCATCAGTGGTCATCACTGCCCACAGGACGCCGCCCACAGGACTCTGCCCACAGGACGCCGCCCACAGGACTCTGCCCACAGGACACTGCCCACAGGACGCCGCCCACAGGACACTGTCCACAGGACGCCGCCCACAGGACTCTGCCCACAGGACGCTGCCCACAGGACACTGCCCACAGGATGCCGCCCACAGGACTCTGCCCACAGGACGCTGCCCACAGGACACTGCCCACAGGATGCTGCCCACAGGACTCTGCCCCCAGGATGCTGTTGTACTGGATAGTTTTGATTGATGGCTAATTCTCAGTCCAGCAGTGACACTGAGGTAACTATAGAGACAGATGGTCAGTGGAGCTGATAAAATGGACAATGAAGACACAGACAGAGATAAAATGATTATTATGTAAGCCAGGCTTGAATGATGTCTTACTCCTACCCAATAAATAAATAAACAAACAAATAAATAATTAAATAGCTGAATAAATAAACAAATCTTTGACAGAATGGGACGGTAATTACATTCCCTCTATCGCGGTGCCGAAATTGGATAGAGGACCTAATTAGGAAAATGGTGCAGCTATGGTTACATTCTGATATGAGTCGCAGGTCTCGTTCTGATGGCTATCAGTTAATGCAGCTCTCAGGCGGTTACTCGTCATGTAGAACGCATTAGATTTCATTACAGATACCACATTGTAGCCTATTTCATGACCCAGTTCCCACACAGCGGAAGCTGGCTTTGGGATTCGGATTTCCAATGTGAATGAAGCCCCATACTGAGTTTACAAGAGTAATTAAAGAGCTGATATGACATGGCATCTGAAATGAATACGCATCTCAGCATTATAATCATATCGCAGGGCTGTCCTTTGTCTCCAATGAAGTGAATATTCCCTCCTTTCAGAGGAACCTGGAGATGACTCTTATTGAATGGAAAATCCTGAAGATTGTGTCTGGAACCTCCTTATATTCAGATGTTCTATATATTTGCATTGTTTGAAAAGTCCAAATCCTGAGGATCATGTCTGGAACCTCCTTGTATTGAGATATAATTTAGGTATCCCCTCTTTTAGAAGGCCAACTCCTAAAGATCATGTCTAGAACCTCCTAATATTCAGATGTTCTATACATTTACTTACTGAAGGCCAAGTCTTGAAGATTATGTCTAGAACCTTCTAATATTCAGATGTTCTTTAAATTTACTCTCTTATTGAAGGCCAACCCCTGAAGATCATGTCTAGAACCTTCTAATATTCAGATGTTCTATAGATTTACATTCTTATTAAAGGCCAACTCCAGGTGATCATGTCTAGAACCTCGTAATATTCAGATGTTCTATAGATTTACTCTCTTATTGAAGGCCAACTCCTGAAGATCATGTCTAGAACCTCCTAATATTCAGATGTTTTACAGATTTACACTCTTATTTAATGGAAAATCCTGAATCAGGTCTGGAACCTCCTTACGTTCAGGTGTTGTTTAGATTGCGTTGTTTGAAAAAGCCAAATCCTGAGGATCATGTGTGGAACCTCCCAACATTCAGATGTTCTGTAGATTTACACACTTACTGAAGGCCAACTCTTGAAGATCATGTCTAGAACCTCCTAATATTCAGATGTTCTGTAGATTTACACTCTTATTGAACACCAAATTCAAATTTAGATGCACTCTTTTTTTTAGAAGACCAAGTCCTGAAGATTAGGCATAAAAACTCCTAATATTCAGATGTTCTCTAGGTTAATCGAAAATCCTGAAGCCAAATCTGAGGATCATGTCTTAACGTTAGATGTTCTTACAGATTTACGATGTTTTAGAAGGCCAAAATCCTGAGGGATCATGACTGAAAACTCCTTACATCCACATTTGTTCTGTAGATTTACACACTTTAAGAAGGCCATATCTTGAAGATCATGTCTAGAACACTTAACTCAAAATATTACAGATGACTGCATTCAATGTAGATCGTTCTACACTCCCTCCTTGAACACCAACCCTTCAGATGTAGATTTGCCTTAACTTTTGGCACTGTTTGAAGAATCCAACGTCCTGAAGAGAGTCATAGGCATAAAAACTCCTAATATTCAGATGTTCTCTAGGTTTATCGTCTTTTAGAAGGCCAAATTTTGAGGATCATGTCTGGAACCTTAGATGTTCTACAGATTTACACTGTTTTAGAAGGTCGGCTCCGGACGATCATGTCTGAAAACTCCTTACATCCACATTTGCAGTGATTTGCAGTGGGTTAAGAGGCCATATCCTGAAGATCATGTTTGGAACACCTTACTCATTAAATATTACCTTAGATGACTGCATCATGTGGATCGTCTCTAAAACCTCCTAGATGCCTGTGCTTTAAAATCAACCAGTTTGGAAGTCCTGGAACCTCTGCTCAGATGTAGACAACGCCGTTAACCATGCATGCACTGTTTGAGGAATCCAAACCCTGAAGACGATGTCTGGAACATCCTTAACTTCCAATGTTCTTTATATCTGCACTTTTTTTCCTGGAGATCATATCTGGAGCCTCCTTATATACAGATGTAATTTTAGATTTGCACCTTGTAAGAAATCTAAATCCTGAGGACCATGTCTGGAGCCCCCTTACATGCAGAGGTACTTTTGTTATAATCTGCAAAATCATTCAGATTTTATCTGGAACATCGTTAAATTCATACATGCATGTATTTGAATTTGCATATTTGATTTGGCAAAGGCCAAATCCTAAAGATCCTGTCTGGAACCCATTATCTGTAAATGTACTTTTAATATAACCTTAGATGACCAAATCCTGAAGATCATGTCTGGAACCTCCTTAGATGCAGCTGTGCTTTAAATCTACACCAGTTTGGAATGCCTGGAACCTCCTGCAGATGTAGACAACGCTTTGGAAACCATGAGGATCAAGTCTGGAACCTCCTTAGATGCAGCTGTGCTTTAAATCTACACCAGTTTGGAATGCCTGGAACCTCCTGCAGATGTAGACAACGCTTTGGAAACCTTGAGGATCATGTCTAGAACCTCCTTAGATGGAGCTGTGTTTTAGATCTACATCGGTTTGGAATGCCTGGAACCTTCTGCAGACGTAGACAACGCTTTGGAAACCATGCGGATCATGTCTGGAACCTCCTTAGATGCAGCTGTGTTTTAGATCTACACCGGTTTGGAATGCCTGGAACCTCCTGCAGATGTAGATAACATTTTCAAAACCATGAGGGTCATGTCTGAAACATCCTTAGATGCAGCCGTGCTTTAAATCTACACCGGTTTGGCATGCCTGGAACCTCCTGCAGATGTAGACAATGCTTTGGAAACCATGAGGATCAGCTGGGCTTTAGATCTATACCAGTTTGGAATGCCTGGAACCTCCTGCAGATGTAGACAATGCTTTGGAAACCATGAGGATCATGTCTAGAACCTCCTTAGATGCAGCTGTGCTTTAAATCTACACCAGTTTGGAATGCCTGGAACCTCCTGCAGATGAAGACAATGCTTTGGAAACCATGAGGATCAGCTGTGCTTTAGATCTACACCAGTTTGGAATGCCTGGAACCTCCTGCAGATGTAGACAATGCTTTGGAAACCATGAGGATCATGTCGGCAACCTCCTTAGATACATATGCACTTTTGATATTCAGTGTTTTAGAAGGTCGCTTCCGGAAGAGCATGTCAGGAATCTCCCTATTGTTGTGTTTTGATGAAATGTGAAATGGTGGGAAGTCTCTACACCATAGAAACAGTATCCCTCACAGGGCAAATGCCCACCCACGCCTGCCCCTAGTTATTAATGATCACCATACTTGTCCCAGACTATTCCGACTTCACTCCTGTCTTGGCCTCCATCAGTTTTGCTTCAGTAATGTTTCTCTAAACTCTAAACTCTGTCTAATCTTTCCCGAGTCGATACTCAGACACTGTTTGCTTGTTTTCTAATTAATGATAAATGGATTTTCTCAGTACGCCGTTGTCTGACAGATGGATGGTTATATCTGCCTGTACAGACGATGCCTCAAAACAAACGTCCAAAGAACTATTCCTCGCATTTCCGCCAACCTCCCCTGGCTCCCTATGGCTGCGGACCTGCTTTGATTGATATGGCTCATACTGTGGGAGAGGCGGTGTCAGGGAATGAGTATAAAAGCTCACGACAGGCCATAGGAAATCAATGCGCTCCTGCTGCTGACGGAAGTCCTCTACGACCTGTGGGTTCTCCTGCGACAAGATGTCAGTGTTCTGCAGAAGAGGTGGTGGCTGGATGCAAATAAGTGCGGGGCTATGGAGTGAATGCGAAATGCAAAATAAAGAGGGACATATAGAGAGAGACGACAACCAAGACAGACGTAAGCTCCTACGCATACCAAATTCAGAACGAGCTATCTTAGCGAGAGGGGTGTTAGAGAAAGAGACCACCTGAAAGAGACATGGGTACTAATTGACTCAATTACACTACATTACTACGAGTACTTGGGGTGCCTTCTTAATTCCCTAGGCCTATAATATGTAGAGAATGGCCATTGGGGGCTATTTGGTTTTAAAGTCAGGACAATGATGTTTAATAAGAGCAAATGCTGAGGATGCTGGGTTAGCAAACATGGCGGCCAGACGGCGTACTGAAATGCAATGTAGCTCAATAAATATTGATCATATCAGTCTATATTTATCATCATTTATTGTTCCTGGTAACCTTTACCTTCCTTCCCAACAGCACTGCCGTCCCACACCTCCTTGTGGGTGCAACTGTTCGTTTGATGATGGGTGTATATCTCCAAAATGGCAACTTTACAGGAGAGGCCAAAAACCTCATTCGACTTCAATGTAAGTCAATGGAACCAGACGTCTTTCCAAACAGTTGTGGGCCATTTCTGTTGGTCTGTTTGGACTGAGATTTTCACTCAGTGTAAACAGCAGCTGGTGCGTTCAAATGATGCATAAAAGTAAAAATGGACAAAAGTGGAGATACATGTTTTTCATTGGACAGTGAGGATATATTATATTACAGTATATATTTAATGCACTGTCCTCATTGTCCTGGTCACAGAAACACAGTTTGTGATCGATGTAGCTGTTTTTGTGTTCATGTTTTAAACATGAACTATTGGAATCTAACACACAGAAGCCAGGACCACAATCTCAGCTCATCTGAATCTAGGCAGGTGGGAGATTCCAGGATTTACCATTACCATTACAGAGCAAGAGGGACTCTTAAGAAGGCTCCCATGTGGCTCACACATCTAGGCCACGTGTCTGACTTCAGTCCCCACAGGTCAAGGCACTGTTCTGCATACCTGACTCAATTCATCAGCTTGACCTTCAAGATCTGAGCATGAAAAAGAGGGAAAGAGCTAATCTCTGCAGAGGTGTGGCCTGGACGGATGGACGGTGCCAGGCTTTGTCTAAGCATTGCCCCCCACTCTTTTGAAGTAACTCAATCACTCATCTTCTAAGCGACGTTATGCTTCAGTGTTGCGGCAGGTGCTGGAGCATGTCCCGGGGTTCTATGGGCAGGCCACCAATCCATGATGGGGCAGACACAAAGGCATACACAAAGGCAAAGGCAAACCTTTGCTATGCTTTGGGAGTGTGGGAGTGTTGGAGGTGTGGGACTGTGGGAGTGTTGGAGGTGTGGGAGGTGTGGTATATGCTGTTTAGAAGCCATTTATTTGATGGTCTATAATATTTACCTTACCTTAGGTCTCAAAGTGCGGGCTCTCTATTAGTGCCTAGAATTAACAAAGTTACGTCAGGGGGCGGAGCCTTTTTATACAAAGGCCCCCCAGCTTTGGAATAACCTACCAGTCAGTGTTCAGGACTCAGCCTCAGTCTGAGTGTTTCTGCTGGGTAACAGATGCGGGTCTAGGGGTCCACTGACAGAGAGTGTTTGGTAACCCTACCTGTTCAGTGGAGTGTGTGGTAGTGAGTGTTTCTGCTGGGTAAGAGGTGCAGGTCTAGGGGTCCACTGACAGAGAGTGTTGGGTAAGCTGGGAATGTTGGCGCTGTCGTCCCGCTGCTCTTCATGTTCACTCAGGTTTGTTGACGGTGGAGCAGAGCGGCGCTGACTCCTCAGGGAGCCCTCATGTCTGTGTGACCTTCTGGCTCTCCCTGTCAGTCCTGCTGTAATAGCCAGGTCTGCCGGAGTCACTGCTGCACTCTGTTAACACCATATAGTGTGTTCAGGTCTTCTGTCAGAGCTAACAGTCTGCCTGTTCTCTCTGTCTGAGCTGAACTGCTGCCCATCCTGTGTGAGCTGATGCTGGTGCTACATCTGCTCTGACTGGGAGCCACAGCTTGCCTTTAACCCCCTCGGAGCTCCTGGCTGTCCTGCACTGTGGAAGCTCGGCCTGCGTCCTGCTGACTCATCCGATGACCCAACCACTTAACTACAGACTAATCAGACACTTATTCCTCCACCCTACAAACACTGAACACTCCTTTTCATGTGCTGGTCTTGTTCTCTGGTGTTGACCCGAGGAGGATGGGTTCACCTTTTGAGTCTTGGATCCTCTGAAGGTCTCTTCCTTTTGAACTTAGTTTCTCCTTGCCTCTGTGGCCCTTGGCTTGCTCACTGGGGCCTCCAACACCAGATTCTTTGTAAAGCTGATTTGTGTCAACACCCGTTTTATATATACAGGCTATAGAAATAAATGTAGACTTGACTTAACTTTACACTGGTTTACACCGGTTTATGCCAGTTTATGCTGGTTTACACTGGTTTACACTGGTTTACACTGGTTTATGCTTGTTTACACTGGATTTGGGCTGGAGGTTAGGGAACCAGCCTTGTGACCGGAGGGTCGCCGGTTCGATTCCCTGAACTGACAGTAACAACTGAGGTGCCCTTGAGCAAGGCTAACCCCCAACTGCTCCCCGGGCACTGTGGATAGGGCTGCCCACCGCTCCGGGCAAGTGTGCTCACTGCCCCCTAGTGTGTGTGTTCAGTAGTGTGTGTTTGTGGGTGTTTCACTTCACGGATGGGTTAAATGCAGAGACTAAATTTCCCCACTGTGGGATCAACAAGGGATTAAATCTTAAATCTTTATGCTGGTTTATGCTGGTTTACACTGGTTTATGCCAGTTTACACTGGTTTATGCTGGTTTATGCTGGTTCTGCTTTACCTTATTTGGGAACCACCTGCCTCTGCTGTAAACTCACTGTGAAGTTCTCTAATTAGGCTAAAGCAGCCAAAAGCCCAGATGGTCCTGTTTTCTCTACATGACAATAACTCACCCATAGGTTAATTGGAGACGACCTGACATTAGAACAGGAGGAGAAGAAAAGGACTGCGGTATGATGAAGCTTTAGGGAAGTCCTCCAAATTAATCGGAGGGGAAAGGAATACGTAGAGCTGTTTTCTGTTATCTTTTGTCAGAAGTTTAAGAGAAGGGACAGAGAGAGAGAGAGGGAGAGGGAGGGAGAGAGAGAGAGAGAGAGAGAGAGCCTCTTCATTATTCTACAGGCTCTGTCAACAAGAGGCAGTTTCTTCTGTCATGTCCAATGTGTCGGCTGCAGGCTGAACACATCATAGTTGTTATTATTTAATCAAGTGCTGGTGGGTTAGGGTGGGGGTGGAGGGGGAAGGGAGGAACAGGGGAGGAAGATATGTCATTGAAGAACAAAAAAAAAAACAGAAGAGAGAATTTGCACAAAGCCCGGTCCACTCTGGCTCGCTTCTCTTCAATCAGGAACCGTATCCTGCCCAGGAGAAAACTCCAGAACCATGACTTCTGAAGGTCGACTGCTAAGCCTCCCCTCGTTTCTGTTCTCTTTGCTGAAAGCTGGTGTGCTTGTGGGAGACTCCTGTTAGGAGGTTTGTGTACCCTGTGCGTGGCCGAAAGTATGTGGACACGTCTCTTTGTTTAATCCTTATTTTCTATTTTTTTTTTACAGCAATGATCTGTAATTCAGCTAATTTGGCCACACCCAATGCTAACAGGTGTTCCATCACGCATGCAGCTCATCATAGACAAACAGCAGCGAGTCCGAGTTCTAGGAGGAAAGGGAAGGAATACTGGCTCCGCCACAAAGCAGAGGGCCATGCAAAGACACAGAGCGGGGCCAAACTGCCTCTGTAGGAGCAGCATCAGCACAGAAACCGCAGGTCGGAAGCTTCCCCAAATGGGTTTCCAAGGACAAGCAGTGACTCACAAGTCTAAGATCTCTATGTGCAAAACCAAGCATTGGCTGTAGTGATGTAAAGCTTGTCGCCTCTGGACTCTGGACCAGTCTGATTGATGAAATGGGTTCGGCGGATGAATCCAGGAGAACCTATTGAAATAGGCCGTGCCAACAGTAAAGTTGGGTGGAAGGGGGATACTGGGATTGGGGTGGTCTGGGGCTGTTTTTCTGTGTTTGAGACATGCCTTAGTGGTGAAGGGCGATGCTTAATGCTACAGGCCTACAAGACATTTTACACATCATATTTCGTCACTGTCCACTGAAAACAATGTCACATCTCGATTGTGATGTTCATTTTTAACTCTTATGCCTCCATTTGATCTCACTATGACGTGGACTGTTTACACTGTGTGCAAATTTCATGAAGAATGGACCAACAGAAATGTCTCAAAGCTGCTTGGAAAGACTTCTGGTTCCATTGACATCCATTCAAACTACATTCGATTTTTGGCCTCTCCTGTAAAGTTGCCATTTTGGATATACATTTTTTCTTTGGACAGCGACGATAGGTTTATAAGTTCGTTGAACAGACTCATATCTCTTTCAGCATGACTGTGACCCAGTGCACAAGGCGAGCTCCATAACGATAACGTAAGGGGTCAGCCTGTGCTGCTGGCCACCAACAGAGGGCGACGGCAGCGAGGCACTGAGTTCCCAAGGGCAATTAGGGCCAATCAGGCTCACCTGGAGGTACAGGATTTAAGGGTGTGGAAAACAACATGGCTTTGTCACACATTTGATTCGGTGTGGCTGGTAAGGTACTGAAGAGAAAGGGAAGGGAAAAAAGAAAGATAAAGAAAAAGAAAGAGAAAAAGAAGAGCTCCTTTGTGTGAGCTACGCCATATTGGCGTCCCCTTTGTTCGAAGTTTCCCGCTCTTTTCCCTTCGCCATTGAAAAGGAGCGCAGTTCGCACTTCCGCCAGTGGTCTCTGTTGGCGCAATGGTAGTGGTCAGTTTGGAGAGAACAGGGTTGCTGGTTTATGAATATGCGGCCTCCTGCGGAGACATTCCATCAACTGTGCACAAACACACGATCTGTGCCCTCTATACCAGTGTACAATTCACATCACCCAGGGATCGCACCTTATACGCCCACTACACGGGTCTTCCCCTGTACACTAGGGTCCCCTGACCGTCCCATGACAGATAATGGTTTGATCAGTTTGTTGTAGAGGAATTCCAGTAGTCCGCACAGAGCCCTGACTTTGGAATGAACTGGAATGTTGACTGGGAGAACTTTAGGGCCTGACCTCACAAATACTATTTTGACTGTTTGAGTTCCCGCAGACACCCTCCACAATCCTATGGGTATCCTTCGCAGAAGATCGGACACCCAGACACCAAAAAAATGTTCTGGTAGAAAACATTAGATAGAAATGTTCAGGTTTTCCATTTCTATCTGGCTCACTTGCTGCATGGATTGAGCACCGAGCATGGAATGCTCTTGGTTGCAAGATATGGACCATGTACAGATCAACACCCAACCCACCCCCCACCTACGTTTTAGGGCGCACGCTCAATCAATAGCAACTTGGGTCAGTTGCGCACTCTTACGTTGACCGCTAGCTGCATCCTGTGCCAGACGGTGGGACTAGATCTGTTTTTGGCACAGGTGTTGCCATGTTCTAAAAATGTGGGCCGCCTTTGCCTTACATGATATTTCCAGTGCCCAACAGCCGGTGGGTTCCAGGCCCCGTCAAGAAACCAGTAAAAACCTTTGTTTTGGCCAAGATGTGGGCCCACAACCACATCTCTCGCCGGGGACTTTTTTCCAGTCACAAACTCCAGTAATTCATGGCCCTCCTCCTATATTTTAGGAAAGAAGTTGGTCGATTGATTCCTGAGTCAAAGCCTCAATTCATAAGGCTTTTAGATTGTGATACATCCCCCAAACTGCGTCCATCCACTGCACTTTCTTTTGTCTCGGTCCCCAGTTCCATATCTGCTAAATCTTTCAGCACCCCTTATGTAACTTTTCCTTGTAAAATGCGTGTTTTTTTTCACAGGAACCTAAGGTTGAAAAACACTGGTCATTTCTTGAAAAACTAAGCTGGTTTTTTTTTTGTGCCAAATACTCCGAAACACTTGCTTTATAGACATGAAAACCGTCAACCCCTAGAAAAAATAAAAAAAAATCCCCCCCATTTGGAAGAAAAATGTTAATTTATCCGCCCAGCTTCTTAACTGTATTTTTCTAGTATCGGATCTATGGGAATACACTGTTTATGGACTTTTTTTCTTTTCAACCCCCTTTCAATTTAAATCCTCCCCCCTCCTCGCCCCGATATTTCCAGCCAAGCCCAGCTTTTGGGGCCATGCCGGCCTGGTATGACTCACTCGATTTGCGCACGATCGTCAGCCTTTACCCCGTGGTGCACGTATGACTCCATACAAGTATGGAATTCGGCTGTTTGGGGGTGCCACTTTTTTTAACACTCGTCGGGGCCTCATTTGCATAGAGGCGGTGGTGCCCTCTATGCCATAAATACGGAGCGAGAGGTTTTTTTACTCCGGCCCCCCATCTACTCAGGCAGGCGTAATTGGGTTTTTGAATTGCTGGATGGCAACCCGTGCCACCCATCTTTCCCCGCAGCATCCCTTTTCCCATGCTCCTTAACATCGGCAACCCACTTTTTATACCTGATATTGAATTTTTAGAAATTTTTGAAGAACGAAAACTAATAAATTATACTTAACTCAAATTAAGGCTTCGCCTCAGATGTTTGGTTTAAGCTGGGAAACGTATGTACCTGATGTGGATTCTCTCCATGACAAGAAACCGAGTTCCCCCTCCCGTGGGTTCAGCCGTGTGGGGGTGGTTTCTTTTTTGACTATCGTTAGGAAATGGTTTTCCGTTTTGGTTTGCATGGAAAACCAACACTTTACCAACCATTCCCTGGGTTATTCCAAGATGCTCTATTTATTCCCTCGGCCTTTTTAATTGGACTTGGTTCTAACAAATTCTGAGAAACTGACTTGGCAATGATTAAACATTGCAGAGAAACAATGTCACATCACACATGGGGAAATCAAAAATTCCAGAGGTTTTTCCTTTTTGAACAGTCCCCCAAAATTCCCCCATGGAAACATCTGTTGGGACACACGACAATCCACCAAAACCAATGTCCAGGGAATAGTCCGTCTTACTCTTTTATTACCAGAGTATATTTTTGTCTTTGTTTATCGCAGGTCAGAATAGTAAGCTTGTCCCCGCTACTATTTTTTCTGTTAGACATTCCCCATCAACAACCTGCCTTGTTTCGCGTTCCCCCACACTAGCTTTTTTAAGGTCAGCGAAATTTTAAGGTCAAAAACACTTTGCCCTGGTCCAAATTGGCCCCTGCGGTTCCAAATCATAGACCTTCAGAGAAGGTTTTTTTTGTACCAAATGCAAGTGGTTGTCTGGAACTTGGGGGCCCCAATTTTGGCAACTCTGATCGTCCCAAGAAGGGAAACGGGCAAACTAAAGGGCGGTCCTCTATAATAATTAAATATTTACACAAAGTTTTTGTCCTTTCCTCCTAAATACGTAGGAAGATTTGATTGTGGTTATCACTTGTGCAGCTTTGGCCAAACCCCTTTGTTTTGTTAGAACAAAAAAAGATGGCTGTCGTACCGAGATAACATACGCAATGAGCAGTTGGGACACCCCCCCGGCTTATTTCACAAAAAATCGTCCAAGTCACGGGTAAAAACTGGTCCCCCCCCCCCCAAGAAAAGGGTGGGCGCCATGCCAGGCCTATTAGGCTGCAAGAAAAATGAACTGGCATTAAAATTGGAATACAGGTGGTCTTGTCTTTCTGGATGGGTCCTCACTATGCACTTGACCAGGAGGTTGGGGGGGAGGAGTGGAAGGAGGGCCCGGGAAGTCTTCAACTGTTCCCCACCCACTTCTGATAGACTGTCCCTCAGGATTGTGGCTCTTCGAAGCACTGTGAAGCAAAACCAAGGCCCCAAATAAGGGAGTAGGGGCTATCCATCCTATATAACAGCTAGCTTGAGTTTTTTTTTGTCCGCCAGCTGTGTGGATTTCGCTTTTGGCACATGGACGCTTTTAATATAGAGTGGGATACCTCCCCTGACCTAAGTTTAGCAGGGACCCAAGCTTAATTGTCCCCCCCCCCACCTGGTTGATTTCTATATTTGTTCCCTCCAGCGTTTTTTTTCCTTTGAAGTGGTCCCACCCGCCAGAACACTTTATTCAACCCTAATCACCGTTTTGTGTCGTTTGTAAATCATTTGGTGTTTGATTTTGGTCCCTAAAAATTGGAACAACGCTGGTTGGGCAACATTTTAAAAATCTGGAGGACTGAAAAAGACCAAGACCTTTGTGTATGCCAGCGACAGCCAAAGCCGGGGATGGGGTCCCCCCCCCAGAAGGTGGAACCGCAGTACAAACACCGGTGTATTGGCAGACCCCTTATCCCAAGCCAGCAAGATTCATATATATATCCGTCGCCGGTGTTTTTTCCAAAAAAGTAAAAACAATTTTATCTCCATTTCTTTTTTTTGGGTGATTTTGATCTTTTATTCTTATGCCTCTCCATTTGAACACCAGTGAAAACTGCCCCTGTGGTACCATCGGGTTGTGGAATATTCAAAATGAAGAGGGCCAACTCAACAGAAATCGGCCGCAGAAAAACGCCTGTGTCTTCTACGATACAAATCTCGGTTTAATGCCCCATTGACATCCTCTTAAAATATTATTGGAGAAACAAAACAGGGACAAAACACTTGTGATGGGAATTGTTCTCTTTATTTGTGTTTTTGTGTTTTTTTTTTTTTGGGGGGCCCCCTTCCCTCCTTTTTAAAAAAACAGATCTTGAGTTTGGTTAGTTTTTGACCATTTATATTTAGTCCTTTTTTTGGTAGAGAAAACATTTTTTATTAAATAATAACCACTGGGGGGGGGTTTATCTTATTTATTTTGATTTTTTTTTTTTTTTGTTTTTTTTTTTATTAGTCTATTCGCTTATTCTCTTTTAGTTTTTTTTTTGTGTCATTGGAACAAGGATTTGAGCCGGGAACCCCGACTATACATCCTTTTTTGTTTCCAAAAAAAACTAATTCCCCTTGTTTTTTTTGGTTTTTTGTTTTTATTAAAACCCAAGGGGTAAAAATAAATGAAATTTTTTTTTTTTTTTAACCCCCTTAAATCAAGGGAATATCTTTTTCCCAAAAAAAAGGGGGGGGATTTGTTGGGTTTAACTTTTAGGGTGTTTTTTTTTTTGTAAAAAAATCAGTTTGGGTTTATGTATTTTACACAAAGTGGTGCTAATTTTTTAAAACATTTTTTTTTTTACCCATTTGTGGGTTTAAAAAAAGAAAATAAAAAAAACCCCACCAACCCAGGGAAAACAGAAAACTGTTTTTATGTTATTTGTTTTAACGGGGGGGGGGGGGTGGGGGGTAAAACAGGGAAACGGGGGGACGGTGTCCACCTTGGGGGGGGGGGGATATATTTTTTGCTGTTTCCTTTTTCGGGGTTTTAACAAGGGGTCCCATAGGGGGTTCACCCACAACCAAAAGGACCCCAAAAACTCCTTAGGGGGGTAAGGGGACAGAAACCAATTTGTTGGTTTTTTAGCATGGTTTTAAAGTTGATTTTTTTTTATGTTTCCTTATTTTTTTAATCTTTTTTGTTCCCCCCTTTTTCGGTTATTTTTCTTTGAGGAAGAAGGGTTGGTTTTAACCCTGGTGAAATGGGCAGCCCTTTTTTAAACCTTGGTAGGGGAATTTGAAGTAGATTTTTTTATTTTCAAAGACCTTTTTGGGAAGGGGGGTTTTTTTGGGTTTTTTTGCTTGGGGTAGTTTCCCCCAACTGTTAAGGGGGGTAGAACCAAAACGAACTTTTCAAAGCCCAGGACTGCATTGGGGGGTTTTTATGAGTTTTCACCCAGGGGGGGGGGGGAAAAACCTTTGCCAACGGTATGTGTATATCACATATAAATAGTGTAATGGGGGCCCAACCTTGGGGGCTAAAAAGGGGGGGGGGGGGGGAAACACCCGCTTTTATTTGGACGGGAACGTTGGGGGGGGGAACACAGTGGGCGCCGGATCGGGCCCCTTATCTAAGCACATTAAAACAATTTAAAAAAACCTAAAAAACTGGAAAGGGGGTTTGAAAAAAATAATAAAGAGTTTTTGTTTCAAAGGGTGTTTTTTTTTCTTCCTTTTTTTTAACCTTTAGTTAGGTCCTGGCCCGTCGTTTCTCTTAATTCCCCTTTACTTAACCATTTTTTTTATATTAATTGGGTTTTACAGTGTCTATCAAAGTCCCCACGTGAAAAATTTTAAAGGGGGGGTAACAATACAGAACGCTGTACCCAGGCTTTTTTTACCCGCTTTCAAAAAAAAAACCGCTCTATGTTTATATTTCTTTTAGGGGAATTGGTTTGATTTTCTGATTAATCCGCCTGTTATGTTGAGAAAAAGGAGTTTTTTCCACTTTGTCCCACAAAGTGCTCCCTCGAAAAAGCGTTCTTTATTGTTTGTTTGGTTTGGCCCCAAGTTTTTTTGTCTCTTGCCCCCCAAAAGTGGGGGGATTAAAAGTTTCCACAACGCTCCGTTTCCCCCACCCCCTATTTAAACTCATTGTTTTTGCCGGTGGACGCATGGAAAAATTACTCCAAACAAAAAACACAGTCGGGTTCTTCCTTACTGATTTAAAATTGGCTCTAACCCCCATTCTTTGCCCCCCCCCACTTTTAACCTCCTCTATTTTAATTGTCCCAATTTAAAATAAATTAAATAAAAAAAAAAATTATGGGGTGGGGGCAAAAGGGCGGCCCTCTTTTTAAAATTTTCTTTTAGAAATTGGGGGCCGCCTTTTATTTCTTCTTTAGCCCACTGGCAGAAAATTTGGGTGCCCCCTTCAGGGAATCTTTTTTTTTTCCAAAAAAAAGGGGGCACCCACTTGGTTGGGAAATGTGTGAGGGGTTCCCCTTTCCCCCCCCACCGCCCCCCCCCCCCTCCTCCCCCCACGCCATCCCCCCTTGCCTTTTTTTTTATTTTGTTGTTTTTATTGTTTATTTTTTTTGGGGGCCAGGTTATGTGGGGGTGCCCCCCGCACTCCCCCCCTGTCTACTAAGTTTTTTTGCCATTTTTGTTGATTTTTAATACGCAAATGGGCAACACTAATATCAAGGAGGGTACTTTATTCACATCCACCACCATTGTGGTAGGGGAAGGGGGTTTTTTTTTGGGAAAAAAAAACAGAGAAAAAAACAAAAATTTATTTTTATCAATCCTGGTTGGGGCTTTAGCCCCCCATTGGGGAATCCCCCCCCTCCCCCCAAACCTTGTGTTGTTATTATTGATGGCCCCCCCCCTCGCTCAAAAAAAACCCACCCAACCCCGTGGCACAGGTAAGAAATGGGGGGAACAAAACATACCACCCCCCCCCAACACCCCCCCCCCCCCAATACCCAGAACTTGTGAAAATCATATATATTGGGGGGATTTCAATGTTTCCCCCCAAAAAAAACCCCACACCCCCCCCACCTCGGCCACAAAGCCAAACCTGGCAGCCTGGCCCCCCGCTTACTCGGGGGGAACAAAACCGCACCATCTTTCAGGGATTGCTCCATTCGGGTGGGGGGGTAAAAAACATTTGGCCCTTTTAAACAAACGCAAGACTTAAAACAAAAATTTGGCCCTTAAAAATTTTTCTCAATCACTCCATTTGGGGAAGAAAAAAAAAAAAAAAACCCATGTTCCCCAAAAAAAGGGGCCCCAAACCAAAATATCTAAAAACAACAAAAACCTTTTCCACTAGTTAAACAAATTAAAACCAAGTGTTTCTGTTCGAAAAATTGTATGATGGTTTAAAAATTCATAGGCTGGGGTGATTGACCCTAAAATTTTTCAATTTTTTTTCAGGGTTTTTTTTTTTTTTTGGGCAGGGTTGTTTTTTTCCCAAACAATTGGCCCTTAAACCACCAGGATCCATCTTAAACGGAACCCCCTTTTTAACATTTTGGGGGGCATCTTGTAAAAAAAAATGTCTTAGGGGTAAAAAAAAAAAACCAATCAACCAAAGGGGGGGGTAAGACATTATGAGGGGGGGGACGTTAAAGAATTAACAGGTGTTTGGGGGGGGGACAAACGGGGGGGGCGCTTGGGCTTAAGGGGGCCCTCCATTTCCCCCCCCCAAGGGGATGGGGGGGAAGCTTAATTAAACTGGCTTAAAAAAAAATGATAATTTTCTTTTCTTTCTAAAATTGTTTTTTTTTGTCTCTGCCCCTTCTCCTAGTACCTTTGGCATTCCTAGGAAACCCCAACAATTTACCGGGGGGGAACCAAAAAAAAAACAAAAAAAAAAAAAATTCCCCTCCCAAAAAAAACAAACCCAGGATTTTCAATGGGGGGGGGGGCCTTTTTGGGGCGTGGGGTTTATAAAACAAAAAAAACCATCTGGTTGCTTTTTCCTTCTTTTTTTTCCACCCACCCCAAAAACATTTTTTAACAAAACACAAAAAAAAAAAACTCGTTTCCCCCCATTAGGTCTTTGCGGGTATCTTTGGGGGGTCCCCATATCCCTACTTTTACCCCGGGAAAAACAAAAAAATCTGGTTTTTTTTAGTAAAAAAAAACAATACAGCTACTCCCTCACCCAAGGAAGGTTAAAACAAAAAAAAACAAAAAAAAAAAACCCCTAATTTACAACCAAAAAAACAAAAAAAACAAAACCCCAAAAAAAAAATTCCCAAAAATTGGGGATCCCCTCCCCACCCACAAAAAACAAAACTAATTAAAGAACCCCAAAACAAAAATCCCTTCCCAAAAAAAAAAAAATTTTCCTCTCTTTTTTTTTTTTTTTTTAATCCCCAAACCTCCAACAAGTGGAACTTCTTCTGTAGAACAAAAAAAACCAACGGTGGGGGTTATTCGGGTGGCCCAAACAAAAAAAAAAAAACAACCCTGATGTTTGGGCTTCCGCCCCAACCTACATGGGGGGGGGGGGAAAGAAAAACAAAATTTCAAAAAAAAAACTTTTCTTGTTGCTCTCAAGATTCCCTGAGATTTTTTGGTTTTTTCCCCAGGGGGGGGTTATGGGGGGGGGATGGGGGGCTTTCCTTTTAAGGGACCCCCTTTCCCCAACAACCAAAACTCCTGGGGGTTTACTTGGGAAAAAAAAAAAAAACAAAAGTGAAGGCTTTTTAACTAAGGGGGGGGCAGGTATAGTTGGGAAAATTTTTTTGGGAATTTTCTTTCCTTTTTGGGATTTTTGTTTGTCCCACCTACTCCCCCCCCCCAATGGGGGGGGGGCAGTCATTCGCCTAACAAAAAAAAAAGATTCATTATCGTAAAAGTTCCCCGTTTTTCTTTACTTTTTTTTTCCAATAAAATACAAGTCTCAAGTTGTGGGGGGCCTGCATTTTCGGGGGGGAACAACTATTGGGGGGGGGGGGGGGGGGGGAAACCCCCACCCAAAACACGGAAATATTTTTCCTCCCACTTTTTTGGTGGTGAAAAAAACCAAGGGGGTGAGAGGGGGGGGAACTTTGGGGGGAAAAAAAACCCAATGGTTCAAATTTTAGGTGGTTAACCAAAAACAAGGTTCAGGGGGCTTTAAAATTTCCTGGGTTTGCAAAAAAAAATGATGCCTTTTCGTTTTAAATCTTTTGCCCAACCTATGGGGGCCCAGGGGGTACCCAATGCCAAAAGTCCCAGTTTTTAAAAATTAGTCTTCACAAAAAACAAAATAAGGGTCCCCCCCCCCCACCTTTCTTTAAAAGGTAATTTTTTTAAACTTTTTAGTAACCAAATCCCTAAAATTTTATTGGTGGGGTTTCCAAAAAAAGAACCAGGGGGGGGTGTCAGTTTGTGGGGGAGGGGGGGGGGGCCCTCCGGGGGGGGCCCAGAAAAAAAAGGTGTTCTTTTTTTTTTTTTTGCCCCCCCCTCCTGCAAGGATAAATCCCCCACAATAGGGGCGCAACAAGCACTTTTTTGGAGGAACCTCTGACCTAGGGATAGCCATAAAGAACGAATGCATACCAACAAATATATAGACAAGTAAAAACCAGGAAAGCGCCATGGCTAAGGTTTTTTTTTGTTTTTGTGTGTCAAGCACTGTATAGGAGAATGTTTCTAAAACCACTGGTGTTTCCATTCCAAAATTACGCCCACCCACTTCCTTTTTTTTTTTTGGTTCCCCCCCCCCCCCCTTTTTCATTCTTTTAATACCCCACCCACTACGTTTACACTTGTTTACTTTTTTGAGCATCTTTTGGGGGGTCCCTTTACACTTATTATAGTATAGACAGACTCCTTAAGGGGTCCCCCCTAAGTATGCCCACCCCCGACATATAACAAGAAAAAGTCCCCAGGAAACATTTTAAGCCCTCTCGGTTCGGTTCCCCATGAATTATATGGGTGGGCCCACAAGAAATATAAACCACCGATCCTCCCACCCCCCCGTTTTTTTCCCGCTTTGATTTTTCAATTCAACGGGAGGTTTATTTCCACCCCACCCACCACCCTGTGGTGCCCCAACCCGTTTTTCAAAAACAAACCCGCTTTTATATCCCCCCCCACCCCTCAAATGGGGGAAAATCCCACCCCCCCAACAGAAGGGGGCTGGTGTAACAAAAATGGCAAGGGTGTTCGGTGGCTGATGGGGGTTTTTTCGCGGCTGGGGAGGGAGATGGGCCATGTAAGAGCGAAAGCTGCCCGTCATCCCCACCCCCCAGTGGGGGGGTTTTATCTTGGTTTTCCTATGTTTCAATCTGTATGGTGTCACTTTTTAGCAGTGCTGTTAGGGGCCTCCCCCCCCCCCCCACGAGAAAAAAACCTTTCCAAAAAACCCCCCAATTCAGCACCCCCCCCCAACACCCCGCCCCCATTCCCCCCCATCAGCCCCCCCCCCCACAAGGGGGGGGATACACCTTTTTATTTTTTTTTCTTGATATTGTTCTGTTTTGTTGGTCTCCCAAACAAACTCCCCCCAAACTTTGTTTATGCTAAACCCCCAGAGCCAATGAAAAGTTGGGAAAAATTCGTGCCAAAAAAGAGACCCCCCTGGGCCAAAAACCCCCCATATTTGGGCTCCAAAGAACCCCAACACCAAAAACCAGCGCCCCTGGTTCCCCACGCCCCCCCCCCCCCCCCCCCCCCCCAATTTTAAAACCAATGGGCCCCAAAAAAAGGCCCCCGTGGAAAAAAAATTGTGGGCCCTGGGTGCAACCTCCGTTTGCTGCCCATTTCGCCACCTCCCAAACCCACAATAAAGAAATGGAAAAGGAAAAAGGGGACAGGAAAACCTTGGAAATCCACCCTTGTGGGAAAAAAGTTGTAGAAAAAAAAAAAGGTGGGAAGGCCCAAAAAAACACTTTTTCCACCTTTAAATTTAAAATTAAAAAAAAAAAAAATCTAACCCCTTTTTATCCCCCACACCCGAAGAAAGGGCCCCCCCCCAAAAGGGGGTGTTTTGGCAAAAAAAAAGGGTTTCTTTTTTGGGGGGGGGTGTGGGGAAATCAATCACACACACGTTCCGCGCAACACACCCGTTGTTTTCCTTTTGGGGGTTTTGTTTCTGTTCTAGCTTGAAGGTAAGGTCCGAAAACCCTTCGAATGGTGAGAAAAGTTGGGCAGGATAACTTTTTTAAAACAAATGCAAGACAAGGGCCCCTCCCCCAAGGGTTAGACAAAAACATACCCTTTAAAAACCCCACAGGTCCGATTAGATGTAAGAATGCTCGGAAAAGGTATTAGGTGCCCCCCCCCCCCACTCCCCTTTTTGGCCCCTAAACCTTAAAAAACCACTTGGTTTTATGGTTTTTGGGGGAAAACCCCCAGAAAATTGTGGGCCCCCCAGTGGTATGGGGTAAAAACCCTGGGAAAAAAAAAACTTTCGTATTAATACTGGATAATAAATAAAAGAAGAAAGAACCCCCCCCTCCCCCCCCCTATCTAACTCCAACCGCTGACCCCCGGCACACTATTGCGTTTTACCTCCCAGAAATCGACCTGGGGTGGGTAGCCCTCCCATATATAAATTCCTCGTCCCATCACCCCCCCCCCCCCACCCCCCCCCCATCCCCCAAATCTCCCGGGGGTTCACCCTTCCCCTGGCTTGGGGTTCCATCTCCCCCTCCCAACCCCAATATAGGCTCCCCCCCCCCCCCCCCCACCCCCCCCAAAAAAAAAAACCCAGTCTCAAATGCTTCTTCCTCTCCCCCCTCCCCCGCCTTGGGGTGTATTCCCCCAAAATGGGTGGGACACTAAACAAGACTGGTTTCCCTGACCAAATGCGAAACACCCCACCCCCCCCTTGGGGGGGGGGGGACCCCCATTTCCCCCGGGGGGGGTTTTGGGGGGGGGGCCCCCCCCCCACCCCCACTAAAATACCCCAAACAAAGCCCCCCCCGGTTTTTTCTATTTTTCCCCCCCCCCCCCGGGCGAGAAAATTTGTGCCACTGGGCTTCCCCCACTGGGGGGGCCCCCTTTTTGGGGGGAAAAAATAAAGGGTCCACCCCCCCCCCCCAACCCCCCACCCCCCCCCCCCCCTGCACCAACCGGTTACTGACCTGTTTGGCCCCGGCATCCAACCCCCCCCCCCTCACCCCCTTTTGTTCTTTAGTCCTTATTTTATTTTGACCCCCCCCTAAAATTGCCCCCCCCCCACAAGGCATCTTCCCCACCCCCCAGTATCCCCCCCCCCCCCCTCCCCCCCCCCCCCCCCCGCCCAAAAAAAAATTTTTTTAAAACAAAAAAATCTGGGAGTCCCCCGCCCCTACAAGACAAGGACCCCATTAAAAAGAAAAGAATTTTCGCGCCGCACCCCAAAAACCCACCCCCTACCAACATTTTAATTTAAAAACGCCAAAACTAACAAAAAAACCCCCGAGGGGGGAAAAACTACGTCCACCCCACCGCCCCCCCCCCTGGGCGTTACACCCCCAACCTAATTGTTTCCCCCCAAGGGACAATAACCGCCCTCTAGGGAATACAACAAAGTAAACCCACCAACATGGTTTTTTTTGATGGTGGCAACCAAGTGGCGGGGGCGGGGGGGTCTCCACCCCCCCCCCGCCCTTTACAAATCCCCCAGGGTGTTAAAACCCCCACCCTACCCCCCCAATCCCCCCAAACAAAGCCCCCCCCCCCATGGGGGGACCCCCAAAAAAAGATCCCGGCGCCCCACTTAATATCTTTGATTTGTTAGAATACAAATCCCTTGGAGTGGTAAACAATCAAGAAAAATCCAAATGATAAAGTTGACCAAGAGTGCTAGAAAGACTTCCCCACACACTACCCCCCCCCCGCCCCCATTCCTCCCACCCACCACACAAGACTATCCCCCCATCCCTCCCCTCCCATTATCCCCCTTCTCCTGGGGGTTTTTTTCCCCCCCCCCCCCCCAGGCCTAAAACGTCCAGTTTTTCCCTCCCAGGTAAAGGCCAACAAGAAAAATTAACTCTCCTGATTTTTGTCAATCTTGGGAGCCCCCCCCCAAAGTTTAATTTTCTTTTGTTTTTTTTTTTTTCAGGTGTGTCTTGTTTTTATTTCTCATTTATCCCCCCCCCCCCCCCCTGCGCCACACCCCCCCCTCCCCCCCCTTGGCAATAGACAAAAGGCCGCCCCCCCCCCCCCCCCCACCACCCCTTGGCCAATAAAATGAATTAGGTACCGGTGCCCCCCCCCCCCGCCCCCCCTGATCTGATCACCCCCCCCCCCTATGTTTTTCCGTTTTTATTTTGGAAATACAAAAAGTAAACCAGTACCTTGGTTTTTTTTCTTTTGTTGTT
>JAMWET010007452.1:10000-16685 GCA_024036415.1 Prochilodus magdalenae | reverse complement strand
AAATATTAATTTTACATTTACCTAATACTGTAAATAAAACCCTCTATACTGTTAAATAATAACCTCATACTGTAAATACTTAACCCCATACTGTAAATAATAACCCGATACACTAAATAATAACACCATACGTCAAAATAACCCTAATACTGTAAATATTAACCCTATAACTGTAAATAATAACCCCATATACTGTAAATAATAAACTCCTATACTGTAAACAATAATACCGCTATACTGTAAATAATAAAACTTCCTATACTGTAAATAATATACCTCATAACTGTGTAAATAATAACCCCTATAGCTGTAAATACTAACCCTATCCTGTAAATAATAACCCTATACTGTAAAAATCATTACCCCATACTGTAAATACTAGACTCCTCATAACTGTAAAATAATAACACCTATACTGTAAATAATAACCCCATACTGTTAAATAATAAACCACTATAACTGTAATTAATAACCCCTATACTGTAAATAATAACCTCATACTGTAAATAATGACTCCCTATACTGTAAATAATAAACCCATACTAGTAAATAATAACCTCTATACTTGTGAAATAATAACCCCATATATGTAAAATAATAACTCCATACCTGTAAATAATAACTCCTATAACTGTCAAAATACCTCATCCTGTAAATAATAACTCCTTATACTGTAACATAATAACCTCATAGCTGTAAATTAATAAAACTCCTATACTTTAAATAATAACCCCCTACTGTAAATAATAAGAACTCCTATATGTAAAAATAACCCATACTGTAAATAACACCTCATACTGTAACTAATAACCCCTATACTGTAAAATAACCCCATACGGTAAATAATAACCATAATGCTGTAAAATAATAACCCCATACTGCAATAATAACCCCATACTGTAATAATAACTCCTATACTGTAATAATAACCCCAACTGTAAATAATAACCCCTATACTGTAAAATAATAAACCCATAACGTAAATAATAACCCCATACTGTATATCACCCCCTATACTGTAAATAATAAAACCCCATACTGTAAATAATAACCCCATAGCTGTAAATAATAACCTCCTATACTGTTAAATAATAACCCCATAAAGCTGTAAAATAATAACCCCTATACTGTAATATAACCTCCATATAAACCTCAACATACTGTAAATAATAACCCCTATAACTATAGTGTAAACCCCATAACATAATAACTCCTTATACTGTAAATAATTATTACAACCATCCATACTCTAAAATAATAACTTGATATACTGTAATAATAACCTCCATACTGTAAATAATATACTGTACATATAACCCTATACTGTAAATAATAACTCCATACTGTAAATAATAACCCCTATAATCTGTAAATAATAACCCTATGCTCTAATATACCCCATTAGTAAATAATAACTCCTGTTAAATAATAACTGTAAAATAATGATCAAACCCCTATTTACTTGTAATAATAATATTACATACTGTAATAATAACCATACTACTTGTAAATTATAACTCACTATAATACAATAGTAACCCCATACTGTGGAAATAATTACCCCTATGCTGTTAAATAATAACCTATAGCTGTAAATAATAAACCCCCCATACTGTAAATAATAACCCCATACTGTAAATAATAACCCCTATACTGTAAATAATAACTCCTATACTGTAAATAATAACCCCATACTGTAAATAATAACCCCTATACTGTAAATAATAACCCCATACTGTAAATAATAACTCCTATACTGTAAATAATAACCCCTATACTGTAAATAATAACCCCATACTGTAAATAATAACTCCTATACTGTAAATAATAACCCCTATACTGTAAATAATAACCCCATACTGTAAATAATAACCCCTATACTGTAAATAATAACCCCATACTGTAAATAATAACTCCTATACTGTAAATAATAACTCCTATACTGTAAATAATAACCCCATACTGTAAATAATAAACCCCCATACGTGTTAAATAATAACCCCATATCTGTAAAATAATAACACTCCTATATAACTGTAAATAATAACAGCCCATTACTGTAAATAATAACCCATCTAGTACTGTAAATAATATAACCTCCTATACTGTAAATAATAACCCCTTACAATATACTGTAAATAATAAACCTCCTATACTGTAAATAATAAATCCTCATACTAAATAATAAACCCCATAATAAAACCCCATACTGTAAATGAATAACCCCTATACTGTAAATAATAACCCTCATACTTATAAATAAATAATAACCCTATACTGTAAATAATTACCCCATACTATGTAAAATGTAAATGCTGTAAATAATAACTCCTATACTGTAAATAATAACCCCATACTGTAAATAATAACTCCTATACTGTAAATAATAACCCCATACTGTAAATAATAACTCCTATACTGTAAATAATAACCCCTATACTGTAAATAATAACCCCTATACTGTAAATAATAACCCCTATACTGTAAATAATAACCCCATACTGTAAATAATAACCCCTATACTGTAAATAATAACTCCTATACTGTAAATAATAACCCCATACTGTAAATAATAACCCCTATACTGTAAATAATAACTCCTATACTGTAAATAATAACCCCATACTGTAAATAATAACCCCTATACTGTAAATAATAACCCCTATACTGTAAATAATAACTTCTATACTGTAAATAATAACCCCTATACTGTAAATAATAACTCCTATACTGTAAATAATAACCCCATACTGTAAATAATAACCCCTATACTGTAAATAATAACTCCTATACTGTAAATAATAACCTCATACTGTAAATAATAACCCCATACTGTAAATAATAACCCCTATACTGTAAATAATAACTCCTATACTGTAAATAATAACCCCTATACTGTAAATAATAACCCCATACTGTAAATAATAACCCCTATACTGTAAATAATAACCCCATACTGTAAATAATAACCCTATACTGTAAATAATAACCCCATACTGTAAATAATAACTCCTATACTGTAAATAATAACTCCTATACTGTAAATAATAACCCCATACTGTAAATAATAACTCCTATACTGTAAATAATAACCCCATACTGTAAATAATAACCTCATACTGTAAATAATAACTCCTATACTGTAAATAATAACCTCATACTGTAAATAATAACTCCTATACTGTAAATAATAACCTCATACTGTAAATAATAACTGCTATACTGTAAATACTAACCCTCATACTGTAAATAATAACCCCATACTGTAAATAATATCCCCATACTGTAAATAATAACCCCTATACTGTAAATAATAACCTCATACTGTAAATAATAACCGCTATACTGTAAATAATAACTCCTATACTGTAAATAATAACCCCATACTGTAAATAATAACCCCATACTGTAAATAATAACCTCATACTGTAAATAATAACTCCTATACTGTAAATAATAACCCCATACTGTAAATAATAACCCCATACTGTAAATAATAACCCCTATACTGTAAATAATAACTCCTATACTGTAAATAACTAATAATAACTCCACTGGCAGTTCCAGTTTGTAATGCCTTTCTTATTTCTGGACTTTTCCAGCATTAAAGTGAATTCTGATCCAGACCAGCAGGAGCCATGTTAACGTCTCCGGTAATAAGCTGCTTATTTGCCTTTTTATGGTTTATGAAAAAGAAAGGAGCCTTCACCTCAGAAAGGAGAGGCTGATCCAGGTACCAGTGAATGGGGAAACAGCCCGATAGACCACCAGACAGAAGTCCCTCCAGCTGTCACCACCTCTGTGCTCTGCACACCTGTCCGGTGGTTCTGGCCAGGTAGAAGAGCGAAGGTCAGAGGCCCGAGCTGTAACAAGATTAAAGCCCTCCTCACATCGTGATTGGACGAAGTACAGGAAAGAGTTTTCCAGCAGGAGAAGACTGAAAGAAAAAAAGACAGACTCAAAAGAGCAGAGGGAGCAGGAGCGTGGCGGCGCTCTGAAAGCCTGCTTTAGGAGGAAATCTGTGGGTCAGCTCGTTCCGGCCGGTCGGCGCGGCCGCAGCTTGTGCTGAGGTTTCTTATTCGGGACCTCTTTCCTCTCCTCCTAGATAAGCAGCTCTGAAGGTGCAGCAGGTCAGAGCACATACCGTCCAACAAAGCCTGGACAGTGTGGAGGACTGGCATGGTCACTCAGACTCTCAGATGAATGAATAGTGGTGGATCGGTAGTGTTGTTTATGGTTTATGGTTTTAAATATATATATTTTTAACATATATAAAAAACACCAGCTGCTAAAGAACTGCCCCAGGTGTTAAAAGACGCCAGGAGAAACAGAACAGACAACTGAAACAAACTGCACATACCGGCATGGGGCTGTCTCCAGGTGCGTGCAAATGGGGGAACTGACATGTGGGCTTGAGTAAAGACTCACTCAAACACAAAAGCACACTGTTACACAGATTCCATATCTGCACCACACGTGTTCACTCCTGAGCATGTCTCCACCTGTTATCATCTGTCCCCGTAGGTCCCGGGGCAGAGCATCACCCACTACACTCAACCAGGATGCAGCTATGTTCGGTCTTCTGTTTGATGTGTTATCTCACTCAGTGTGTGTGTGGTAGTGTTGCACACTTGACTGTTACTCACGCTCTGTACGTTTTAAACCATGTCGTGTGCGGCTGGCACAGTCCTACTCCATGTCCACATCTGTTTTAGAGGGGTCGCTGATGGGGCGCTCACTGATAGGTGGTGCTGTCAGAGAGGAGGTGGTCAGAGAAAGCCTGGTGAAGCTCGGTATGATGGTAGTTATGATGGTTGGTCAGTAATGATGCAGTGCTGTCACTCCCAGATATCCTCTGGACAGCTGTCATTCAGCATCAGCTAGCAGGAACCGAGCCTGTGCTGGTCGGGAAGCTGGTGTGTGGTACGTTTGGCCGGCTAACCGAGCGGTCTTTAGCTTAGCCAAACCCCACTGAAGGTTCGTTCCCTGCTCTCTGTCACTCCGACGCCAGGCACTCGGCCGTTGCTCTCTCAGACATGAGTTTATAATTTTGGATTTTAATCCTACCTGTATTACAGTCAGGCAGCGGTGGGGCACCGCAGCCATCGAAAGTGAAGGATGGGGCCGGAAGAAAAGACGAGAGGGAGAGTCTGACCTGGCTAATAGGAAGGGAGCGAATGAGGTGGGTGTGGTCCCTCAGGCAGGCATGACTAGTTATCAAGGTAGGTGGCCGTGGCCCGGGGGTTTGCTCCTACTGTTATGGGCCGGGGGTGCTGCCATGCGTTTTTTTTTTGTTTTCGCCCCTCTGCGTTTCTCCAGACGCGTGGGCTGCTGGATCGAAGGTTGATCATGCAGCGTGTAGCACGCAGACAAAGCTGGCTGTGTTGTCTTCTGTACTGCACCCGTGTCCTGTCGTGTCCTGCTTTATGGCTCACATGGACAGAGGTCCTTTCTTTGCCCTCGTGAGAAATGACTCTTCACTGCTGTTGAATTTTGTGGGGCCCATTCAGAACTCAACATAGACCTGGTTGCTCGTTCTCCCTGGTCTGTTTCTTTCCTGTTGGACAGCTGCAGCAGTGTTCAGACTGTACTAGGCGTCCTGGGGGCGTTCTCCTGCTCTGTATGTGTGCCCTTAAATATGAAGATGCCAGGAAGAGCTGTTGCAGTGGTGACGGTCGGTCCAGTGGATCAGCGTTTAACCCTGTTGATCTCACTGGCGATCATGTCTTTTGGGGTGGCACCTAAACGTGTTTAAAGCACAGGTGTGTGAAAGGTACAGGGGCTTCCTCTGTTGTTGAATCATTTTGTGAACCTTATTGTTCGACTGAAACGGAGGCTCATAGAAGTCCCAGTTATGTGAACCGCATTCTCGTTTAGAACGTATTGATCATCTCCTTTACAGACGGTCTCGAGTGTTAGGTACAGTCCTCTGAAGACGCTTTTGAAGGTTCCGTTTAGTGTGAAGGTTCTCTATTTTAGAACTATGTGTGCAAGCCGAAAAGCGTTTCCTGTGCTCTACATTTATCTGCTGAACGTGCTGGTCTTTCAAGATCCGGAGTTCACCTCACCTCTGCTAGGGGACTTTTCCACCCCACCACCCCGAGCCGGTCTATATTTAGCTTGCCCAGGTCCGGTTTTCTGCCAATTCTGCCCATGCATCACACTCATCTCTGAGCCTGGCAACTAGAATACCTAAAGCCGCCTGCTGCAGCCCCCTCCCTCAACCACAGACAGAGGGAGGGAGAAAGCGAGAGCGAGGGGAAAGAGATAAAAATGTTTCTTTCTCTAGCTGCCAAGCTCAACACACACACATACACGCAACCCATCCATTTAAAAACCACCTTTTGGAGACGGCCCCGATAAAATAGATAGCTACCCGTGTCAGTGAGGAGGACTGGCGGGAGCTGGCACGGCCTGTTCGTATGTTGACCTTTCTGTGGTTCTCTTTAAATTACATCTCTTCAGAGGTAAAAAATGTGGCGGTGGAGCGAGAGGCTGATGGATTTAGAAGCTGTTGTGGGTTAGGGGCTGGACGCCGCAGGGCCTCTGAGCGCTCAAGGGTGTTGGAAGATGAGGGGTACCACAGTAGTGGTATAGCTGTCGTTATGGCTGATAGATACGTTCCCTTCATGGGGCACGCTGGCACGTGGCCACTGTGTCGGCCGATGAGGCGGACGGGCGAGCT
>JAMWET010007452.1:0-5000 GCA_024036415.1 Prochilodus magdalenae | reverse complement strand
CCAGATGACTTTCATCCTGCCTGCCTTTCGTGTGTGTGTGGGTGTGCGGGGATGTGTGGATGTGCAGCTAATATTCTGCTCTCGCATCTGGCCGGGCGGATTTGTGGATTTGTGGTCTGTTAATGGGAAGGAAGCATAAAACTGGGATGGAGTTCGAGCGAATCCGGCAGCGTGGCTGTTTGACCTGTACCTATGAGGTCATGTTTATCTCACCGTGCCTGCAGCTGATTCGGATCTGAACTGGAGGAGGGACTTAGATGATGGACTTTTAATGAAAACACAAAAAGACGGTATGAAAATCTGGAAGAGCCAGAGCTACATGGCACATTCAGCCATTCATAGCATTCCCGGGTTCAAACATCCACACAGGTGGGGGCACGTGAAGGTGTGTGTGTGTGTGTGTGTGTGTATTAGATCATGGTGTGGACCTCATGAAAGCCAAAGGTCAGAAAATATTCCAAGAAGGAAACCCCCTTCTGGAGCACAGCGATGCTCTACACCTCCTTCTCGGTTTGTGATTAGTGACGTAGCATGCAACCAAGCAACACCAGTGTGCACTGCACCATATCAACAGTCTGCAAGGCCTTCAGATTTCAGGGAAGTGTTGGAATGGCTCCGTCCTGACTCCCTGTCCTGAATGCGGATTTGTTTTGGGTCTCTGTAACCACCCCCAGAGCCTGCTACCCCCTCAGGTGTAGACACCAACCCCAATCAGCAGCAGGCTGTGTAGAACCTGGCTGGGTCAGAAGCAGACCCCTGACTGGTGCATGTTATCACCTAGAGCTTGAGGAAGAGGTTGGGCAGGCCTGCCCTTACCTGCGCTGCCGGGAGAAGCTAATGGGAAGCAGCGGTTTTTGGGGAGGCAGTCTGAATGAGAAGACCTGGGTGGTTTGAGTTTAGTAACGGACACTTTTCTTCCTCAGCCAAGTCTTCTCATCTTCTCCACTGACCTCACTCCACCCTGAGCTTTATCGAAACTTACACAGCTGCCAGTTTTCCGTCTTCTATTTCAATGAACTAAATCCCCCTCTCCTTTTCCCTTCGCTCTCCTTTCCCCTCGTTCATTCCATTCTGTTTTCTCCTCTTAGTGAGAATCTAAAGGCTGTTCTTTGTGTTGATGCTTGTTGATTCCAGAGCTTGCTCAGTTCCTCGGTAGCAGCGTTTTAGCACCTCGGCTCAGAAGGAGCGCTCGTGTTCCTCCTGTCCTGGGCCTGACATTAAATTCATTTCTGAATTATTTCAGCCTTCCCACTCCTGATTTCTTCCCATCTCTGCTGCTGGAGTCAGCATTCCTGTGGAGTCCACATCCTCATTGGTTAAATGAAAGCCTGTGGGACGATGATCGATCCCCCACTGTCTTATGTAACGGTGCCAGAAACAAAGCTGAGCAGGGTGCAGCGGCGTGCGCTGAGTTTAGTCTGTTACAGTCTGAAACTAATGATGATAAATGGTAAACTGGCAGATTGTTGTGTGCTGCAGAAAAGTTAATATCAGGAGTAGTCCAAAATCTTTTATACCACACTTAACAGTAACATGCATTAGCCAGAGTACTGGAAAGTAGAAACAGCACACGCGCTAGCTCGAGGCAGCCTGCTGGCATTGTTAGTAAACCTCCCTCGTTAGCTCAGGTATCTAGTCATAGTAAGCATAATTCATCCTACCATTTGAAATCCAAATGATCTTCCGTTTATTATTTACTCCATTACCTGGGACCCACATTGGAGTGTACCAGTCTACCTTTTGGCGGGCTCTCTGTGCAGGTCACCTGGAAACATGACCTTGGTTGAATGTGTAGATTTTTATGATTTTGATTTTCATGCCTGAATTTAACAGGCTACTTACTAAAACGGCAGCTCGTCACGCAGACTGAGCACATCACCTTTCAGTCACTGTTCACTGGAGAGGCTCTGAAACTGTAATAATGGAGCTAGACTCTGCACCCTGGCTAAGAACCTGGCTTTATGAAACGATAAAGGATAACGGTGCGTACGGCCATTTCACAACATCAGCTGCACTGCACCTTCTTACGCGAGTATGTTTGTCCTCCGAGTTGAGTCCTCTGCTCCTGTCTGATGGTCAAACCCTCGTTTGGGCCCTCTGAGCAGCTGTGTGAATCAGATTTCTATTTTAACTGTTGGCCTATTGGAACAAAATGGCGTACAGAGGACGAGACGCTGCAGACCTTAAAACGACTCATTACTCCAGTCTACCGTGGAAACAAATAAACCAGAACGCTCCTCTCATCCCGTTACCCGGCTCAGTGTGTAGTTCTCCAGAACTGGGGCACCTACAGCACCAGAGGCACACACAGCTCCTGATTTCCCTCTGTTTATGCTGGAGTGTGGAGCAGGGCTCTGGTCTTAGCTCCAGCTCTGCACACATACACACAGGCTCCAAAAACAAAATGGCCTGCTCTGTCTCTCTGCTACCCGCTCCACCACCGCAAACCCTTCACTTCTGCTTCCAGGATACAGCAGGCACACATTAGAGCAGGAATAACACTGATCACAGGCTGGGGGAGACTTCACCCGCAGCTATGGCCAGTCATCATCTTAGAAAAACTCCCCAAGGAAGTGCAGGAGCAAGAGCCATTCCGCGGCTCCTCCTAGGATTCCTTCACCCGCCAGACTCGAAATCAAACCTCACACCTGGAGCGCACACTCGTTTTCTCCATCCTGAGGTCACTGCTAGGACGTGTATCGTCTTTGATCGATGAATGATCTGATGGTGGCTGGATTACAGGTGGTATGTACATTCGTGCCGGAGGGTCTGTGAAATATCACTGAGGGAGATTTAATATAGGTATTAAAGACGCACAGTGAGATCAGATGTGTATATTGGCCGGCGTATTTCATAAACGTTCGGGATCTGCATCATTATACAGATATATGGATATAGGTATGGGCCAGTGACTCCAATATTAGTGCATCCACACCAAGAAAAGTAGGGGCGGAGCCTTAAACAACGTAGAGAACCAGAAAATAAAGAGACGGCTGTCCCGAGCGACTCTAACCTGTACTATAGCAGCAACCTTAGGGGCCCCAAACCCCTACAGCCCCAAAGCCTTACTGCCCCAAGCCCCCAGTGTCCCAAACCCCTACTGCCCCAAACCCCTACTGCCCCAAGCCCCCAGTGTCCCAAACCCCTACTGTCCCAAACCCCCAGTGTCCCAAACCCCTACTGTCCCAAACCCCCAGTGACCCAAACCCCCAGTGTCCCAAACCCCTACTGCCCCAAGCCCCCAGTGTCCCAAACCCCTACTGCCCCAAGCCTGTACTGGCCAACCTCCCAGTGTCCCAAACCCCTACTGCCCCAAACCCCCAGTGTCCCAAACCACTACTGCCCCAAACCCCTACTGCTCCAAACCCCTACTGCCCCAAGCCCCCAGTGTCCCAAACCCCTACTGTCCCAAACCCCTACTGCTCCAAACCCCTACTGCCCCAAACCCCTACTGCCCCAAGCCCCCAGTGTCCCAAACCCCTACTGCTCCAAACCCCTACTGCCCCAAACCCCTACTGCCCCAAGCCCCCAGTGTCCCAAACCCCTACTGCCCCAAGCCTGTACTGGCCAAACCTCCCAGTGTCCCAAACCCCTACTGCCCCAAACCCCCAGTGTCCCAAACCCCTACTGCCCCAAGCCCCCAGTGTCCCAAACCCCTACTGCCCCAAACCCCTACTGCCCCAAGCCCCCAGTGTCCCAAACCCCTACTGTCCCAAACCCCTACTGTCCCAAACCCCCAGTGTCCCAAACCCCCAGTGTCCCAAACCCCCAGTGTCCCAAACCCCTACTGCCCCAAGCCTGTACTGGCCAAACCTCCCAGTGTCCCAAACCCCTACTGCCCCAAACCCCCAGTGCCACAGACCTCTACTGCTTTAACCTCCCATTGCCCCAAACCTCTACTGCCCCAAACCCCCCCCCCCCCCCTACCCCCCCCCCCCCCCACCCCCCCGCCCCCACCCCCCCCTCCCCCCATATGCCCCAAGCCCCCAGTGCCCCAAACCTGTACTGGCCCAACCTCCCAGTGCCCCAAACCTGTACTGGCCAAACCTCCCATTGCCCCAAACCTCTACTGTCCCAAGCCCCCAGTGTCCCAAACCCCTACTGCCCCAAACCCCTACTGCTCCAAACCCCTACTGGCCAAACCTCCCAGTGCCCCAAACCCCTACTGCCCCAAGCCCCCAGTGCCACAGACCTCTACTCCGCAAACCCCCAATGCCCCAAACCCTACTGCCCCAAACACCCAGCGCCCCAAACCCCATAGCCCCAACCCCCACTGCCCCAAACCTCCCAGTGCCCCAAACCGCTACTGCCCCAAGCCCCAGTGCCACAGACCTCTACTGCGCAAACCCCCCAATGCCCCAAACCCCTACTGCCCCAAACCCCTACTGCTCCAAACCCCTACTGGCCAAACCCCCAGTGCCCCAAACCCCTACTGCCCCAAGCCCCCAGTGCCCCAACGGGGGAACAGTAACAACCAAAAATGATTTGCTGTGCAGTAATTTTCTGTGGAATTTTGGAAGATAATTTGAAAAAGCAGCTACAATGGGCTCTTTGAGGGGCTCAGCTTGAGCATTGGGTTTGGACCAGAGCCAAAAGGCCAGGTCTCTTAAATTTAGAGAATAAAGGGGGCTTTTTAGTGAAGGATGGAGGGGGAAAAAACCCAGACACACACTCACACATTCACCAGCTCAGCTACCTGCCAGCATCCGCACACAGACCGTCCAGTGTTCCAGGGAATGTTTGGATCTCCTGTGATTGACACGGTCACACAACATATGTTTAACCCTCAGATGGCTGGTTACTGTTATTTTGTTATGAGGTTAATGTGCAGCAGCTGCTTGGTTGCGTGCATGTCCAGATTCTACACCAACATGCTTAAATACCCTAACCCTAACCCTAACCCTAACCCTAACCAACTTCACACTTTGTCTGTGCTGATGTTAAGAAATCACAAGAGCACATGAAGGATCGCTTCTGCTTTCCGGCTGGTATTTCGGGAA
>JAMWET010007451.1:362500-368162 GCA_024036415.1 Prochilodus magdalenae | reverse complement strand
AAGGAATCTTCATAAAGGAAGACCTTAGAAAGTGGTTTCTTCATAAATAGGAAACCCCCTAGGAGAAGGGCCACTCATTCATAAAAGGGAACCCCTTAAGATAGTGATTCTCTTTCTAAGCGGAAACGCCATTAGGCCAATGTCCTTATAGACCACGTAAGACAGTGACCTCTTATAATTGGAACACCTAAGAAGTGGACTCGCTTTGATAAAGGAACCTAGATAGAACACTTTATAAGAGGAACCCTAGAACACGCGATATAGTGATGCTCGTGCATAAACGGAACCCTAAGAAGTAATCTCTACAACGAGGAAACCCTAGAAAGCATAGACAAGTGACACTCTTTATAGAGGAACCCATAAGAACGTGGATATCTTATATAAAGGAACCCTAGAAAGTTAAACCTCTGTATACGAGGAACCCTAAGAACACTCATGCACTCATGTTAGCCCAAGTGATACTCTTTATAGAGGAACTCCTAGTAAGGTGATCTTTTATAAAGGAATACCCAATAGCGAAGTAACCTCCTTTCACAACGGAATCCCTAGTGAAGTCAATCTTAATAGAGCGAACCCGAGAGATCGCAGTAACCACTTTCATAAACGAAATCCTAGAAGGGAGCTCTTCATACAAAGGAAGCCACTACGAAGTGGATCCTCTTCATAAAGGAACCCTAGAAGTGACTCTTCATAAAGGAACCCTAGAAGTGACTCTTCATAAAGGAACCCTAGAAGTGACTCTTCATAAAGGAACCCTAGAAGTGACTCTTCATAAAGGAACCCTAGAAGTAACTCTTCATAAAGGAACCCTAGAAGTGACCTCCATCAGGGTAGCCTACAAGTAACCCTCCATAAATTACCTTAAGGTGAAAAACTAAGCTCTTCCATCAGGGTGTTTAGTCCTAACAAGTAACCCTCCATAGTGAATTACCTTAAAGTAAGCAAAACCAGCCCCCTCCATCATCAGTAGCCGTACAAGTAACCCTCCCATAATGCCTCCATAGCAAACTGTCCTTTGACCAAAACAGGTAGCCTCACAGTTACCCTCCATAAAGCCGGACCTTGGCAAACTGTCCTCCATCAGGGTAGCCTACAAGTAACCCTCCATAAAGTACCATAGCAAACTGTCATCCATCAGGTAGCCTACGAGTAACCCTCCATAAATTATCTTGACAAACAGTCCTCCATTAGAGAAGCCTAATAGTCACCTGTATGAAAGAAAATTGAGCTCAGTGAATGACACAAACCATCTATCAGGGATCTTGTAGAACTTGGATGAAAACCAGAAAGTGTCTGAGGGCCATCTCCCAGTGTACCTAACATACTCTCATCAGCAAATTGTTCAAATGAAGTTAGAACTCGTGTTTTCTCTCAATAGCAAGGAATATATTGACAATGAGGCTATGTTTTATATATGTTTAAATAATACAATCACGAACATTTAAACACTGTACTACTACTCCACATCCTAATCTTATAAAAAACATCTCACATCATTCTCCAGCAGTCCTGAAAGCTCTTTACATGTCCAAGTGTCCTTCTCTAGAGACTCATATTCCTGAAGCAGTCTCCATGTTCAGTGCAAGTAGTCTGCAAATAGATATCTGTTTGGGCACAGTGATAGCTACAGTTCATACAACAGTTTGCAATACAGTTTTTCACATTCCCGACGTAGGGGGGTTTAGAACAATGGTTATTCAGACTGTTTCCCCGGTCACCCCCCCTGGACTTCTGTGGAGAGCATGCACCGATGAAAGTCCATGGGACTTGCAGATACGTCCATGCTCAGGGCAATCCGGATTGGGTTGTCTCCTCCATTGGAAGCTAACTGAATGGTTCGGAAGTCTTCCAATTGCAAACTCATTCGGCCTTCCTCCTGCAGCATGTCTTCCTCTGTCTCCTCCATGAAGGGCACGTTGGAGCGAAACTGATGGCTTAATCAAGCAGTCAGTGGGTTGTTCTTATTATTTAAGCTCAGGAGGCCTCGTTGGTCATCAGCACTGCAGCCCTGGGCTCGATTCAGTAGCTCCACCAGCCCTGGAACAGTTTTAGCCAAAGGAGACAAAGGTTATCCATGTGCAGACTTATGGAGTGTGACATTCAACGCACTGTACCACCTCTTCTCAATCTATACACCCCATCATACACCCCCAGGTTTTAAAGCCCCATCATCCTTGTACAGCGCCATCTACCAGGAGCCTGAAGTTACTACCACCTTAAAGTGATAAGTCACTCTGGAATTGGAACTGAAAGTTTTACCTTCCATGTCGTAGGTTCTTCGAACGATAGGATTCTTCTGCCTGGGATTTGATCTGTAAACACCCGAGGGGCTCATGTCAATGTCGACAGCACCTCTGCGTGCCTGGAAAGACCAATCAAGGCAACATACGCCACTGATAAAAATTCACTATCCATTAGATTCTCTCCTTTTAACAGCCCCCTTTCACCCTGTTCTTCAATGGTCAGGACCCCCACAGGACCACCACAGAGCAGGTATTGTGTGAATGGTGGGTCATTCTCAGCACTGCAGTAACACTGTATCCACTGCACACTGTATCTACTCACTGTCCACTCTATTAGACACTCGTCCCTTGCTGGTCCACCTTGTAGATCTAAAGTCAGAGAAGATAGCTCATCTGCTGCTGCACATTTTGTGTTAGTCATCCTCCTGTCCTCCAATAATCTACCGCTCACGGGATGCGGCTCACGGGACGCGGCTCACGGGATGCGGCTCACGGGACGCTGCTCACTGGACGCTGCTCACTGGACGCTGCTCACTGGACGCTTCTCATAGGACGTTGCTCACAGGACGCTGCTCACGGGACGCTGCTTATTGGTCGCTGCTCACGGGACGCTGCTCACAGGGCGTTGCTAACTGGACGCTTCTCACAGGACGTTGCTCACTGGACGCTTCTCACAGAACGTTGCTCACTGGACGCTTCTCACAGGACGTTGCTCACTGGACTCTTCTCATTGGACGCTTCTCACAGGACGTTGCTCACAGGACGCTGCTCACAGGAAGTTGCTCACTTGACATTGCACACTGGACGCTGCTCACTGGACATTGCTCACAGGACGTTGCTCACTGGACACTGCTCACTAGACGCTTCTCACAGGACGCTGCTCACAGGAAGTTGCTCACTTGACATTGCACACTGGACGCTGCTCACTGGACATTGGTCACAGGACGTTGCTCACTGGACACTGCTCACTAGACGCTTCTCACAGGACGCTGCTTACTGGACACTGCTCACTGGACGCTTCTCACAGGACGTTGCTCACAGGACGCTGTTCATTGGTCGCTGCTCACGGGACACTGCTCACAGGACATTGCTCACAGGACGTTGCTCACTGGACGCTGCTCACTGGACGCTTCTCACAGGACGTTGCTCACTGGATGCTGCTCACTGGAAGCTTCGCACAGGAAGCTGCTCACTGGACGTTGCTCACAGGACGTTGCTCACTGGACGCTGCTCACTGGACGCTGCTCACTGGACGCTGCTCACTGGACGCTTCTCACAGGACGTTGCTCACAGGACGTGGCTCACTGGACGCTGCTCACTGGACACTTCTCACAGGACACTGCTCACTGGACACTGCTCACTGGACACTTCTCACAGGACACTGCTCACTGGACACTGCTCACTGGACACTGCTCACTGGACGTTGCTCACAGGACGTTGCTCACTGGACGCTGCTCACTGGACGCTTCTCACAGGACTTGGCTCACAGGACGTGGCTCACTGGACGCTGCTCACTGGACACTTCTCACAGGACGCTGCTCACTGGACGCTGCTCACTGGACGCTGCTCACTGGACACTTCTCACAGGATGCTGCTCACTGGACGCTGCTCACAGGATGCTGCTCACAGGACGCTGCTCACAGGACGTTGCTCACTGGACGCTGCTCACTGGACGCTGCTCACTGGACGCTTCTCACAGGACGCTGCTCACTGGACGCTGCTCACTGGACTCTTCTCACAGGACGTTGCTCACAGGACGTTGCTCACAGGACGCTGCTCACTGGACGCTGCTCACTGGACGCTGCTCACTGGACGCTGTTGGCTGTATTGTTTGTGTTTGTCAGCTATTATTTGTCCAGCAGTGACACTGTGGTGTGTAAACACTCTAGCACGGCTGCTGTGTCTGATCCACTCACACAAGCACAACACACACTAACACACCTCCACCAGGTCAATGACACTGCAGTGGTGAGAATGATCAACCACCCACATAATCTGTGGTGGTCCAATGGTGGGCCTGACCATTATAGAACAGGGTAACCAATTACAAAGACAATCAGAATGACAATACAATTTTTATTTAATTGCTAATTTTAATGATTTTTATTATACAGTAGTAACGACCATGAAACTAATGTGTAATAATATAATTATTAGAGTTTATTTCAGTCCAGGTTTAGCGGGGGTTCATTTGTCTTTTCAGATAAGAAGAATTAGCCTATTCTACTGTAAGAAATACTTTCTAGCTTTACCTGAACAGCAGGACCCGGGGTTCCCTTTGAGCCGAGGCCCTGGTCAACACCTGAGGAAGAAATTCATTAGGATTCAGATTCCAGTGGGCAAATCCTTCATCTCTGGATAATGTGTGTCTGAATTCACCATGATTTATTGGAAGGGTTAGGCAGAAACCTCTCCAGCGCAGTACACAGAGGATATAGAGTAGTGGAGTCTATAACAGGGTTTCTCAAACCTCGGGCCATGGACCACCAGTGGGCCATGAAGCACCCTCTAGTGGACCGTGAGCCTTTACTTGGGTGGAGGTACTTGTTGGCTAGTGGGCTAGAAATGTCATATCACAGTAGCAGGCTGATTAAGGTTTCTCGGGCTGCTTTCACAGCTCCCTAGTTTGACTTTGAACTTATCAGAATTTTTCTTTACATTATCAGGTGACCCGGGGGCTGAAGAGGTTGAGAACCCGTGGTCTATAGAATTGGCCCTGCAGTGCAGTCCATCACCCACAGGTTTATCAGTGACAGTCTCAGTGGTTTAAGACTACACTGAGATCACCTGATGAGCTATAAGGTGCTTTTAGGTGAAATCAAGCCAACACAAATACCTTTGACTTTGTCCAGGGTTAGTGTCTTGTTGGCCAGGTTGGTGACGATTGTGTTCATGTTAATCGGCTCGTTGCTTCCTTTCTGAAAGAGCGGAGGAGAGTGAGCAGGATGAGATGTGAAAGGGAAAAGTATGTATGACATGTTTAAGCGATTCCGTGTGTGCGGTACACATCTGAAACCCTGCGCCATGTAAACGCTGCTCTGGTTTTTAGAAAGTCTAAAATGTGTGAAATGGGAAAGCATGTGAAAGACCAATCTCTCCGTATGAAAGCTTGGTCGTGTGAGGGAAAGGTCAAATTGCTTTCTTCCAACAAAGGGCTGAACGACACGCTTCACTCCAGTCTTTCACACTCACCATGGTGACGATGGCATCCTGTGGGCGAAGGCGGTGCTTCTGGAATACTGAGCCCAGCGCCTCCTGGAGGGTCTTATTGGATTTCACCATGATAGCTATCTGCTTGCCTGAGAATGCCACATCCACGCTGTATAACACACACACACAAATACGCAACATTAGCACCACAAAACTAGCAACAGTTTAACAGAGTCATTTTAAACTGTGTACACCAGGAATCATGGGTT
>JAMWET010007451.1:287500-357500 GCA_024036415.1 Prochilodus magdalenae | reverse complement strand
CCGCTGCCATTCAGAGTCACACCATGACAATCCGGCCCAACACCATTGTAGTCTTTGGTGGTGTTGACATGGTGTTAAGGACAGTCGTTGGTCTACATGCATGTAGTCCTGCATCTTGTAGCTGTCTGCCAATGGTGCTGGCACTAACAGGATGACTCATGGAGGACATCACTGCTCACTGAATGTCTGCAATCATGGCTGTTGTGTCAGTTAGGTACAGTGATAAGGCCTGTCCTTACGTCACATGTCCAGCCGTGCATCTCACATGTCTCACAATGTCAAACCCAACCACCACGTTTCATCCCTGTTGGTTGGTTCCTTCTGGGTGCAAATATATGTGCAGCGATTCTTTTGATGATGAGTGTATGTATTTCTCTCTGTATGCTGTTTTATATATTAAGTGTGAAAAGCACAGCCCTGTGACAGACTCACCTTGTCTTTGCCCTGCAGATAGATGATGATGTCATTAAGAGGAAGACCCCTTTTCACACACAGGCCCGTCAGCATGCCACGGATGGTGAGACCAGGCCGAGCCGGGGTCAGTGAGGCCGTGCCGTCGGGGAGGAACACGCAGCAGTACTTATCAGCCCCTGTTTTTACCGAACTGTCAGTAGAGCGAGCCACCAACTGCATCAGCACACACACACACACACATAGCCGTTAGACACACTCGGTCTGGATTTCTACTGCAGGCAATTACTGCTGTCAGAATGTCTGACAATGCTTCATAGAGCAAAGTTTGGCTCAAGTCACCTCCGCATTGTGAGACGATCCAGGCTTCACAATAACCTGTGACTCTGTAAGATAAAGAGAAATGAGCGTAAGGGCTGAGTTACAGCGTTAGAGCATGCCATTTAATCTTCCCCTCACAATGAAAGGTTGAGATCAACGAGATAATCCTATTCAGGGCCTTTTACTCAGCAGTTCCAGCCTGCTTTAGAAATCTCTCACTTCCAAATAAGCCTTTATGTTTCTTGATGAATGTTGAATATATTCCAAAAGAACATTAAGCTGCTTCTACTACCTGCACTGTACACATTATATATCTATACTGCTTACAACCATCCTTACTGATACTGCTCTTACACTGTGCACGTCCTACTGTACTGTTTACGCACATTGATTTTGTCTATTTGTCTTTGCACTACACTATTTATATATATACACATATATTCTTATAACTGCACTGGAGAAGGAGCCTGACTGTGTTTCGTTATACTGTACAACCCTGTATTGGTATAATGACAATAAAGTTGAATTGAATTGAATATTTCATTGTAAGTGAGCAAGTCAAGCCACACATCATCGTTTATAAATTTGGTTTATTGTAGGTTTTGCTTTGTTTGACATCGAAACAGTTGCATTTAAGTTGCTCAGTTTGTCTCTAATCTCTTTCATCTAATCTGTCTTTGTGGAGCAGCATTCACCCATCATTGCTCACTAGCAGTTCAACACAAAGTGCACACAAACACACACACACACACATGCATACACACACACACACACACAGACACACGCCACACACACGCACACACAGACACACACGCGCACACACACGCACACACATACACACACACACATACACACACGCGCACACACACACACACGCGCTCACAGACACACACGCGTACACACACAGACACACACGCGTACACGCATCCACACACACACGCGCGCACACACACACACACACAAACAGAGACACACGCGCACACGCACACACACACACACGCGCACACACACACACACAGACACACATGCGCACACACACACACACGTATGCACACACACACATACACACACACACACACACACACACACACACACACACATAAACACACACACACACACACGCCACACACAAACACACACAGACACACACGCGCACACACACGCACACACACACACACGCACACGCGCACACACGCACACACACATGCTCACACACACAGACACGCACGCACACACACACAGACACGCACGCACACACACACGCGCGCACACACACACACAAACACACACAGAGACACACGCACGCACACACACACACGCGCACACACACAGAGACACACGCGCACACACACACACACGTATGCACACACACACACATACACACACAGAGACACACGCGTGTGTGTGTGTGTGCGTGTGCATATGTGTGTGTATGAGTGTGTGTGTGTGTGTGCGCGTGTGTCTCTGTGTGTGTGCGCGTGTGTGTGTGTTTGTGTGTGGGTGTGTGTGTGTGCGTGTGTGTGTGTGGGTGTGTGTGTGTGTGTGTGTGTGTGTGTGTGTTGCAATGCCTAAAAGAAAACTGATGAGTTCATTACAGCTGCTTCTGGAAGACTCCACTTCTTCCTTTCTCTCATGATTAGATTGTTTTAACATTTTGTCGCCGTCCAGAGAAAAACAAGTATCCACAATATGCCGGTTTTACAGGAGAGGGCACAAACCCTCACTAATAAATGGTACCAAACATTTTTCCAACAAGTTTGGGCCATTTCTGTTGGTCCATTCATGTAAATGGCAGCTCGTGCGATCAAATCACCCATACACGGAAACAAATCAAAATGGAGATACATGTTTTTCATTGGACAGCAACGATATTCTAGCTGCCATCCTTTCTGCCAATGGACTGGCCACTAGAGGGGCTACAGAAATAGGTTAGTGCAATGGGCTCCACTGCTTTCTAGGTTAGATCCAACCTGTATCCAATAGGCTACGCCCACCAATTACTCAACTCCAATACAAATGATCCAGCCAATCAGGGACCTGGGAGTAGATTGATGATCGGGTGCATGTGTGGCACACTGGCTCTTCAGGACCAGCGTTAGAGTCAGTGGGCACTACATCACACTACCTACTGCTCTAGTTCCTTCCCCACTTTTTCTCTGTTTGTGCTTCTAGAACTATTTGAAAATGGCAGCTTGCTTTAACGTCCTGTGAGCATTCCTTGTTGAAGAACCAGTAGAAATGACTCAGATATGGCTAGAAGTAAAACCACAATCCGTCGGTGTTCAGTGACGTTAATAAGGTGTTTCTCCTGGAAGGTACAGGGATCCTAAAACTCATTTCCTCCATCTCCTAACTCACCTCCCCATGATCCTCTCTTGTCTTTGCGCTTCTCCCAGCTTATTTTCCCCTGCAGAGGGCCTTTCCTCCTCTCTACCACATCATCAGCCTCTGCTGCCTTCCCGGGCTTTACCTTTAACCTCTGTGAAAACAGCCAGTTTAACCCATTAATACAAAAGACCAACAAATCAGGAAATAATATATTACATTAGCAGCCATATAGAAAATCAAATATCAATACTGAAGCCTCATATCATTCATTCCATCAGCAGCACAGCAGCACATTCTCCTAAACACATGAGGAATGTGTTAATGTGTTAAAACCAACTATTATGTATAGATAATTATTGTATAGATTATAATGTATAGATAACTAGGTTTAATTGTAGGGTGATCAGCAAACATGGGCCTTCTGGGTCAAGTACTGATGACCACCCAGTCTGTGTACGGGCATTGAGATTTTGTTACTCCATACCTCTTTAAGTTTCAGCTCAGGCTTGGGCTGTTCCTTGGTTAGGGGGCTGCTGTGTCTAGTGGCGATGGGCAGTTTGGAGCGCTGACCAGGCTCTGGCAGAGGTCTGCCCTCTACATTAGCCAGCATGCAATTCTGATAGAGCTGTGAGCGCACAAAGCGAGTGTAGCTGTCAAACTTCATCAACTTGAAGATCTGGGAGAGAGATAGAGAGACCGAGAGAGAGAGAGAGAGAGAGAGAGAGAGAGAGGGGAGAAAAAGAGAAAGGGGACAGAAATGGTGAGGCGAGAGAACCTCAGTTGAAGTGGGTCATGACATGGTTTTATTGTGATTATGTCATCGCTGGTAGAGACAGAACGGTGAGCGCTTGTGCTGAGGTATCTGAAGTTAACCCAAGTCATGTGCACTAATGCAGTATTCCCCAGCTAACATCCAGCAGCACTTCCTCCTATATGGCCTAGTTTGGTGTCTTCCCCGCTCTAGCATGTCTGAATCATATCATTAGCTAATTAGCATCCCCCCTTGAGCTTAATCTGCTGTGGTAGAGCTCTAAATTAGAGGTTGTGTCTGAAACCACATGCCCTCCATTCTAAACCGAATGCCAAAAATATCGTAGTGTCATAAGACGAGCGTTCATTAATAAGTTCTGTACATACCATAGTAATGAGGGCTGCCCTTTTGATGTCGGCTAATCAGTCCTAGTATTGCAAATACAATACCTCCCCAGCATATCAGCTGCCTTAGAGTCATTTAATGAAATAGGACCCCTTTGAACAGGATGTAGATTCGATCTGCGAGTAGCTTGTAAGGAGGCCAACATTGAGAGGCTACAATGTTAGCACCACATACATGCTGCAGATATCATACATACACCTTAGTAGACAAAGTCCACTGTGTCACCATATTTGATATATAGGTAGGGTAGTGGAGCTAACTCCGAGGCCATCTGCCTCACTGACTCTTTTTGGGCCCAGGTCACTATGAGTTGTGTGTTCATTCATGCAGACAACCTGTGTTTTAGCTTATGGTGCTAATGCAATCTAATGGCAAGCATTATAAATAATACTGTACGGACAAAAGTATTGGGACACCTACAGGAGCAGCATCATATTCTAAATCCCATTGGCGTTAATATGGAGCTCTTTCCCTCTTAAGCAGCTTCAGGAACGCTTTGATTGTGGAGTGTGTCTCTGAGAGCTTTCGCCCATTCTTCCAGAAGAGCATTTGTGAGATCAGGCAATGAAGCTGAATGAGGCTCCCAGTCTCAGTTCTAGGTCATCCCAAAGGTATTCAAAGGGGATGATTCACCACTCCACAGAACATGTTTCAACTACTCCAGAGTTCAGTGGTGGCACTCTACACCACTCCATCTGACACTTGACATTGTGCTTGTTGATCTAGGGCTTGTATGCAGCTGCCATGCAATTATTTACCATTGGCTGTTACAGACTCGTCATTCCAATTAGCAACCCGCCATTTTACATGCCTCTTCACGTGGATTCGTTGCCACCCAGACAGAAACGGGACTTGTCACTAAAGATGACCTGCTGCAATTCTGAGTCACTCCATGACAGCCTGGTACGACAGCATTGCAGTCTTTGGTGATGCTGACGTGGTGTTAGGGGCAGTCGTCATAACAGCCTGCATCCGAGCAGTCCTGCGTCATACAGGCGTCTGCCAATGGTGCTTGCATTCATGGAGGACATCACTGCTCACTGAATGCAACTATGGCTGTTGGGTGAGTCAGGTGAGCGATAAAGCCTGTGCTTGCTTACGCCACATGTGCAGCTGAGGGCGAAACTTGAATCATTTGCAGGTCTCACAATGTCAAACCCACCCACCAAGTTTCATTCCAGTTAGATGATTCCTTCTGGGTGCAGCTATCTGTGCAGCTCTTCTTTCAATGACGTATATTTGTATTGTTCTGGAAATGATAGGTATCACTTTAAAAAAACGTCCAATCAAAACGAGCCATTTCCAGTCTGTATGGTAACCGACATTACCGATACTCAATACGCTGATAGCATCATACCATGATATAGTTGGAAAATTATGCAATACTGTGTCTCATCAGTCCCGCCCAGCCTTAACCGTAAGCGTTATTCCATCATTAAGGGTGTTTCACTATGAACATAACACATGTGAAGTCATAGAGTAAAAAACGTCTACTCCTCTATTAGCAAGAACCTCGGAAAGTATCTCAAAACCAGCTGCAGTCTGAATAACAGAAAGTGCACGCTGTACTCCAACACAGAAACTCACAAACATTTCCCTGAAATCCCAGAGCAGCATGTGAGAGAGAAAACAGCTTTGAAGTGTTTATACAGGAAACGAAAAAGAACCCACATTTAAGCACTCTTTCATTTCTCTAAAAAGAACAGAGTTTCTACAACTCCTAGCCTTCTCGCCACCACTGCCTCTCTTCGCGTGCCATTTGAAAGCCTTGTTCAAAAACACATTCGTCTGTCAAGGCATTTGTCGACACCACGGTGAAAGATCTCGTCACCACTTTTAATACAGAGTATCAGAGTACCTGCGCTTGTCCTTGCTGTGGCGTGTCCTTTGTGCTGAAAGCTCTGGCCTTTCTGTGTGTTTGAATTAAGCTAAATACAACACGTACAGAAAGCCAATCATACGCAGCTTGCATATGCTATGTGTATATGGTATGTGCTGCTAGCTGGGATGTAGATTACATTGTGTTCCTATGAAATACCTTGATCACGAAGCTGTTATCATTTAATCTCTATATACATTCAGAAGCTATAGCTTGTTTTCACAGCAGGCTGTAATTGTTACCATAGAAATAAAAACATACAAGTGGCAACACTTCCTATGCCTATCCCGTAGCACTAGAAATGCATAAATGAGGCACTATATAGCATACATAACGCATTATAATACCTGGCATATGCTTGTTTAATGTCTCTTAAACAGTTATAATGGCGTGCATAATATTTAATAAAGCAAGACTGTGCAACTATGTAATGTCAGGTTTCATAACACCTTATAATGCTTGGTATAAGCTTGTTTAATGTCACTTAAGTAGTTACAATGACATGCATAATACTTAATAATGCAACACTATGCAACTTTATACTGTCAGGTTTCAGAACACCTTATAGGATCTGCCCACTGCGGACACTAATTCTGTAATTCACCATGTAATCCAACACTTTATAGAGTTTTATGGCAAGTGAGGTTTGTTTAACTTAATATTATTCTCTATAGAACATTATAAGGGGTCTTTACAGGATATAAGTGAAGTGAGATTGTCTAACTGGTAAAATAGGACACACAATGCGAATGTGTTGCTCTGCTGTTGTAAGACTTACGCCATAGCTGACCTAGCACATCATTCATGCTTATAATGTTCTTAGAAGCTTTCACTGAACAGAGAAGATACGCAAAAGGAAACTGGACAAAGTGCAGGCCTCAATGTGTCTGAGAAACAGAAAATACAACCAACTTCTAGGACTCTTCGAATTTCTTGTAAGACTTGTAAGAGTTCTTTGAAAAACTGAAAGCAAGTCTGTAATAAAGCTGTAGTAAAGGCACATGCTTTCCACACTAAATACCGAAACTATGACATTATATTAAATTTGTCTACTGCCATTTTGATGGGAAATTAATTATATGAAATAAACTTTTGCAAAGTTACAACTGTTATTGTTATTGTTTTATTTTTAACCATAATATTTCTATTTGGAATATTTCTATTGACCCGTTAGTCATGATAGTAGCGACACAACAAATGGTGCTTGTAAAGGGTGTCAGGTTTTAACACAACAGCAACAGTTTGTAAATTAGAGTTAGATAGCAGTGGTTCATGTATGCTGGTGGTCTTGGTTGACATTGGCTGACACTGTATATATCGTCGCTGTCCAAAGAAAAACAGGTATCTCCAAATTAGCAACTTTACAGAAGAGGCCAAAACCCAATTTAATTCTAATGCAAGTCAATTGAATTTTTCCAAGCGATCTTTGGGCCATTTCTGTTGGTTCATTCATCATGAAATTCTCACACAGTGTAAACAACAGCCAGTGTGATCAAATGGTACATAAAAGTGAAAATCGTCAAAAATGGAGATACATGTTTTTCACTGGACAGCGACGATATGTCTTCCTCCCTCCTAAGCCTTCGTTCATTTTACTGCATTATAGTTAAACCTCACAGGAGTATCATTTCAAATTCACTGTAGTATAGCACGAAACTGAGGTTAAACCATTCACATACCTGCTGCTGAGCCTTCTGAAAGACATCAGGCTGAGGGTTCTGGATGTCCTTTTCTTCTACTCGAACTTTGTCGTCAATATTAATAGGAGTGGTTGCACTGTTGGACAGGTAACTGTTGTAGATGGAGAGAGCCTCCCTGGTTAGCTACAACAACACAGAACAGAACTGAAATTAGTCTAGGCTTTTCTAGGAAAGAAAAACACCACGTTGTATTGTTTCAATGGATCATATGTGGGCTGACAGTATAATGTACCCAGTCAAGTCACATTATTATGACCACCAGCTAATATCCAGAGTAACCGCCGTGTGCAGCACAGAAAGCAGCTAGATGGGCTGGGAGTGACTCAGTAAGGTCCTGGTGAGTTGTCACAGGTATCTGGAGCCATGCTGACTGTAGGGTGCTGGAGGGTGGAACACGATTGAGGTGGTCCCATTGATGTTCAATTGGGTATGGGGAATTAGAGGGCCAGATTAGTCCTATATAGTCTTTGTCATCCTCTTTCAACCAACGTTGGATATTTCTAGCCGTGTGACATGTCGCATTGTCTTGCTGGAGGATTGCATCTGACCATCAGCATGTATGGGTGGATCTGCAAGTATGGATTCATACCCAAATACCCAAAACGTGACTTCCGTCATGAGCTATATGCTGCTGCCACCGAAAGTCATAATAATGTGACTCGACTGTGTAACTTTTTAGACAAGAAACCAAAAACCAAATATTTTGCATATGATTCATTGTAGTATGAAAAAAAAATCCTTTTGTTCTGTACCTTTTCAGTGTTACTGGCAGGTATCTTGCGGAAATTCTCACATGCGAGCCAGAATAGAATGTTTTCCACGCTGACCTCTGATTTCAGAAATGCCTGTGAGATTACAAACCATATTCAGATTAGATATCCATCATACAGTACACCACACTGGCATTCAGCTATATCACATCATCTCTAACGTTACATGCAGGAAGTTTTAGAAAATTTCGTAAAGGCGTAAATTTGCTTTTGTAGTTTCGCATGGTAGCTACGAGGCTAATGTAGCTAACAGGTGTCACTGTATTTCTAACAGGCTTGCCTCACACTGCGATAATTTATAAAGCATTCCTAAATTTGATTATGCGGCATCTGACCCTGTATGACATACGATATGTATAAAGATATATGAGAAAGAAACTGAAAATATATAGTGCCAGCTATCTTGAAGCTATCTGTTCACTTTTCTATACAACCTCCTCGTTTTTCTGGGGACAGTCCCGGGTTTTGTAGGCCTGTCCCCAAGGTGGGGCTGTTCCCGGAAATGTCCCCATTTTAACTGTGAATTAAAAACACACCAGACAGTCCCAGGAAAGAGCCGGTAACAGAGCAGGCGTCTCTCATTGTGGCGGCTGCTTGGTCACCTTTTTTAGCCACCCATGTATGACATATGGCATATGCTGATAGAAGCTGTATCTGGAGCTAGCCCTGGGGTGTATTTAGAGTGTGGCTGTTGGACAGTAGCCACAGGACCATACAACCATTGAATCCCAACAATGTACCCCTGCTGGCCTACGGTACAACATTCTGCCATAGGGTCAAAATACATGAAACTGGAGCCTCCACACTTTTTCATTTCGTAGATTAAAAAAATGGTATTTAATGATACACTCATCATTAAAAGAAATAGCTGCACCCAGAAGGAATCAACCAACAGGAATGAAACTTGGTGGGTGGGTTTGACATTGTGAGACATGCAAATGACTCAGGTTTCATGCTCAGCCACATGTGATGTAAGCAAGGATGGGCCTTGTTGCTGTACCTGACTGACACAAAAGTCACGATTACAAACATTCAATGATCTGGTGTCACTCCACCTCCACCCCTATCGCATACTCTGCAGGAACTGTGTGAGAATGTTCAAGCTGCATGGGATGGATTATCACAGGACACCATTAGGAACCTCTACAACTCCATGCCGAGACATCTGGCATGTTGGGTTAGCAAACATGGACGCCCGATGCCATACTGAGAGACACTACTTCTGTATGTGTAGCTCAGTAAATATTCCCCATATCAGTCTAAATGTATCATCCTCTACTGTTCCTGGTGAACTTCATCTTCGTTCCCAATGGCACTGCAGTCCCACACTTCCTTCTGGGTGCAGCTGTTCTTTTGACGATGAGTGTATATTGACTGCAAAACTACAAACGTCCACAGTTTTCAGAAATCTGGTCACCTTAATCTAGCAGGATGTCCTACAATGCCAGAGACCATGTAAACAATTCTGTTTGACATTGTTTAACAACCCAGTGCAGCTTAAAGCAAGTGGCTGATGTGTTACGGATGCAGTAAGCCCAACGCTAATGGGGTATATGCTTTCATTAGTACCTCGCAGCTCCTAGGCAAAACTAAAGAACCGAACTTCAGGCAATGAGCTGCTGATGGATCACATTTAGAGAAAGCAGTGGACTTGTGTTCTCAGTGTTCCCAGAACTATTCCTTAAACAAATGGAGACCATTTAATCTTCTTTACTCTCAGTATCAATAATGGCCAGCCTAAATAAGGCAGCCTTACAATGCTCCACACCTCCCCAGTCATAACATACAGGTGTGCAAATATGCCCCCCCCCACCCATCTCATATTCCCCCACAACAGGTGTCCTAGCTCCCTATCAGGAATCTGCACACCTCCACACCTCCTCATAATTAGCATGAGTCATTATGTGGGCTGCTTCCTTTTCTCTCCCTCCCTGCAACACATTTCCCAGTCAGTCCTGACGGATCAGCATGTGTTGCAACACCAGTGTTAATCTGGGAGCTGAAAGACTTTCTGCCATCAGCTCAGTACTGAAGTCCTGGCCACTCTTGAAAGCATGAAGCACAGTTCAAATTAATTCACAATCAAGTAGACGAGTTGCGTCGCGTAGACATGCGGTGCTGACTCACTTGAACAGGAAGCTGTCTTTTCTGAGAGCCAACTGTAAAACGCTTGCTTAGAAATGAATGAAAGGGACTGATCTCCACTCCCTCCTGGTAAACGGTTTCATACGGTCATAAAACGCTCCAGATTAGTGTGGTGCATATCAGACGCACTTCCCACTCATCAAAGAGCTATTGTTGAACCAAACCTATTGTTCAGCTGAACTATAATGCCCATATAGGTTATTATGATTCATCTTTCCATATTTCCATGTATTCCCTTGTGTGCTAAATACTATATATATATATATATATATATATATGTACATATAAAATGCACTTGTATATTATCACTGTCCAAATGTCTTGTTCAAGGACTAATACTTGTGTAGTATAATATTGTTTTCAGCAAAGTCTGTGTGTGCGTGTGTAAATATATGTATGTGTGTGTGTGTGTGTGTGTATGTGTGTGTGCGTGTGTATATATGTATGTGTGTGTGTGTGTATGTGTGTGTGTATGTGTGTATGTGTGTATATGTGTATGTGTGTGTGTGTGTATATATGTATGTGTGTGTGTGTGTGTATGTGTGTATGTGTATATATGTATGTGTATGTGTGTGTGTGTGTGTGTATGTGTGTGTGTGTGTGTATATATATGTATACGTGTGTGTGTGTGTGTGTGTGTGTGTGTGTGTATGTGTGTGTGTATATACGTGTGCATGTGTGTGTGTATATATGTATGCGTGTATATATGTATACGTGTGTGTGTATATGTATGCGTGTGTGTGTGTATATGTATGCGTGTGTGTATGTGCGTGTGTATGTGTGTGTATATATGTATGCGTGTGTGTGTGTGTGTGTGTGTATGTGTGTGTGTATATGTGTATGCGTGTGTGTGTGTATATATGTATTCGCGTGTGTGTGTGTATGTATGTGTGTGTGTATATATGTATGTGTGTGTGTATGTATGTGTGTGTGTATATATGTATGCGTGTGTGTGTTTGTGTGTATATATGTATGCGTGTGTGTGTGTGTATCTGTATGCGTGTGTGTGTGTGTGTATATATACGTATGTGTGTGTGTGTATGCGCATGTGTGTGTGTGTGTGCATGTGTGTGTATGTATGCGTGTGTGTGTGTATATGTATGCGTGTGTGTGTGTATATGTATGCGTGTGTGTGTGTATATGTATGCGTGTGTGTGTGTGTGTGTGTATGTATGCGTGTGTGTGTATGTATGCGTGTGTGTGTGTATATGTATGCGTGTGTGTGTATATGTATGCGTGTGTGTGTGTATGTATGCGTGTGTGTGTGTGTGTGTGTGTGTGTGTGTGTGTGTATGTGTGTGTGTGTGTATATGTATGCGTGTGTGTGTGTGTGTGTGTGTGTGTGTGTCTACCTGTAATGTATGTATATATATTATCATATCATATATGTCATCACTATATCATCACTATCCAAAAGAAAACAAAAAAGTCTTGTCCAAAGACTCACACAGGTATAGAGTAATATGGTTACCTACCCATGGAGCCCAGAAATGTCACCCACTACACTATACCACCACCATTTAGAAGTCATGTAGAAGTCAATAGCTGTGATAATAAAATAAAGCTCTGGGAACCAAACTGTACTCTGGTCTTCCTGAGCTCGCTGGTTTTATTTGCCTTGTTTTTCAAGCGAAATCCTTAAGAAGTAAATCACTCTTGTGCGACATGAAGCAGAGTAACATCTACAACTTCCCTATGAAAGCTGAGGCACTACTTGCCACTGAGCTGGGCCTGCAACTCCTTAAGCCTCCAGGCCTCTGAGGGCATATTTTATCTTGGAGTTCCAAGTTCATGTATTTTGAAAATACTATTAATGTTAGAATTTAGCGTTTGTTGGTCAGACGGTTTCTAACTGTCTGGCAGAGCCCGAGTGAAACACTGTTACATGCCCTCCTGTAGTTGTATCTCCTATAAAATAGCAAAACAATTTGGAATTCAATCTCTGTTAATGCCATGGCACTTTGTGGCTTGGGGCCCGAGTAAGCCTTCTCACTATCAATAGTACTCCTTACTCTTGTACTTGTAACAGAATTGGCAGTCAGTGAACTATTCAGTGATGTTGAGATAGCAGCAGTTCAAATAGATCTTGTGGCACTTCACATGACTGGAAGGAAGCATGCGCTTGCTGCAACACCCGCCCCCACCGCCGCCCATGTGCTTCTGCTTGCTGTAACCCCTGCCCCCAATCTTAGCAACACTGTATGATACAGGGACACCTAGCTAGCCAGTGAAATTAGCCACCACAGGACAGAAAACATCTTCCATCGCCTCTAATACATCAAATATCTTGTTGCGCAAAAATACATTGTCGAGCCACATTATTATGACCACCAGCTAATATCCAGTGTACCGCCTTGTGCAGCAGACACAACAGCTAGACAGACTGGGAGTGACTCAGTAAGGTCCTGGTAGGTTTCTCACAGGTATCTGGAGCCATGCCGACTGCAGTGCATCCCACAGCTGCTGGAGGGGCATGGGGGAGGATACATAGATCCAGAGACCATGATCAAGGTGGTTCCACAGATGCTCAGTTGGGTTCATGTCTGGGGAATTAAAGGGGCAGGGCAGTCTTGGTCATATTCCTCCAACCAGTGCTGGACATTTCTAGCCATGTGACATGTCACATTGTCTTGCTGAAAGAAGATCCCATCTGCACCAGGGAGGACAGTCAGCATGTACAGCCTATCTAACATCTTAAATGCTCACCAAGCCAGCTCATGACTTCCTCCATGCTTCCTTCACATGCTGCTGAAGTCGAAAGTGGTGGTCATAATAATGTGACTCGACTGTGTATTTTGTTGCACTTTTATCTCTTTTTTCTGCGCAGTTTAAAAACTGTAGTTAAAAACTCTAGTTAGGGAATAATTCCATGAGTGCTCTTTTATAGTTTGATGTCTTCACTTTTATTCCATGGTAAAGAATTAAGATAAACATGAGGAGAGCCTTCTACAAGTAGCCATGTCTAAACATGTAACTGCTACTGTAGCACTGAACAACAACATTAGAAGACGCCTGGTTGTTGTGGGTGAGAACTGCAAGATGAAAAGCTTCACGTTTGTCAAACGTGTCCAAGACACTGTTTATGGTACACCACAGAACCGGCCTCCAGCTCCTCTGTCATCAACAAACTGTGATGCAGAGATGAAGTGACAAGGCTTCCTTTGGGCACCAGTAAGAACCATTTCTTGATTACTGCTGTAGGTGAGTTAATGAAGTGTGAAGGGACCCCCCGACCCAGCCCACATCCCTCCACCAAGAACAACGTAAAGCAAACTCTAAAATACTTTAGTGTAAAGAGCTCTGAACTATACTGACCTATACTCTGAAGTATTCTCACTTAACGTCTGCCTCTGGTTAGAAGTGTTGTACTCACAGTGAAGTAGCGCACTCCCTGCGGGTCTTCTAGCAGCCTCTCAAAGCTGACCGCCCAGCTGGCCACCTTTCCCACTCCACTGGCCCCGCCACCGGGCACACTGGGCAGGCTGGAGTTACTGTTGGAGCAGTGTGTGCCTGCTCGCTTCTCTGGCTCCAGTACATTCAGCTCTGGTGCCATCAGAGAGACACACAGTAATGTTAAGTGGGCAATTAAACACCGAAGTCATCATTTATGTAGTCAGTTGAGGCAGCCAAGTTGACATGTTTAGCCCTGAAACTGCAAGGGTCCATTTCTGGCCAACACTCTTTAGCGATGAGAGGTCCTGATATACCACATATACTCTTCATGTATCACCGTATTATATTTTTGCCATATCGTCACCTTTTTGGCACAGGGTAAAAGAGTTTAACGCTTGTTACACTTTCAGTGTTCATTGAAAAAGTGCATATTCATGATTGACAGACTGGCCCCAATTGCTTAGACCATAATTTTGTTATATCAGCCTCTACTGCAGTAAGAAAGCTGATTTATCCTCCTATAAAGCTCCATCCTGGAGGTGTTTAAGGTGGACTGTATAATTCCATGAGTGCTATTTAATAGTCTGAACCAAATGTAATAAAACTGATTCAGGTTGTGTAGCTTTACAGTAGTCACAGCAATTCCCAGTAATCTCCTGAACAATAAAGACTTAAAAATGATAACTGAAGTTCATGCTTATGAGGATAAACTCTAGAATCGTCTGAAGTAGAGTAGAATTGCCCAAAACTTGAATTTGTTATGTGGCTACAGGGTGGGAATAGGAATGGTAGGAAGTACAAATGCGTTATCTGTAAGTGAGCACAGGAATATGGAAAAACAAATGTAAACATTTCAAATCTAAACATTAAATTGTGTTGTCTCTGTGTGTTGCCCTAATAGCTTTGTCTGAAACATGTCTATCAGTCAAGTATGTGGAGAGTAGAGCTAATGGTTGTGGTTGGTTTAGCTCAGTTGGTATAGCTCAGTGGATAACACCACTACCCGCCAAGGAGCCGCCACCACATGTGGGAGACTGCGGTCCAAATCCCGGTGGGTGACTATGCTGCGCTGCACCAATAAGAGTCCTTGGGCAAGACTCCTAACACTACATTGGCCTGCCTGTAATATGAGTAACCTGGTAAGGCGTCAGCTACATGTCATATATGTAAATGCAATGGAAAACCTGTAGAGTCAAGAACCCATAAAGTCAAGAGTCAAGAACCCATAAACTAACTAAAGCATAGTGGGAAGCTACAGCCATAGTGATATAAAAGTATAAGGGATCCAATCACAGAGAAACTAAAACATCATGTAGCTATTACTTCCCTTACTGGATATTGGTGTTGAAAATGGGATTTTACATTCATCTTATAAAAAATCACATATGCATACGTCAACAGGCTCTGATGAACTGAGTCCACTCCCAGTTATTACAAAATGCCTTGCTTTTTAGGAGGATAAAAATCTTTCTTTAGGGTAAAATTTGAGCAAATATTTCAATATATATATATATATATATATATATATATATATATATATATACAGTGAGGAAAATAAGTATTTGAACACACATGTATTGCGAGATTTTGGGGAACAACCTCCTTCCCTCAGTTAGAGCAAAGATGGGTCGTGGCTGGGTCTTCCAACATGACAATGACCCAAAGCACACAGCCAGGATAACCAAGGAGTGGCTCCGTAAGAAGCATATCAAGGTTCTGGAGTGGCCTAGCCAGTCTCCAGACCTAAACCCTACAGAAGATCTTTGGAGGGAGTTCAAACTCCGTGTTTCTCAGCGACCTCTGTAATGTTTGACCTCTGTAATTGCAAACAAAGGCTACTGTACCAAATATCAACATTGATTTTCACAGGTGTTCAAATACTTATTTGCAGCAGTAACACACAAATAAATTATTAAAAAATCATACATAGTGATTTCCTGGTTTTTCTTTTAGATTATGTCTCTCACAGTGGACATGCACCTAAAAATTTCAGAACCCTCCATGATTTCTAAGTGGGAGAACTTGCAAAGTCGCAGGGTGTTCAAATACTTATTTTCCTCACTGTGTATATATATGTATATATATATATATGGATATGTATAAATATTATATATAGGTTCAATTGTAGAACATATATAGGATACATTTATATAAATAATAGTTTGACATGGATTTTATATTATATATATATATATCCTTTATATGTTCTATATATAAAAACATATATATTTATATATATATAAATATATCCTTTATATGTTCTATATATATAAAAACACTATAACAAAGGACAATTCGAGGGCCTGCCGTAAGGAAGTGATTGCTGGGGGATAATTTATGCATATAGATGTGTCTACACATGCATAAATACCCGGGATATATACAACCACACATAATCTATTCATTTTTTTGATCATTTGATGGCCCTAAATGAACACCTCTTCGTATTCGGATGGATGTCTGATGCCTTTGAAAGTCACAGTTTAACCCTTTAAACTTCAGACTTCAAACTTTACGTTTTTACCAGCTTTACCCACCACAATCATATCTGTGGTTACGAAAATGGAGAACTCAAGTGTGGGCTCACATACAGACACACAGAGTTTAACGGGTTAAAGAAAGCAGGTCTCGTCCCAGTCATGACAAATCATACTGTCGACCCATTTCTATACGGTCACATTCATGTAACAGTGCTGCTCGTAAGTGGCACTCCATGTTGCGGGTTCAACGTTACAATAAGGACAACTAGTCTACCCTCGATGGTGACAGACCTCCTTGCGTTTCTGGCAGAGTGACTCAGCCACTCAGATATGACTTTTTGCACCATCAAGCCGGATCCTCTTTAATTAGCATTTCCACTGGGCCACAATGTGCTCCTGGAAATTTCTGAAGGTCAATCTAAGATTTTGATCTGACTATATTGATTAGGGTGTATTGTAATTGTGGAGGGGAAACTAATTGGCATATAAAAGACAAGTTACAAGTGTTTATTTCCTGTTATTAAGACTTCAGAGATGAGTGGATCAAGAGCTGTGATGGAAGCACTGTGGTATTTTGGTCGCTTAATATCAGTGGGGTGATTCACGTTGTGAATCCGATTCCGAATAGTCACATGCTTTCCGCAAGCTCTGTCTGTCTGACAGTCGACCTGTCTGTCCGTCTGTCCGTCTGTCTGACTTTCTCTCTCCCACGTTGAGAATGAATCGATGAGAGGAAGTCATTGTGGTAACACCTGCACCCCAAACAGGATGTAAACAGGTCAATGACAGAGTGAAACGCTCAAACTGTGACTTCCAAAGCGCAGCACACAAGCCACATGTGAAACATGGAAACAAGTGCATACAACAGTATATACTTAAACACCTATTCATTCATGAAGTCAATGAGAACCAACATATACACTAAACCGAAGAGGTGGGTGGGAGGGGATGGGGGCAGATTATGCAAACTGAAAATATGTCAACATTAAAGGTTTGAAATGGCCCCTACCCACCAGCCCAAAGTCCTATTACACACACACACACACACACACACACATATATACACACACACACACACACACACACACACACACATACACACACACACACACACACACACACACACATACACACACACACACACACATACACACACACATACACACACACACATACATACACACACATACACACACACACACACACACATACACACACACACACATGCACAAACACACACACATATACACACACACACACACACACACACACATACACACACACACACATATACACACAGACAGACAGACACACACACATACACACACACACACATATACACACAGACAGACACACACACACACATACACACACACACACAGACAGACACACACACACAGAGACAGACACACACACACATATATATATATATATATAGCGTCGCTGTCCAAAAGAAAATCTCCAAAATGGCAACTTTACAGGAGAGGCCAAAAACCTTAATTAATTTTAATGTAAGTCAATGGAACCAGACGTCTTTTCAAGCACTTCTGGGCCATTTCTGTTCGTCTATTCATCATGCAGATCTCACACAGTGTAAATGACAGCTGCTGTTTTCAAATGACGCATAAAAGTCAAAATGGACAAAAATGGAGATATATGTTTTTCATTGGACAGCGACAATTACATATATATATATATATATATATATATACATACATAATTTGGGAATAACTTTGGAATGTAAGTCATGTAATAACAGAGTAATAAGCCTTGTTACTCTTACTCAGTAATAAGATGCTCGATAACTTTCTATGCTGGTAAATTAAAAGCCTATATATTTTGGTTAAAATGCATAACAAGGTCAGGCTATGTAATTACAGAGTAATTACAGATTAATTACATAGTATTAAGTCTTGTTACTCTTGTTACACAGTAATAAGACATTCAATAACTTGCAATCTATGCAGGGATTAATGTCAGGCAGAGAGAACAAGCAATATGTTACATATCATAGCTGTCCAAAGAAAAACACGTATCTTCATTTTTGTTGATTTTCACTTTTATGCCTTATTTGATCATATGAGCTGCTGTTTACACTGTGTGGAAAATTGATAAAGAATGTACCAACAGAAATGGCCCAAAACTGCTTGGAAAGTCATCAGGTTCCATTGACTTCCATTCAAATTAAATGAGGTTTTTGGCCTCTCCTGTAAAGTTGCCATTTTGGAGATACCTGTTTTTCTTTGGATATATTTATATATATATATGACCATACTACTAGTAGCTACCACATATTAAAAGTTACACTGCATTAAGATGCTAAGATAAACAGCTTAAGAGTACAGCAAGCACTCTTCAATTTACTGTGTAGTGGTTTCAGTGAACAGAGTGCAGATACAGATATAGAGTGTAACATATTGCTTGTTCTCTCTGCCAAATACATTATTAATTCATAACTCACCTCCGTCTGAAACAGCCAGTGTCTGTAGGTGGGGGAAAAAATTACACTGGATGAGACCGAATGACTCATAGCTGCATGTCAATGCATTAACAGTAGTCATTAATCATAGAGGAGCATTGCACTGTATTCCGAGAGCAACCCTTTTTAAGTAAACACACCCTTTTACACACAAATAGCCCACATTTCTGCTGAAAGACGGCAATGAACTAAGGCAGGCGAGCCGCTCTGCTTAATATAGCACCCAGACTGGGTGGATGAAGGGGACGGAGAGATGGATGGCAGTACGTGAGATAACATCTGATGACTTCTTCCCATGGGTTATCATCAAAATCTTCATTCAGAAATAGAGGAGGCCTTATCTGCCCCAGGGTGTGTTACATCTTATTTAAATTAGTATCTTATCCCTGGGAAACAAATGAGTGAATGAATAAACAACTACAGAAATTCATAAACAACTGGCATAAAAAACATCAGACCTACACTGTAAAAAAGCACGGCCTAAAAATACTCTAACTTTTAAAAGCAACTGAATTAGCTTTATGACTAATGAGAGTATAGAGTATCCGAGTATTTTTTAGGTTGGACCTTTCTACAGTGCAACACTGGGTGATATCATCACTGTCCAAAGAAAAACAGGTATCTCCAAAACGGCAACTTTATAGGAGAGGCCAAAAACCTCATTTTATTATAATGGAAGTCAATGGAACCAGACGTCTTTCCAAGCAGTTTTGAGCCATTTCTGTTGGTCCATTCTTCATGAATTTTCCTCACAGTGTAAATAGCAGCTCATATGATCATATGAGGCATAAAAGTAAAAATCAACAAAAATGGAGATACATGGTTTTCTTTGGACAGCGACGATATACAGTCTATTAATACACACGACAATGTTGAGTTATAGTTATATATATAATTAAAGCTCCAGGGAACATATAGTGCAATATTAAACATGTCTGTATGATACTAAACTTCAAGATCCAGCATAAATTAAAAATATGCAATTAACTCATCAAAAGAATAGCTGTACCCAGAAGGAAGTGTCGGACTGCGGGGCTGTTGGGAAGGAAAATAAAGGTTACCAGGAACAATAGTTAATGATACATTTAGACTGATATGGGTAATATTTATTGAGCTACACATACAGAAGTAGTGTCTCTCAGTATGGCGTCGGGCCTCCATGTTTGCTAACGCATGCCAGACGTCTCAGCATGGAGTTGTAGAGGTTCCTAATGGTGTCCTGTGATAATCCATCCCATGCATCTTGAATATTCTCACACAGTTTCTGCAGGGTGTGCGGTAGGGGTGGAGGTGGAGTGACACCCGGCATGACAGCAACCTTTACAATGACCAGCTTCTGGCTCTGATCATGAACTCTACCTATGGGTCGGCTCCATCTTGCAGTTACTCTCTCCTGGACTAATCAGACTGGATCTAATAGATGCAATAAAGCTCCTTTCCTGTTCTGTCTTTCTCGTCTCATCCGGGGTCGACCTAAGGAGGGTGGGTTCCGCCCTTGAGCCTGGTTCCTCTCGAGGTTTCTTCCTTACTCAAGGGAGTTTTTCCTCGCCACTGCTGCCTCTGGCTTGCTCAAGGGCAGCTTGGACCCGGTCCCACCTCACTCCTTTGTCTGTACATTAACTACGTGTTTTTTTATTTCCTTTATAACAAACTGATTTTCTCTGAAGCTCCTTTGAGACAACGTTGGTTGTAAAAACCACTATAAAAATAAAGATTGATTGATTGATTGATTGATTGATTGATTGATTGATTGATTGATTGATTCTGGACGTTTGATGCGTGACAACAAACAATTCATCTTGGTGCTGACTACAGTGTCTCAACACACGGATTCATTGATCGTCTTCAACAAGACAAAAGTGGGACTCATCACTGAAGACGACTCGCTGCCATTCTGAGACTACTGCAGTCTTTGTCCATGCCCAAGTGGTGTTCAGGGCAGTCGTCGTAACAGTCTACGTGCATGTAGTCCTGCTGCCTATCCAGTGGTGCTGGCACTAACAGAATGACTCATGGAGGCATCACTGCTCAGTGAATAACTGTAATTGTGGTTGTAGGGTCAGTCAGGTACCCATCCCTTGCTTACATCACATGTGCAGCCAAGCGTGATCATTTGCATGTCTCACAATGTCAAACCAACCCACCAAGTTTCGTTCCTGTCGGTTGATTCCTTCTGGGTGCAGCTAACTGTGCAAGTCTTTTTTGACAGACAGTGTAATTATATGATTAACCGTAGTTTAAAATCTGCTGATCAGAGGCATCTGAGAACCATGCGGGTGTGGCTAATTAGCAGCTTGACTGACAGCTCTCTGCACAATGCTGCTACCCTGCTTCACTCCTCAAGCAGGACTAACATCATTATCCAGCTTTTATGTGAAGCTAAAAAGTCAATAAATAAAAGTCATGAACAGACGGATGTGCAGACGGACAGATGAACAATCAGACGAATAAAGCAATCTGCAAACAGAGGATGGACAAACAATGCCGGCATATGGATGAATGCATGGGCACCTCGTGGCTAACGACAAGTAATCTAGCGTGCCAGCTTTAGGTTATGCTAGCTAGCTGTAGCTCATACAGAAGACATTTATTAGACTATGGGAGGGTGCTATAAGACATAGTCACATACTTGTACATGTATGCTATGAACAGATTTCAGTTCCCTGGAGCTTTAAGACTTAGTTAACTGCTGTCTGTGCTATTTGCTAAGTGGCTCAGAATATTTAATAAGAATAGTTCAAATTAAATTACATATAAACTAAACATTGGCTTTAATTTCTATACTTTTACAATATACTGTACTTTCAAGGTTGAAAAAAGAAAATGCAAACATCACAAACGCTACAGGACAAACTGCTCTTAACTTCAATTAGAAGTTCATGTTGAAACTCGCTAATATGTTTAATTAATTAAAAATTTAAGGATCCCTGTAATTTTTATAGATGCATAACTAAACAAATCTGTCCAACTGAAACCAAATATGTACACAATATTACTGAACAATAAAATGTGTTCACTTCAAAATGTTTTTTAAAAAGCCAGGCCAAAGCTGGCAATTATCAGTGAAAGTTTCTATTTAGGGATGGCATAATTCTGTAAAATTACAGTAACTGAATTAAAAATTTCAAATCTGCTTTATACTGTAATTCAACAGCTCCTCCTACTTATGAAATCACCACAGATATCACCACAACTAAGCCTTGAATTGCCATTTATGTTCTTTGGTATTTTACCTAACTGTAGCAAAAACACCAGCTGCTCTTTACAACATGCTAAAATTTCATGAAAAATGGACCAATAAAAAACTTCCCAACTTCTAGGTCCAAGTTCCATGCCCAAGACATTAGGAACTTGTTTTCCTTCTACTGTAAAGCTACCACTTTGGAAATACATTGTTTTGTCCCTACAGCAGCAATATACAATGTTTGACCACATGAATACCAGTAAATAGTACTAAAACGTTCGTTAACTTTACTAACGCTAACTTCGGTAAGCTGAAATACATACTGGGATATGTTTGGAACATATGGCCATGTTAAATGTTGTTAATACTCCCCAGCACTAACCCCTTAACCAATCAGTAACATAATAATAATAAAACCAGACAGAATAACGGACACTGCCTTGAAGTTATCAACGAAAAAGCCACCCAGTCGTTCCATATGGGACTATGCAAGCTAGTGATAATGATACTACGATCTTCAGCCCAACACTGTGTGCTAGGATTTCCATTTAAGAACATGGTTTAACTGTAAAGATCATATCTAAATACAACTGAACAGTTATTATCAAAAAACACACAGTTAGCAGTCAAACCTCCATGTACCATTGAAAACTGAACCCACGCAGATACAAATCCATAATGGCGGACACAAATAAACGCAGGCCTCCTAACCGTACCTTGAGTCCACTGGTTATACCGACGTTATTCAATTTCAGAGACATAGCCTTGGCTCCAAACGATCTTAAGGTCCTTCACAAGAGCATGAGCATTCACCAAAATACGCCTGAACCCTGTCGTCTATGAACAAAATGCAACTTCCTGCTAGACCAGGAAGTCTTGCCATAGCAACTTGCCGCAAGAGGAAGTGCGGGCACCCATCATACAAAAAACTGCTGCGTACATAACCCTGGCGCTGTTAGATAATCATCCAGCCAACATATAAAATACGCCGATGAGATCAACAGAAGCACACGCAGCCTTTACAGATATCCAGATATGATCTAGAAGCTCTGAGAAAGACCACAAACATTACTCAGAGTGCAGAACAGGTTCCGGGGGCTCTAAAAAAAAACTTTCATCTATATAGAGCCTCCATATTAGCTTCTTCAAAACGTCCATTAACACTCAAAGCTCATTTACTAAGTGGTTCTTCAGAGCCGCGTTCACTGAAGCACTCTTTAGGGAACCCAACGTAGTTCTTCTATGGCATCACTCTAAAGAACAGTGTAGGTCAATTTTGGAAATAACCACAGAGGGAAAGAAACGGCTACACCAGACTGCTGTTACGGGGGAAAAGGAGAAGTTTTAGCTTCGACATCACATCAGAGAGAGAAGAGAAGAGCTGAACTGAAAGCTTCCGAGCAGAGAGGATTACTAGCAGAAGCTTATCTGATGAATAACAGTGCTGAATGTTTGACAGCCGGGAGGAGAACCATAGGTCAAACCCCATTCAGCAGTAGGAACCTGTATGGTTGTGTGTATGTTTGGGCCTACCTGGTCTAATTACATGCTTTAGGAACATGCCCTCATCATCAAAAGAGTAGTGGCACAAATAGTTGCACTCATACAGCTCCGCCGTAGCAACGAAAGGTACAGGAGATCGCTTGCACTGACAGCGATCACACTGTACAACTCCTCTTCACTGTGCAGGGACATTACTGGACACTAACTGAGCAGCAGCTGGACTTCACACATTACACTTTTCCATATCACTGTGCATTGCCACTTTGTCTATGCCCTGTAAGATGCGCATTAATTTATAACACCTTCTCTGTACTGTTTTTTGCAGGGTACAGCTACCCATTACTGTCATCTGGCTTTCTGATTGGACGTTTCTAGATGGCCTGTGAATGTGGAAATACACAGCTACACTGTTCTCCTGCCTAATATTTATGCTCATGTTTTTATTATTGTATATACACTCTCCATGGTAACTATATTTTTACAGCCTTATACTTTACATAGTCACTATAGTTTCATTACATACCCATTAGACTTTCATAACTCATAGTGGTGCCTATTATTAAATTAAATTAAATTAAATTAAATTAAATTAAATTAAATTAAATTAAATTAAATTAAATTAAATTAAATTAAATTAAATTAAATTAAATTATTAATTACTATTATTATTAGAGTACTTATTTTTCTCATTCTGTTTATTTATGTACATTTTCTATTATTATATTGTTGTTCTTTACTGTACCTGGACTGCTTCAATATGTGACATTTCCCTCTGGCATCTATCTATCTATCTATCTATCTATCTATCTATCTATCTATCTATCTATCTATCTATCTAAAAGGAATCAGCCAACAATGAAACTTGGTGGGTATGTTTGACATTGTGAGACATAGGAGTGATTCAAGTTTCCTGCTTGGCTGCACGTTTGATGTTAGCAAGGAGAGGCCTTATTACCGTACCGGACTGACCCAACAGCCACGATTACAGACATTCAGTAAGCAGTGATGTCCCTCATGTGTCATCCTGTTAGTCCCAGCACCATTGGCAGACAACTACACAACTCAGGATTACATTCATGCAGACCGTTATGACGGTCCGTCCTTAACACCACGTCAACGTCACCAAAGACTGCAATGGTGTCGTGTCAGACTGTCATGGAGTGACTTAGAATGGCAATGGGTCATCTTCAGTGACGAGTCACCAACAATCTGTGTGTGGAGGCACCGTGGTCAGCTCCGTGATGAATGGTTAGTTGTCACTTCTCTAGAAGGCCTGGTGTCACTCCACCTCCACCCCTACCACACAATCTGCAGGAACTGTGTGAGAATATTCAAGCTGCATGGGATGGATTATCACAGGTCACCATTAGGAACCTCTAGACGTCTGGCATACTTCGTTAGCAAACATAGCGACCCGACGCCATACTGAGAGACGCTACTTCTGTATATGTAAATCAATAAATATTACTCTTTTCAGTCCAAATGTATCATCACCTATTGTTTGTTTATCTTCCTTCCCTATAGCATTGCAGTCCAACACCCCCTCCTGGTGCAGGTATTTATTTGATGATGAGTGTATTTTAATGCACAGTTACTGTTTACTTGCTTAAATAGCTCAAACCAATACGACATGTATGCTAAAATTAGCAGAAAATTACATAATTCATCGTGTGCAAACTATGTGTTAACTTTTGTCCTGCTTAGGAAGTCAACCACACACGTACTGTAATTTCACCAAACTTTTGCATTAGACCGTCCACACTTCCTCATGACTCAACAGCATATATATTCGTTTGGTAGCAGTTGATTATATAATATGAATAATTCATCACAGTTGCTGAATAATATATCTCCAAATCAATAAGTGAATGACTAGCCTGCAATTGAAATGAACCATGCCTTACCTTAGTGAGGGTGAGCGGTCGGCTTTCTCTGAATGTGTGGTGCCTGCCCAAGCGTCTACGTAGAGAGGCACGCAGGCCGAGGTGAGAGAAGCTTCTTGTAATTTCTTGGAAGCGAATGACTGTCTGCGAGAGAAGAGAACAGGGTCTAACAGTACTGACATGTACACCAATCTGCTCACACCAGGCATTCAGCTTCAGGGGAAAAAGGAGGAAACATACAGTATATTGAAAAGCGTATACTGTATACGTGTAGCTGTGATTTAGCCACAGGCGACATGATGAGTTGAGATTTTCCCAACTTTATGCAAATGAGTTGTGACAGAGTGAAATGCACTCCAACAAATTTACCGGACTAACCGTAGACACAAAGTACACGCACTTCCTGTGCTCCGAACTTTTATTCCTAGCAGTAGTTGGATCCAGTTCTTAACAGTGTGGAGACAAACATGCTAGTGAAGCTATTAACTGCTGTTTCATCTTTCCCTCATTTTATATAATCACTTGATACCTAGCTAGGTTAGCCAGCATGCTAACCGGCCAGTAAAATACGCCCACAAGAAACAAACAACAAAAGTTAGTTGGCTCACACATTCAAACTCCCAAGCAAGAGGAGGCCACATATCTCCAGAACGTTACTGTGTACAGTCCCTCCTCCTCAGTGTTACCAGTCTCGACGAAACATTGCAGGTTCAGCATCAAACTTCAAACTTTACTCACCAAGTGAGAGCAAGTAGCACCAATACAAACTCTTATTGTGCTTCGGTTTGTACTACTGCTTTTGTTTGCTGCCAAATGTGTTTTGGTGGTAAAATATTACAGAGGCAGGAACAAAATTATAATAACTAATTTATATAATTATATTAATTCATTATAAAAACTAATTTAGAAATGAAAAACAAAGTTACAAAAGCAAAAACAATGTTACAAAAATTTCAGAAAACAAAATTACAAATGGATAAATTTAAAAGCAAATTTACAAGACATGAAACTCGTTTACCAGTACTGAAACACTTTCACAAACTGTGAATTCTGACGGAAAGGTGGGTCTAACATACAGGAAGTGCTTGGTGAGGACCCTTGTCAATCAAACTGTTTGGTGGTGGTAGAGTGAGTGGAGTTTGAGATGGTGGCAACGCTAAAGTATGTTCTGCCCATTTTGTGGCACGCATTCTAGCAAGCTGGCACGCTTTCGCTTTTTTAAAAGAGCAGAGAGAACAAAGGTAATGGAAAAACAGAAGCTTACCAGCCAGCTAAAATACGTGCCAGTTTGATTGACAAGATAAAACTGCTGTTTCTTCTTTCCCCCTGTTATATGATCACTTGATAGTTAGCTAGGTTAGCCAGCATGCTAACCGGCCAGTAAACCTGGCCACAAATGTGCTTTCAAAACTTGATAGCTTTCCTGGATTTTGTACATGACCACACACGACAATGTGAGTGTGAACATGGGGTTGGAAGTTGGTCAGTCCAATAATATAAGTACATTAAAATGCGTGCCAGTTTGATTGACGTGTCCAAAGCAAACACTTTCAGTTTGCTGTTTGTAACATCTTGTAAAACAGTTTTTGCTTTTGTAAATTTGTTTTCTTTAATGTAATTTTTTTTTATTTGTTTGTAATTTTGTTTTCTGATTTTTTTTTTTTTTTTTTTTTTGTGCACTGCTTAGCCACCGTAGATAATGGTCGCTTGTCAATGGTTTCATCCATTGTTGTCTCTACTCTTCCTTTCATTGGCTACCTGCCCTTAAATGACCTAACCAGGAGCAGAACCTTCAGCATAATTGACTAGAGCTTAGAATATGCTGCTGGGGTAGCAGTGCTACGTCTTCATCCTCATGTTGGACTGATAGAGAAAGGGTGGGGCTAGTTAGTTAGTGTCATGGCTGTACCGACCACTGGCGCTAACAAAATCTCATCTGATGAGCAGCGTCTTTGCTTTACTCTGGGTGGACCAAATGACCTCCTGATGGTATCTACAAAATGTTTACCTAACACGGTGGTGTTTTAAATATGTAAACAAACCAGCTGAATCCACCAAAGCCTGATTCAGCTAACTAGATGTTTACCAGCAGAGGGCTCTGTTCAATAGCATTCGCTCTACCATAACCGTATATAACGATACATTAGCTAAGTCTTACGCTAGCAGCCCTCCTAACAGTTGTTCCTTACAGCAACCAGCTGTACTACACAGGCGTGGTAAACGACAAGACCAATCAATAAGACACACGAGAAATTTCATCACTGCACGTACAACTGTGTCGACTCATAACACGAGTTCGTGTGACGTCCGTTGCAAGAGCATGGTCCATCAATCGGATAGCTAACACTGTATATTGAAATGGTGTTAGTGTTAGCCTTTAAGTACATCCATATATCCATGCCCTAAGATGAAAGCCTACGTTCTCTAGCATTAGCTTCAATATGTAGTCACCATTCATAGCTTGGTCCTCCCTAGCAAGGTCAGTTTTTTGGACCTCAGTAATTCTAAAACCCTGCATACAGTAGTGGTTAGCATGCAGATGTCTCTAGCTCCTTTAGGGCTGTTGGTGAGAGCTTCTGTGGTCTACCAAGTCTTGCACTTGTCATTTATCTGTATCTTTGAATCATTTTTTGAGCTGCACGCCTTTAAACTCATATTTTGCCTCTTGTTTTCACTATGAGACGTTCTTCTTTTTAAAGCAAACAGATTGTCTTACATGTAAGTAAACAGACCAATGTGAATTCAGCTGATTGCATTTATCTTCTTCCTGGACCATTTCACTGTTTTCACACCTCCCTGCTTCCCTGTTTTCCTCTTTCTAGTAGACCTGAGGAACTGCTTATCCTACGGTTGACGTACCTCTCTTCAAATCTGCCCCACAATACTTAATTCTCACACAACCGCAAACACTGTTCTCCAAAAGGTTGCTGTTCATTAGTAGACACATGTAACTACAGGTAAAGCCTTAATCACGTTCACACACTGGACAATCCCGAGATCCAGTGAATGCCTCCAAAGTTCTCAAGTGCACATCAATGTCGAAGTGAAGGAACGTGTTCGGAAGGAAATTCCAGTCCGCCCGTAACTACACAAGGAGGCCTGTGATGTAATAAAGGGGAAAAGCCATACCTTTTCCCTGGAAAGGAGAGGGAAATGTTGATGGTGGTGGAAAGACACTGAAGCGTCCATGGTGGTACGGTAGGCTGGTGGCCCAATGTTGTGTCGAAGAGAGAAGAGAGAGAGAGAGAGTGAGAGAGAGAGAGGGAAAGAAGCCAGTGTGGGAGTTACGGTAGGCTCCTCAGCTCACATGAACTGCCTATCACTGTGTAAACACAATCTCCGTCATAAAACACAGCTCTGCTAGGTATAAAAGTCACTCAGTGGGAAAACATACTGAACATCCAACCGGTGACCTGAGAAACCTGCCAGCTAGCTATTATAGGCTAAAGCTAGCTACAAGGCAGAGTACATTATTAAGCATTGGTCAGATATCTTAAGGGACATTGCATTAGGTCTTCAGAGAGACCTACACTAACAACCATGTTAATAGAGTTTCAGGCTCAGTTTTGGAATCAGGGTTCTCGGACTGGAAGTGCATGGTAATGCTTTACCATAAGGGCACGTCTACAACTGTACATCTATAAATGAATTCTGAACTGTATAGAGCCACATTTCCACTCAGCATCAATCAAATGCTAGAAATCTGCTAGAAACAGAAAGGGAATGCTCCTAAATGTTCAGGCACTCGGCCTTAATGCAATTGATCATCCTTTTCTCCTCCCTGGAGACAAAACTGAATACTCCACAAACAAGCAGCAACTGAAGACAGCTGCAGCAAGGCCTGGTAAAGCATCTCATGGAAGGAAGCCATGGGGGAGGTCCATGGGTTTCAGTCTTCAGGCAGTCATCACTGTAACGGATTTGGGTCCAGTTATAAGGAATGCTCAGCAATGATTCAACAACTAATGATGAATAGGGACTACATTTACGGCATTTAGCTGACGCTCTTATCCAGAGCAACTTACAAGGTTAACCATATTACAGGTAGGCCAATGTAGTGTTAGGAGTCTTGCCCAAGGACTCTTATTGGTGTGGCACAGCATAGTCACCTAGACTGGGATTCAAACCCCAGTCTCCCACATGTGGTGTTGGCTCTGGGGTGGGTAGTGGTCTTATCCGCTGAGCTACACCAACAACTATTATTAATTTACCATAATCATTACTAAATGCTTAATTATGTCTTCATCTCCGGCAAGCCCTACAGGACACGGTCCACCAAGACAGCCAGACACAGGAACAGCTTCTCTCCTCAGGCCATCACCTTCATAAACAGCTGACCAGCATTATCCTCCTCCATATATTATACAGTACATTCTCTTCCTCATACATGTACACTAATACTGTTCCACTACCAAGACACTACTGCCTCTACCGCAACACTACTGCCTCTACCTCAACACTACTGCCTCTACCGCAACACTACTGCCTCTACCGCAACACTACTGCTTCTACCTCAACACTACTGCCTGACCAGCATTATCTTCCTCCATATATTATACACTACATTCTCTTCCTCATACATGTACACTAATACTGTTCCACTACCAAGACACTACTGCCTCTACCTCAACACTACTGCCTCTACCGCAACACTACTGCCTCTACCGCAACACTACTGCCTCTACCTCAACACTACTGCCTCTACCCCAACACTACTGGCTCTACTGCAACACTACTGGCTCTACCGCAACACTACTGCCTCTACCTCAACACTACTGCCTCTACCGGAACACTACTGCCTCTACCTCAACACTACTGCCTCTACCCCAACACTACTGGCTCTACCGCAACACTACTGGCTCTACCGCAACACTACTGGCTCTACCGCAACACTACTGGCTCTACCGCAACACTACTGCCTCTACCTCAACACTACTGCCTCTACCGCAACACTACTGCCTCTGCCTCAACACTACTGCCTCTACCGCAACACTACTGCCTCTACCGCAAACCTAACCGCCTCTACCGCAAACCCAACTGCCTCTACCGCAACACTACTGCCTCTACCGCAACACTACTGCCTTTACCGCAACACTACTGCCTTTACCGCAACACTACTGCCTCTACCGCAAACCTAACTGCCTCTACCACAACACTACTGCCTCTACCTCAACACTACTGCCTCTACCGCAACACTACTGCCTCTACCGCAAACCCAACTGCCTCTACCGCAACACTACTGCCTCTACCGCAACACTACTGCCTCTACCGCAACACTACTGCCTCTACCGCAACACTACTGCCTCTACCTCAACACTACTGCCTCTACCTCAACACTACTGCCTCTACCTCAACACTACTGCCTCTACCTCAACACTACTGCCTCTACCGCAACACTACTGCCTCTACCTCAACACTACTGCCTCTACCGCAACACTACTGCCTTATACTGTTTGTAAATAATATGTAAACTGTATATACTGTATATAATTTGTTTATTGCTTGCATATTATGTATATTGTGTAGATTGTATGTTGTACAGTGTCTGTATGTATTGTGTAGATCTGGGGTCATTGTGTATAATACTGTCTGTTAGCTATGGGTATATTGGTTCAGTACTAAAGAGACACGAAAGCAAATTCCTGGTGTGTGCTAACATACTTGGCCAATAAACCTGATTCTGATTAATGAGTCATTAAATAATATGTGTTTAACTACATAGTCTAATCTGCTCCCAGAGTGTTCTTACCTAGCATGTTCATGTGTTGTGTCACTGTTGCAACTAATCATGGCCCATGTCATATATAAACAGTTTTATTAATACTTATATATTATTTATAAATCTATGATTTTATATAATATTATTTTTGAATATATGATTACATTACTAAGCATTATTAATCATTTATATAAGTTAAATTATTATAAGTTAAAGTAATAAATATTAAACATTCTTTGTGATGCACAAGACTGTTTCACAAATATTGTCTAATTGATATATGCTTTACATATGAATTTGATGTGTACTAGATAAACTTTGGGCTCTTACACATATAAGGTACATGGTTTTAAGACTAATGAAAGTTTTATTTAATTATCATAATTAATTATTATAGCTTTCGTTAAATTGCTCATTAGAGCTTACTATCCTTATTGTTGAGTCACACAGCGACTGCTACTATGATTATTTAATTACTTAAGCATTTTATTTAATGAGGAATTAACTATAATTCAATTATTATTATTAAATTATTGATTATAAACTGCTTAATAAAGTCTAAACCAATATTTCTCCTTATTTCGATCATTAGTAAATTATCAGTGACTACATGACTTCACTGTTTACCCCTATTGTAAAGTGTTACCCAAGAGGTTCTTCACATACAGGCACCTCAAAAAGCCAGCTATGGTACCAGGAGGAAGTCCTGTTTTTGGTACCTTCATTGTTGGTCCTGAGACTAAACTCAGGATCTTAGCCAGCGGTGACCTTAAAACACCAACTCAGTGTTAAAACCATGTGGATCAAATCTGCAGATCCAGAGAGAAGACGCAATACGTAATACCTTCATAACGGGTGAATGCCTTTGTCTTGGCCTACCATGGTGCTGAACCAGCCTCCGCAGGTTGAGACCAGCCAGAAGCAGCCGGATTCTCTTCACCTTCTGAGACTGACACCTGTTCCCCTCGGATTGTACGTGCAGTGATCCGTGTGTGGCTATAAGCTCACCGTGCTGATTTCTGTTTCAGTTAGTGTGCCGAGCGTGGACGGCAACACAAGCATTCGCCTTAGCGCGCATTCAGGGAGAGCAAATAAGGTAATCAGCGATGCTGACACCATCGCTAGGGCTAGCAAAAAAAAAGGGGAAGCACACGTCCTTCTGGATATTCCATGAGTGCCCATAAATCTCACGGCAGCTGGTTGGAGACAGTTGCAGCAGAATGGGAATATGTATTAGCCTGTGGTGAGATGTCTTTATGTGGAATGAGATGGGCATTCAGAATGACAATCAGGTCTATAAGGTCACCTCTGCACACCGCCACAATGAACTTGTAATGAAGAAGTCAAGATGGGAATGAACTGTAGACTTGGGACAGTTGTGACTGCAGCTGAATCCAAGAGTTGGATATTAATTTTTTGGCCCTGTGTGGAAACTCTCAATAGGCTTATGTAAGTGAAAGGGACTAGCATTATCCTGATCAACAACTCCAATTCCAAATTAGTTGGGATGCTGTGTAAGATGATGATAAATGCAAATAAAAATGAAATGCAGTTATTCACAAATCTCATACACCCATATTTTATTCACAGTAGAACATAGAAGACATATTAGATGTTGAAAGACAGACATTTTACCATTTCATGAAAAGTATTAACTTATTTAGAACCTGATAGCCCATCCCAACACTCAAAAACGCTGGGGCAGGGAAAGTAAGAGGAAGTAAGTGATACTAATAAAAAGTCACACAGAGAAGCAATATACCGTACAAATAAGCCACATGACTGGGTATGAAAAAGAGCAAATTAGAGAGCCGCTCAGAAACAAAGAAGGACAGAGGTTCACCAATCTGTGGAAAACTGTCTAACATTGGGGATCAATTCCAGGAAAAAGTCCCTCAACATAAAATTGCCATGACTTTGGATTTCCCACCATCTGCAGTACATAAGATCATCAAGTTGTTGTGGTTGGTGTAGCTCAGCAGATAACACCACTACCTGCCAGGAAGCAACTACCACATGTGGGAGGCTGGGGTTTGAATCCTGATCTGGGTGACTACGCTGTGCTACACCAATAAGAGTTCTTGGGCAAGACTCCTAACACTAAATGCCCTACCTGTAATATGATTAACCCTGTAAGTCGCTCTGTATAAGAGCGTCAGCTAAATGCTGTAAATGTAGCTCAAGAGAACCTAGAGGAACCCCTGTGAGTAAGGGACAAGGCTGACAGTCAGTATTGGATGCTCATGATCGTCAGACAGCACTGATGAACTGTACTGGAGATCACTGCATAGGCTTCCAGGAGCACTTCCAGAAAGCACTGTCTGGGAACTTAACTTTCAATAGAAATAAAGCTAATGTGCCCATGTGCTAAACCAGCTGTCTATCTATCCAGTTTTTCTTCAATTTTTATTTTTTTATTGGGGTAAGATACTGTATGTGTGGTTTAACATACACAGATATCAATCACATGATCCAAAATAAAAATCAAATAAGCTCTTTTTGTTACTGTGCTTCAAAGAACTGATATGTACATGCAAATGAGCTCTGCTCTGGTTGGCTGTCCTGTATTGTGTGTATCATTCGAAAAGCAGTCTTGGATGAACCATTTTTTTCAACACTGTTTACTCCGTTAAGCCTCAAAAATGAGGAAGGTTCAGGTTTTCGTTATATAAGCCAGGAAATTCCACCAACATTTTAATTATTTAATGTTATTCAGAACCATCTGAGTTGTTTGCTTTGGTGATGATGGAAACTACACGCCTGGAGGGTTTTAATGCCACTTAAAGCTCTCTCATTCGTCTGCAGAACGTTTGCAATAGACTGTTGGTCACGAAAACCATTTTAAAGGTTGTTTTTTAAGATAGCAAATCAACTGTCTGTATCTGTGTAGTAGACATGGTGAACCCTGGCTCCCATCACCACCTCTTGGGATGATTTAGCATGGACTGGACAGGTTTCTGGATGTAGGACACATCAATGTTCGGATACTCTTGCATCAAACAATTGTTCAGTTGGGCGAATATCCAGTAGACTGGGATTTTAGCCACTGCTGGTGGACCTGTATTACCATACGCTTCCATACTCCTGCAGACTCAGCTACTTCCTTCACAACATGGCCTCTGACACGCCCACATGCAGTCCCTCCTTTTAGCCAATCATTAACATCTGCCCTGACCATTTCCCACACATGGAGCGAGACATTTACTGCACTGTACCACCTCCTCTCAGTCTATGAATCCCGTCACTCACACCCCGCAGGTATTTATAGCCCCAACATCCCTGTGCAGCGCCATCTGCAGGAGCCTGAAGTTGCTACCACCTTAAACACACAAGGTGACTCATTTTTTGCCCAGTGAGCTTATCTCATACGTTTACGTACAATCTACTTATTGATATCACTCTGAATGGCATTGTTTACACTATTGTGCACTGTGCACACTGATTTAAGACATGTTGTCTTTTGAGTCTAGCATGGCTCCTTCCACATCTACACAGACCATGAAGGAAAAGATGGCATCTTCATATGTTATCCATGCTTCTAAGGAGCCACTTGGTTCAGTAGCTTTCGCTCCCTTGTTCAATATTCACGACACAAGGCCATTCAGGCAGTAACTGTCAGAAATTCTGTTCCAAAACATGTCAGGAAAGAGTCGCCACAGGAACGACTAACAATGTGACCAGTGGTCGATCCAGAAGCCAGTGAAAGAGCAGAGAAAGGAGAATTAGCAGGGAAACAGATCTATTGTGAGGTTGGTTGTCTGAGTGGGCCGGGGAGTGAAGATGCCCCCCATTGTCACTTATTAACACCGTGGCTCCACTGTGCCACAGCGGACGCTTTAATCCCCCAGAGAGATGGTCTTTTGAAGGAAGGATGAAGTGCTGATACTGGTGTGTTTCTATGGATATCCCTTTCCGGGAATCCTGCCCCACTCCAAAACCCCCTATTAACTCAGTGAAAGCTTTTGAAGCCTATCACAAAAAAGGAAGCACTTTAGATTCAGAGCCGGGCGCTCTATGATTTGTGACTTCTTTTAAAGGTCAGAACAAAAGATCTCTTGCAGTCGGAGCGATTTGTCCATATCTAATTAAAGCACTTCCAGCTACGGATGTTAAAGAGATGACAAATGGAGGATAGATGCTGAGGGGTGACTCGATACCACTGTTCATATCCGATACCGATACTGAGACAGCAGCCTTGAGTATCTGCCTGTACCGATGATAATCAGTTCCCGGAGATTTGGCGGTAGGGGTGGAGGTAGAGTGACACAACAATCTTGGTGCTGACCACGCTGCCTCCACACACGCATTTGTTGATCGTCTCCACCAAGACAAAATGGGACTTGGTATTGAAGATGACCCGCTGCCATTCTGAGTCACTCCAGGACATTTTGGCACAACACCATCGCAAGTCTTTGACGACGTTGACCTGGTGTTAAGGGCAGTAGTCCTGCGTTGTGCAGCTGTCTGCCAATGGTGCTGGCACTTACAGGATGACTCAGTAAGGCCTTCACTGCTCCCTGAATGTCTGTAATTGTGGTTGTTGGGTCAGTCAGCTACCGCGATAAGGCCCGTCCTGGGCAATCACATGCTTTTCACAACTTTTCCACACAAAGAACTTTTAGAAACATATTTCATCGGCCATTCATTCAAACACACAACATTCAAATACGCCAAATCAGATTTAAAGTTCAACTTTGTGCGGAACTTTCCACCGTATATCCACCCGTGATAGAGGTTTTGAATTGAGCTCACCTCAGCTACACTGTTGGTGACCTATTTACCTGGAAAATCAAGCCACTGGGTTCAGGTCCAGGAATTCCACAGGACGAAGGTAGCCACCTTATAGGTGTTGACTACCACCCAATCCTTCCAGCTCAGCACCTGAAGATGAAAGGTGATTTGACATTTGACAAATATATACAGTATATGTAATTCCTCCATCCTTGCTGCATCTTGTCCTATTATCGCTTCCTTGTGGCTCCAGAATGAGGAGATAAGATATGGGGAAAAGATGCAAGAAATAAGAAAGAACAATTACAGATATGTGATGCATTGGTACTCTTTGTTTTGAGATTGGAAATGCTTATTTCAGATTGGATCCTATCGCCCTCTGCTGTTCAGGAGCTGCACTGCTTTTGTAGGGAACAGCAAGTTTCAACACCAGCCATCAGGACCAGCTGATGAGTTGGATCAGGTGTATGGGGCAGGGAACAGTTGAACCTGTACAGGCCAGCCAGTGCCCAGGACTGGATGTGAGAACTATAGGTACTATATTAAAAAGAACAGACTGACCGGAGGACTGAGCACATACTATAAAGACTGCTAGTCAAGCTCTTTTTATGTCAGGTAGATGGACAGAATCCAGTTTAATCCATCTCCAAATATTAGGATGATGCTAGGGCTCAATTCTGACATCTTGATGGTAATCCTGTAACTTTACAGTAAGAGAGATTCAGACCTGTTTAGTGTTGTGCAGTGTGGTCTCTTGCGTACATGTGGACTGTTGGCCTCACTACATATATCTTTATTCAGTCTGTAGTTGCTAAGCTGCTTCACTTCTATGTCTAAATAGTGAATTTTGGTATGTCTGATGCAGTGCCTTGTGTGCTGGTGCCAGAGCAATCATATCCTGTATCTTCACAACCATTTGTCACTTTATTAGGTAAACCTCAAAGTTTGCACAAAGTTCTTCAAAGGTCATGACCCCCACAGGACCACCACAGAGCAGGTATTATGTGGGTGGTGGATCGTTCTCAACACTGCAGTGACATTGATGTAGTGATGGCGTGCAAGTGTGTGTTGTTCTGGTGTGAGTGGATCAGACACAGCAGTGCTCCTGGACACCTCAGTGTCACTGCTGGACTGAGAATAGTCCAACAACCAAAACCATACAGCTAACAGTGTTCTGTGGGCAGTGTTGTGTGGGCAGCCTCCAGGGATGAAGGATGACCAGAGGATATAAGATGACAAACCCAAACTGTGCAGCATCAGATAAGTTACTGTCTCTGACTGTACATCTACAAGGTGGACCCACAAGGTAGGAGTGTCTAATAGAGTGGACAGTAAGTGGACACAGTGTTCGAATGCTCCACTCACACAAGCACAAAACACACTAACACATCACCACCACGTCACTGTCACTGCAGTGCTGAGAATGATCCACCACCCACATAATACTTACACCTCTGAGGTGTAAAACGAGGATAACAAAGTATACAGAGAAACAGATGGACTACAGTCTGTAATTGGAGAAACGGAAAGGGCTCCTATATGGTCAGTGGAGCTGCTAAAATGGACAAAGTGTATAGATACAAGGAGGTGTGCCTAATGAAGTGGCTGGTGGATATATGTACTTTATGTATGGTGTCTTTACATCCGACTGTAGATAAATGTAATGCACTGTTTTGCCGCTGGCTTATTTGAAGAACCTGCACCACACTGATGATAACATACACTGGAAATGAAATCAGATAACTAACAGCTTAGCAGCTACAGCCTGAATATGTAACAGGTAACTCCTTTGGCATACCACTGTAAATTCAATAGACAGTATTCTAATTTTGAGCCGCTTGGGTGACGGTGTGAGAGAGATAGAGAAAGAGCGAGAGACAGCAGAGTGTCAGGGCACTGCTCTGAAGCAGCTGGTGGGGAGGGATAATCCAGGTAAGTCCTTAATGCAGGAGAGAGGCTGGAGGAGGCGAGAGGAGGGGAGGTGGGCAGAGAGGTTGCTAATTGTGGCCTGCTAATCCAGCCTGGGCCTTCCCCTCCCCCTACTTTACTCTCCTACTGCTCCTATGGCTCAGACGGTGAAGACCGGGTATAGAGACACAGATAGACGGAAAGGGAAAGACTCCACCCTGCTAAGGGCAGTTTGAACTAGCGTTAGAAGGGAAGGAGGACTGAAGGAAGGTGAAGATCTGTGCCTGACAGCGGACCTGGGCTAAGCTAAAACCCACCTGGATGCATTCTGCGTAGAATGTAGCTGTGTTCTTCCGCATAGTCTACAAGTCATACCACCATGGGAGAAGTCCAAAAGGTATGCATGCTCACATCTCTCAGCAGGGGACTGATAGATTGGGTGCAGCCCCAGGCTACCATTGCTTGTACAAATTGAATATCTGGAGATTTTGATGTAGATTGGTATAAGCTGCTGGGTATCTGGACCTTCAGATACCATCAGATGTCTTTAGCAACTTAGTGAACATGTAAAATGCACATCATTAGAATTGGACTTCATCAAAACAATCACCAAAGCTTGATTTCCAGTGTCAGAGTGAAGCTATAACATCCATCAAATGCTTCTTCCTGGTTAGATTCATCATATGTTGATGTTTAATGTAATTATTAATTATGCCTCTACTTTTTTACCCTATGACCTCTTCTTTTTGGGACCCCAGGGCTTGTTTTCTGTCATTGAGAAGCTAAAAGGCACAACAGAACAGGAGCTACGGATAGTCCTTCTTGGTCTGGATAATGCTGGGAAAACCACCTTACTGAAACAGCTTGCCTCAGAAGATGTCAACACCATCACCCCAACCCAGGTAAGGAATGGCAAAGGCCTCCAGCTACAGGCAAGTTCAAAATTCATCCAAGCTCTGGCCTCACAAGGTGATCCAAATCCTTAAGTGGCACAACTTATCTAACTACAAGGCAAGAGGTTATGAAAGCAGCATGGCCCGGTGCCATTACAAGGTGTTATGCATGGTGTTTATCTAATGCTGGACAAATTCAAGGCTGTTACTGCAGAGGATGAATACAGTGCTTTGTTATGTAGAAGGTGTAGAACTGCTTATGTGGATGAACGGAAAGAGGTTCAAGGAGTATTAGTGGCTGTTGCTAAAGTTGGTGTGCAGTAAAAAAAATAATAATAATGCAATAAGCTTATTGTTCTACTACTCTAATGACAAAGACAAGTGACACATACTGATCAAAAGAAAATACATATAGCTTATGATTCCTATCATTATCATCATTATCATTATCATCATTATCGTATCTCTGTATATTAGATACCAAGCCATTCCACTACCCAATGTGCCCTTAGTTTTAGCATTGAGTTACCGTAGGTAAGTAGAATGCAAACTGCTAATATGCTAGTTTCATGTTCATATGACAAATATGGGGTGTAATCAAATAGATTTACATGATTCAATTTTCCCTAAACACAATATATTTGTGTATTCATGCTCCGACTGAAACTCTCTGTTAGAGCACCTGTGTCTTTAAGCACCGCCTCCTATTGAGCTTAATGTGCTCAGATTGGTCAGTTTGCCCATTTTGTTTTGATTGGTCAACAGTCTGAGCATCATCCTGCTACCATTCTTTCCCCACACCACTGTGGCTGCTCTGTTTGAGTCTGATCCTGAAAAGGTGCTAGACCCACATTCGCAAATGATACCGAGCAGGACGTTTCACAGTGGTACGTTTTCACTGTTTTGGCTCGCTGTGTGCTCTGAGGGTGTATCAAGCTTGTCGGTGGGCAGGCAATAAGGACTGTGTTACATGATGACATCACCTTGTATCAGAGAAAAGGGCTGCTATTCCATCAATGCATTATGGTCAGCTGAGGAAAGTGGTTTCTGTGGGAGAGGGTTTCTTTTTTCTGGCATGCACTCTGGACATTTAACGTTTGCTTGCACAAAAAGTAAAAAAAGCAACTGGAACAGTATAGTAGGTCCACCGTTATTTCTCTGGTCAGGAGGTCAGACAGTTACCAAAGAGTTACCAAAAAATTCTTGTCTCAGGGATGTGGGAGGAACAACCCCTACACGTTTACTGTACAAATAAGTGAAAGCTGGCAAATCACTTTTAGGGACTGTCAAAAATGAAAGACAGACTGAAGAAAGAAGTAGTCAAAAGCTCCCGCCTAGGAAGGAATTACACATGACTCATAAAATTACAGTCCTAATTTACATTACACTGTGGAACACAACAGGAACGGCTTCTAAAGAGCTTTTATGTCTGGTACCCTGGTGAGAAGATAACTGCTATCTACAGAGAACATAAGGGCAGCACACACCTAAATAACAACAGCCTGGACGGCAGCATGCTCGCAGAAGAGAACAATGGTATTGCAAAAGTACCTTGTTATGTCACCGCTGCCAGAACAAAACTCGCATCTGAGGAATGGAGTGTTTCTAGTATGATGATTTGTCATAATGAGTTCTTAACTCTAAAATTTCTATTGGTCTATTCATCACACAATACTGTGCATACAGTATACAAAGCAGTTTTCAAGTGGCATGATCTGGGATTCAAGAACGGGATCAAAAATGATCAAAATAATCAAAACCTTATTTGGGGTTTGGGTACACATCATCACATTTCATGATGACTGGACCAACAGAAATGGCCAAGAACTGCTTGAAAACCATCTGTTTCCATTGACTTACATTCAAATTAAGGCTACATTCATCCAGGCTTTTGCCCTCTTGGAGATACTTGTTGCTATTTTGGAGACACTTGTTTTTCTTTGGACACCAGGGATTTGTAGTTGTTAATCTAAGCTAGGGTTACAGTTATGAAAGCCCTTGGTTAACTGCCTCAGTCTCAAAGCCAATCCTTGTAGTCTGGAAAGACAAATAAGTGACTGACTAAACTATTGACTCTGAGAAGTCGGGGTCATGACAGGGCATGGCTGTTTGTAAGGCCTATTTCCGTCTCATTATAGTCCAAAGTAAAGCCAGCAGAGGTCCTGTCTAGCTGACCTTGTTACGGATTTATTTAAGGCCATAAATCATTCATGCTAGGCTGGAGCTTCTCCTCGCTCTATCAGACGAATTCGGCTTGAGAGTTCTGTATGTGTGCCTTTGTACGCTTAGAGAGAGCTGTTAGTGCAGTAACACACAGAGGTAAAGCTAGTGAGTAGAGCGAATCCTGTCTAAGTACAGAGACCTGGCAGTGTCTTTAATCCTGTGGTTGAAGATTACTTAACAATACAGAGAGTTTGGAGGCTACTTATGGGACGGCTAAATGTAGTTAGCACCTCTCCGGCTGCCCGTGGCTGAAAGTTGACACAGGTGAAAACGAGGCATTGGTTTATTAGAGTACAGACAAACTGGCACTTACGTCATGCTTTTTCTGCTGACTCTTCCAGGGCTTCAATATTAAGAGTGTAACCTGTCACGGTATGAAACTGAACGTGTGGGACATTGGTGGACAGAGGAAGATCCGGCCCTTCTGGAAAAAATATCTTGAAAACACAGATTTGTTGGTATGTGGACATTCCTATTTACATAAATACTCAGCTTGTCGGTAGATATGTGCTGTGATAAATCCCTTTGCATGGGTTGTGGGCTATTTGTCTATAAGCTCATCTACATAGACCAGCTAGGATGACAAAATGTAGATTGAAACAGCAAATTAATATGTATTTAGAGCTTGTGTGTTGATAGGTGGTGGCATAAGGCTATAGACTTCAAGTCCAATGCGGAAAGGCTAGAATCACAGCTACAAAGGACTAGATCCATTCAAACCTGTTCATTTACGGCGTTTAGTTGACACTCTTATCCAGAGCGACTTACAAGGTTAATCATATTACAGTTAGGCCAATGTAGTTGTTAGGAGTCTTGCCCAAGGACTCTTATTGGTGTAGCACAGCATAGTCACCCAGACCGGGATTCAAACCCCAGTCTCCCACATGTGGTGGTGGCTCTCTGGCGGGCAGTGGTGTTATCTGCTGAGCTACACCAACCAGATCCGATTGAAAGGAAACTGACACCTCTGTTTGAAAAGCATCCTCTGAAATGAAATGCTCTCCGACTTTTCTTCCGACAGATCTACGTTATTGACAGTGCTGACAAGAAGAGGTTTGAAGAAACGGGCCTGGTGAGGAACAGATGATAAAACTTTGCCACATATACTATGACAAACAAATAGTTGCAGCCAGAAGGTGCATCATGTCTCATGATGTCAAACCTACCCACCAAGTTTCATTCCTGTCAGTTGATTCCTTCTGGGTGCAACATGTTAGATGATGAGTGTATATATAGATATATACACATACGCACAGTACACTCACACACATACAGTATACAGGCAGCAATCAGCAGCACCACCTTTTATCCAGTCTGTAATCTTGGTTGCCAGAGCTTTCCATCAGAACATCCTCCCTCACATTTTGCCCTGGTAGGAGCTTTCAGAGCTGATTGATGAGGAGAATCTGAAGGGAGTGCCAGTGCTCATCTTTGCCAACAAGCAAGACTTGGCCACGGCGTCCCCAGCCAGTGAGATCGCGGAGGGGCTCAACCTTCACACGTACCGAGACAGGGAGTGGCAGATCCAGGCCTGCTCGGCTGTATCTGGAGAGGGAGTACAGGTGAGCTATTAATGGTGGCAGCTAAAGTTATACGGAGGAAGAGGCCTGCCAGACAAAACCTGTCAAAGGGAAAGTTCAAAATAGCTTTTACACCACATGTAGCTGATCAGCCAAACAAGACGGGGTTTGGGGTATAAAGCTGTTAGCTAGCTGCACAAGCTGCATGCCTAAATCATGACTAAGGAGCTATCATTGACTAGACTGGCCTGAGTGGTTTCTGGCGTTCCATGTTATCTACAGACAAGTGCAGTACCGGTCAGAAGTTTAGACACAGCTACTCATAGAAGGTTCTCTTTGTGTTTAGCTTAATGCTTTCCTTTAGAATAAAAGTGAAGACATCAAACTATAGAACAGCACTCCTTATACAGTCCACCTTAAAAACTTCCAAAATAGAACCTCACAGGAAGAGGGAAACAGCTTTCTTAACCTGCAGTGGAGGTTAATACAACAAACAACTTTTAGACCAAGTCAATTGGTCTGTCCATCATTAATATTTGCTAAACTGAAAAGTGGAAATATGGCAAAAATATTAATATTGCGATACATAAAGAGTATATGTGATATATGTCAGGATATCTCATCAGTTAAACTCCTGAGTGCAAGCCTGTAGAGTCTTTAAGATAACCAGCAACTTCCATTAAGTTGGGTAAGTTTGTCATACAGCTAAAAACAGCAGGGTACCACTTTAAAATAAGGCTACCTTTATAAAGAGTTTATGGATGGTTTAAAATGAGTTTACTAATGGTTATTAATGAGGCCATAAACATATTAAAATCATTAATAAGCAGTTACAACACATGAATAAGATGGACAACAGTGACTTGTTATTAGCCTAACAGTAAACACACATACTTGTATACTGTTAAAACTCAGATTTTGATATTTACTAATCTTACTTGTCTTTTCCATCAGTCCACATAACCCTGTCAGCTTTAATACATATTCACGTGCATCATATGGAGGAGCTGTTTTTAATAATGTGTTATAACTGCTTATTAATCATTTGTAATGTGTTTAGGACCTCATTAACAACCAGTAGTAGCCTATTAGTAAACCATTTATAATCTTTTATAAAGGTAGCCTTATTCTAAAGTGGTACCAAAACCTGAATTTTGGCAGGACATGAACCATTTATATGAATAACTGTATTATACAAGATGCCAGAAATCAGACAACAGAATGTATTTAAGATCTGAAGCATGGGCTCTGACTGATGGATAAGCTTCCGTTTAGGAATAAGACACTGACATTGGATGAATTACATTCATGGCATTTAGCTGACGCTCTTACCCAGAGTGACTTACAAGGTTAATCATATTACAGGTAGGCCAATGTAGTGTTAGGAGTCTTGCCCAAGGACTCTTATTGGTGTAGCACAGCAACCGGGATTCGATCCCCAGTCTCCCATGTGTGGTGGTGGTTCCATGGTGGGTAGCTGAGCTACACCAACAAGACACATCTTATATGTCTTGGCTGAATGAATAAATTTGGGTCCAGGGGGGTAAACTGTTCACGTTATTGGTACCTAGCTTTTCATTCAATCAGGTATTTGTATTAAATAACAGCTATATATTTAAAAGTGAAGTATTTTAGCATGCATGGGGCATTTCTTCCTTCCTCCTAAAATGCCTAGCCTAAGGCCGTGTTAAATGAACGCTCTATGTGGATTTCCCATCAGAGAGTACAAAGGCAGCTATGTGTCACATGTTGCTGTATTACCCACCTTGAACTCTGATGCGATGAGATTATATACATGACTCTGAACATTTCATCCCTCTTCCTTCTTTTCCTTCCTCAGGATGGCATGAACTGGATCAGCAACAACATTGTAAATAAGAAGAAATGAACCTGCCTGGAAAGCATCTGTCATTTTGTACCACAGATAGAATGCTCTCTGATCTCTGAGTATAAAAATTACGCACCACACAGATTTTAATCGGGCGCTCGCTTTGTAACGTTTTGCCAGTTATGCAAGATGAATCCTAAACGGTGGGCTGTAAGCAGCCTGCCTCTGTTTGACATCCATTCTCTATTTCAAGATATCTAAACAAGAGAACAAAAGGGTGTTTCTGTTTTGCTCGGACCAAAGCTTGCTTATGGCAGGATCTTGCTGACCTTCCAGATGGTTCTAGAATATTTGATTTGACAAATACTGCTACAACAGAACTTCCAGCCTCGGATGGAACGTCCATCAGTGTATCAGTCTCAGGAGAATATGTCCTAGCTTCCAGGAGTTTGTAGCTTTAGCTATTTTTTTTTTTTTATGCCATGACTTGGAGGAACCATCTCAGAGGTTCTCCTGCTCTTACTTCAAGCTCAGGAGACTGGGTTAGGTTCCTGTGTTGCTGGCTCCATGTAGTCTTTATCATAGACTGGTATGTGCATATTTGTGTCATTGCGTGAAATGATATTGTGACATTAAACTGTTCTTTAGTTCTTTACATGGAATCAGTTTTATTCATAACACAGAACACACAATACAGCAGTTGGATTTGTTTAGTTTTCATTTACATTTATGGCACTCACAGGATGACTCATGTGGGGCATCACTGTCTACTGAATGTCTGGTTGGTGGTTGGTGTAGCTCAGCGGATAACACCACTACCCACCAAGTAGACACCACCATACGTGGGAGACTGGGGTTTGAATCCCAGGCTGAGTGACTATGCTGTGCTACACCAATAAGAGTCCATGGGCAAGACTCTTATTGTCTATAGGCCACTACATTGGCCTCCCTGTAATATGATTAACCTTGTAAGTCGCTCTGGATAAGAGCATCAGCTAAATACCATAAATGTAAATGTCTGCAGTCATGGCGGTTGGGTCGGTCAGGCCAAGAGGTCAGGCCAGACAAAACCTGCTGATATAAAATTTCAAAAGTCGCTTTTACACCACAAGCAGGTAGCTGATCAGCCAAACAAGATGGGGTTTTAGTTGTAAAGCTGTTAGCTAGCGGCGCAAGCTCCATGCCAAATCATGACTAAGGAGCTATCATTGACTGGACAGGCCGGTGTGGTTTCTGGCATTCCATGATACACTATTATCTACAGACATGGTAGTACTGCATCAGTCAAACGTTTAGACTACTCATAGAAGGTTCTTCTTATTTCTGGCTTAACTTTACACTTTACAATAGAATAAAAATAAAGACATCAAACTATAGAATAGCACTCAATGAATTAGACAGTCCACCATAAACCCTCCAAAAGGGAACTTTAAAGGAGAATAAAACTCCTTCCTTAACCTGCAATGGGAGGTTGATATAACAAACAGCTTTTAAACCAAGTCTATTATTCTGTCCATTATTAACATTCACTGTGCAAAACATATATTAGAGGTGGCAATATGGCAGAAATATAATATTGTGTACCATGAATAGTATATGTGGTGTATCAGGATATGTATTGTTTCAGATATCTCATCAGTTGGAACTGTTAGGTGTAAGCCTGAGACTTTGAGAACACCAACAACATCCATTTGGTTTGGTGTGTCTAAACTATTGACTGGTGCTGTAGGTAGGTATGTCATATAGCCAAAACCAGCAGGAACCTGAGTCAGGTACAGCGATAAGGCCCGTCCTTGCTTACGTCACATGGTGTGAGAAACTTGAACCCTTATGAAACGATAATATATGGCAATGTATTGGAAAATATAGTGCAATATATTAAATAATATAATGTCATATATGGGAAACAAGTGCATATATTTTGCATATATTTATATAGTGATAAATATATTACAATATATTGTATAATACATAAGGAACTGCCGCTTTTCATATATTGTATGTATGGTAGTATAATATATATTAGACATATATAGACATCATATGTATTTCTCCATATGTGTTTGCATATATGATAATATATATAGTTTTATATATGTGAGAATATATACATACTGTATATTGCCACATGTATGTATGAAAATATTCTCACATATATAAAACTATATACATTATCATATATGCAAACTATAAAATATATGCAAAATATGGAGAAATACATATGATGTCTATTACATATAAAATGAAATATATTACAATATATAAGTAAATATATATATTATACTACCATACATACAATATATGAAAAGCGGCAGTTCCTTATGTATTATACAATATATAAAACTATCACTATATAAATATATGCAAAATATATGCACTTGTTTCCCATATATGACATTGTATTATTTAATATATTGCACTATATTTTCCAATACATTGCCATATATTATCGTTTCATAAGGGAATCTTTTGTTATTCTCAGGATGTCAAACCCACCCACCAAGTTTCATTCCTGTCGGTTGATTCCTTCTGGGTGCAGTTATTTGTGCAAGTATTCTTTTGACGATGAGGGAATAATAAGTGGACAGGAATACAAACCAAATGTAGCATGCTGCTGGGTTTAGCCATTTAGCCTTCCATATTCATAAATAACAGTGGATAGTGAACCAGTATCAGAAACTACAAAGGTCCATTTGAGCCTGCATAGCAGCCTAACCACGCGTGCAACCGCCACGTGTGAGAAGATTCAGGAAGCTTGTACAATCCTAACTTATCAGCTACAGTAGCATCAAAGCTCTGGTGTAAAATCAAAGATTCAATCTTTGCAACACTGTAGATTTTCTACCTTCCCATCACTGCCTTTTTGCAGTGCGCAACAATCTCCACTTCACCACCAAAGTTCACATCAGCTCTCTGAACGACAGTGATAAAGCACACATAGGCCTCTAACTGTGTGAGAGGTCTGAAAGGCAGGGAAAGTGAATGAGGGATGGCAGGGATAACAGGTCCAGGCTTCCAGGCTCGAAGACATAGCGTATTATTTCCAGAGGGAATCTCCTCAAGATGTGATCATGAGCTATGAGGACAGACTAGCTGCCTCTCATGTTTACTGGGCCTTCAGTGACTGGCGTATGGATCATGTTTTTATTAGAGCTGGTATGGAGGACCCTTCGTGCTAATCCTAGTTCATTAACGTTACAGCACATTCAGCTCTATAATAAGCCTGTGACCTAACCAGGACATGACTGAGGGTCTGTTACTGTCCCAGGCAAACATAAGAGTTTGTGCTTCAGGGCAGGTCACATCGATTCAGTCCCACATCAATACAGGAGAAGAGGCTCTCTCTTCATAAACTGGTAAGTCTGGCAGCAAAGGCTTAGCAGGCTTAGCACATGAGCACGATTCCTCAGAGAATATTATCAGTTACTACTTTATTTGAAAGGTCACCGCATGTACGTATCAGCCATTTTTGCACTAGGAAAGGTTCACCTTCTGTAATAGTGCTATATATATATATACCTTTACTAATCAGAAGCTGATTTGTTGTTGATCCATCTATAGAATGATTCGAATATGACTTATGAATTATGCATATGGCTATATTGGTATATATTTAACCAGTTTTATTAAACTAAAATAAGCTGTAGACTGCGCTATGATAAGTAAGAAAGCCATATGACATCAAGGAAGATGTTATGATACAGAAATATCAACGTCCAGCATGCCTCATCTTTGAAAACTGACCCTATGAAACTGAAACTATTAAGCAGAACTCAAGACTATTACTATACTGGTGTTGTGTGCAAGTTTGCCCCCTGCAGCAAATGATTATACACTCATCATAAAAGTAATACAGGGGTTGGACAATGAAACTGAAACACCTGTCATTTTAGTGTGGGAGGTCTCATGGCTAAATTGGACCAGCCTGGTGGCCAATCTTCATTAACTGCACATTGCACCAGTAAGAGCAGAGTGTGAAGGTTCAGTTAGCAGGTAAGAGCACAGTTCTGCTCAAAATACTGCAATGCACACAACATTATGGGTGACATACCAGAGTTCAAAAGAGGACAGATTGTTGGTGCACGTCTTGCTGGCGCATCTGTGACCAAGACAGCAAGTCTTTGTGATGTATCAAGAGCCACGGTATCCAGGGTAATGTCAGCATACCACCAAGAAGGACGAACCTCCACCAGCATCACGTAGTGACCTGGCCACTATCCTGCAAGAAGAATGGCTTAAACTCCCTCTGACCACTGTGCAGGACGCAGTATATGTCATTGCCAAGACGAACTGACGCTGTATTGGCCGCAAAAGGAGGCCCTACACCATACTAATAAATGATTGTGGTCTAAAACCAGGTGTTTCAGTTTCATTGTCCAACCTCTGTAGTTTAACAAAGAGTTGTCGCCAAAAGGAATCAACCGACTGGAATGAAACTTGATGGGTAGGTAGGGCAGCGGGGCATCTTCATTAGTGATTCCCCCTTTTGTCTTGGTGGAGACAACCCTTGAATCCGTGTGTGGAGGCACCATGGTCAGCGCCAAGATTTGTTGTCATACATCCAGAAGACCTTCACCCCTACTGCACCAATCTACAGGAACTGTGTGAGACTATCCAAGATGCATGGGATGGATTATCACAGGACACTATTAGGAACCTCTACAACAATGCTGAGATGTCTGACATGTTGCATCAGCAAACATTGCAGCCCGTCACCATACTAAGAGAGAGACATACTTCCGTATGTGTAGCTTAATAAATATTATCCATATCATTCTAAATTTATCGTTATTTGTTTGCTTCCTGGACATCTTTCTCTTCTTTCCCAATAGCACTGTAATCCCACACTTCCTTTTTGGGTGCAACTATTCATTTGATGATGAGTGTAATTCGTTTTTCTGTGCTTATAAAAAACTGAACACCCTGTTAAATCAGTACTTGGTATCACCCTCTTTGGCAGATGTCACAGCTTGTGAAGCCCGATAGGAAACTATTCATTATAAGAATGTTCTCCCACTCCTCCTTCCAGAGCGCTTTGACTTCTATGTTATTCTTGGGTTGCCTTCCATGCACAGCATGCTAAAGATCCTCCCATAGATTTTCAGCAATGTTTCAAGGGACTGTGAGGGCCATACCCAAAGTTTCAGCTTACATCATGGATGACTTTAAGCTATGAATTGGATCATGGTCCTGCTGTAGAAGCTGGCACCTATTCAGGTTCAGTTTCCTAACTGACCGTGTCACGTTCGCTTCCATCATTTACTTGTATATAGTGGAATTCATTTTTCCTTCTTCCTATGGAATGTTTCCTGTGCCTCTAGCAGCCATCCAAAGCCAACCCTTAATCAATCCAACAGTCATGTCCAAGGGAACATGGAGAGTAAAATATTAAACATGATACTAAGCTAGACTAAACTAGTGTTACATCAAACACCCACTAAAGCTTGAACAAAAAAATATACAGTATATGCTGTACGATACCACACCTGATCACACCTATCTGAGAACAGTGTGCCTAATGCGCAGCCTGTTTGACAGCTCTCTGTCCAACACTAATAGCCCATTTATTGCGTCACCAGGCCGCCCATCCAGTGTATTCGTTTTTGTGTTGCAATAAAAACAGGTTTGCCAGATTAGTTAGCTGCTGTTCTCCTGACTGAAGGGAAATGTCCCGTCTCCCAGATGAGATTCTGAATGGTTCTGCCTGAAATGTAAATATATGACTGGTCTTGCAGCTGAAATTGCAATGCTGGTTGGTTTTGCCCTTGAAATCAAAATCTCTAATTGGTCCTGCAGCTGAAACAGAGCTTCTGATTAGCCCTGCAGATAAAATGGAGATTCTGATTTGTTCCGCCACTGAAATTGAGAACTGTGATTGGTCCTGCAGCTAAAATGGAGATTTCTAATTGGTTCTGCCGATATGGAGATTCTGATCAAGTTCTCTCTTTTTGATTCTCTACTTTGTCTATTGGTCAGCACTTCATGTATTTGGTTTAGTTATTTATGTAAACGTCCTGAACTTCTATCATTCATTTCCTTAACTTCAAAAGACTCACCTAGAGCCCTCACAAAGTGCCATCAATAGGCTTGAATGCTACAGTGTCACAAGTCAGGGGGGCATAACTTAGTGTCACATTTTTTCCCCACACAGTGGACCTTTGTTACCCTCCATCATTTTTCTGCTTTAGTCCAGATTTCCAGATTGCCTCTGGTTTATCTAGTTACTGTTTTGCACTTTAGATATCAGCTTTTACTGACTTACGTTTTAACTTCCTACAGGTAAAGCTTCCTCTGGATGACTGTTCCATGTAAATCAGGTTTATGTACATAACACTGCACAAAGCATAGACCATTGCACCACCAGACACTGTGACTGCTAAACCTTCCTGCTGGCCTTTTTCTTTCATATGGGGCTTTTGCTTTGGCTTTTTGGCCAGTATGCATGGGGAAAGTTGAAATAGTTTGCTTCAGTGGTTGGCTTCCCTCACTTCAAAACTGCAAAATATGTGATTTGGTCATAAAAGTGATATATAAAACTGATATATCACTACAATACCCTGTCTGTCATTTAACAGTGTCCATGTGGTGTAGCGTATAATACTATAACTACACTGTATTCTTATTATTGAATAGAAGATGAACGCTTATTCATATCACATACATTCCAAACTTTTGAGAGGGAATCTGAGAGAGAGCAAATCTGACAATTTAGAGGGAGTTCTAAAAATATTTTATTGCTTTCAAATCAGAAATTCATTTTTAAACACTGCAAATATTACTTTGGCCTTAAGTTAATGGTAGGTAATGGTAGATTTGTGTAGACAAAGCTTTTATACTGAGTCAGCAAGTTTTCTGAATGTAAAGAAATGTCAACTTGTGTTGCTCTGTGTCTCAGTCTCTTTAAAGGGTGTACATTGTGCAGATCATCATGCGTGTCATCTACACTGACCTGGCTAAAGAGAGACAGCAGCAGGCCCTGGCTCTGAGCTTAGAGGCACGGGGAGGTAAGTCACAACAGACGCAGCCTAAACAACAGTAGAGCAGACAAAACAAGCTTTCTAACCTTTAATAAAGAAAGACACTGAACAAGCAATTAAACTGGCAATTAAACTGCAAAACTTTCATACTCTGCATATATTGTTAGGGTCCACCATGCCTCACTGGACCTTTTAAAAGTTTGGTATCTGAAACAGCATGAGGGGGGGGTGTAATGAAATATCACGGCAGGGGTCTAATAGCCTTCATCTAGAGGGGATGACTCACAACCTCATGATTGGGCAAGAGCCGGGAGCCTCTCAAATATGAGCTGATTGCACAACCGGCGGGCACTGAATATGTCCAGACACCAGTGTCAAATTTAATGATTCAATTGCTCTATTAGACTTGTACAGCCCAAGCTCAGACAGTACAAGATGAGACGCGCTACGGTTTCAGGCAAGCCTTTGATGTTCAACCGTGATGAAACTGGGAATATAAACTAGAGAGGTGTCTGTTTTCACCCCTCTGGGTAGATGACGTGCACTACTGTAACATTAGCATACTTATATCAGTATTTACTGCTCCTATTACCGAGGAGCTTGTTACCATGCCCATAACAGCAGGGCCATTAAAAACTGCCCTCCCAGTAATTTGATTCAGTTTCAGTACGATTCGTTTCAGTTCAGTAATGATTCTGTAGGAAACGATTCACTGTATTATGAAACCTGAAATTCATACTGCTATTTGATTGGATAATATCTGATGGGATTATTTCAGTATGATTGACTGAGCTCTGAGCTCTTCTTACGGTAAAAGGACGGACAGAAACACTTGTTTTGATGGTCTACCAGATTTAGTCTGAAGTAAGTTTATATTGTTATAAAAGTAATATCGTTAACAAGGTGAGTAACCTACATAGTATTACATATTTGTTAGTGTAAATGCCTTAACCAGTTAATCATTAGGATTTAGGCCATTTTAAATGAAGTGCATTAGCCACATGCATTAATGTTAATGACCTTAGCTTAAGTAGCACTGCATTGGAGAAGTGTGGGTTATATTCCACATTAGAAAAAGCTTCTGTACATCTGTAAGTAGGTTAAGATAAGATAAGATAAAATAAGATAAGATAATCCTTTATTGATCCCACAGTGGGGAAATTTACAATGCCACAGCAGCACAGAGGAAAGAACAGAAGTGTCAACATACAAATAATAAATAAGATCTATATATACAATAATTACAGAAAATATAAATAGTAGAAATAGAAATAGATTCCCGAGTTTTATTGCACATAGTTTAAATGGACTATTATAGAAATAGACTATTGTAGAAATAGACTATGTTGTACAGTCTGACAGCGGCCGGAAGGAAGGATCTGCGGTATCTCTCCTTCACACACCGTGGGTGCAGCAGGGCACTGAAGGAGCTGCCCAATGCTTTCAGAGAGTGGTACATGGGGAGGGACAGGTTCGTCAACATGTGTTTAAGTAAGTAAAGCGTATTTCATAGTTTTAATCTTCTTTTTGCCAAAGTCACTTTAGCACAGTGGTAGCAGGAATCACACCCAATGCTACTGCATCCAAAGAGCTCAGGTGTTGAGTTCTTCTTGGAGTCTTTCTGGCTGGTTGAGCTGTAGTTAACCAGACAGACACACAAAAAATTAAGCTACAGAAGCTTTGCCGATATACATAGGATCCTAGTGTCAGCTCAGAGTCTAATTTACAAAGATTATTAGAAAAAATCTACATATCACCATGTAAACAAAATTGGTAAAAAGTTCACTGGGCAAAAAATTAGCCACCGGTCTCCCAGCAGTGTCAAAAATTCCAGTCTATGAGAAATTCTCCTCGGAATCGTGCCAGAGAAGGCTTCCACCGAATCCGGCCCAACTGTGCAATTCTTTGATGCAAAAGTGGCTGAACACTGATGTGGCCTATGTCCAGTCCATTCCAAATCTAATGGCAGCTGGTATGTGTGCTTGTGGAAGTTCTACATGTTATTACATACACTTCAGTCACATGTGGATTTTGGAAATCACCAAATGAAAAGGCAGAATGTCTGGAGTGACCAATGACTTATTCCATCCAACCGTGATGGAGTTGAACACTCACTGTGTGAACAGATTTGTTTTTTACATTATAGCTTACATCACATGGTATAAGGTTGAATCTGATATTTGGAATTGCTACATTTTTTAAAAATACGAGATGACAAGATAATACTAAAGTGATGACTGCTATCATTATCATTATCGATGCATCCCTAATTATTATAATCACTAGTAAAATATTCAGCAGTTTAATCTTCAGGGTCTTTGGATCAGAGCACCATTTCCTTGTAAAGGCCTTGTAATAACTACAGACGAAATCCCAGAAGATATAAGACTTATTACGCATTCTTTTACAGTCTAATGGAAACATGGTTCTGCTTTATATAGCTTTGAAACATCTATTTAGGAATTCCTAAGCAATTTGAGGCATCCAACCACCTTTGAAAGAGGACAAAGGCAGCCCAATTTGTGGGTAGAAATTAGATAGAACCTTTGAAAGTCTGTCTCAGGAAGAAGCAACAATAAAGTCTGATGTGCAGGATAGCAGCTGAAAACACAGGGCACCAGCCAAATAAATGACCCACAAACACAGACGGAAGCCTCCCTGACCGCACTATAACCAAGCCTGGGCATCATTAAGCCTCCCAAAGCTCATAGATATGACAGGACTGTCATTTGTAACCCACTTGTTAAAAGCAGTCTAGGGCACTGAGCATGAACCATAGAACAGATAAGGACGAGGGTCTTACTGTGACAGCTTTTCAGGAATTTGGGTGGGTCGTCTTCTGAGCCTCTACTGAACTTTCTGTTGTAATTCTAATTTCATTACAAGCTGTACAAAATGTGATTCTAACAAACATCTCAGGGCTAAAACTGTAAAGACAACAGACAGGCCATATATTTACACCCCACTCATCACCACAAGAATAGTTGCACCCAGAAGGAAGTGTGGGAATGCAGTGCTGTTGGGAAGGAAGATAAAGGTTACCAGGAACAATACATGATGATACATTTAAACTGATATGGGTAATATTTATTGAGCTACACATACAGAAGTAGTGTCTCTCAGTATGGCGTCAGGCCAGCAGGCATTTCGGCAAGAAGTTGTAGAGGTTCCTAACGGTGTTCCTAAAGGTTCCTAATGTAGCTTGATAATTATCACACAGTTCCTGCAGATTTTGTGGTAGGGGTGGAGATGGAGAGCACCAGGCCTTCTGGATGTGTGACGTCTACTTCCACACACGGATTCATTGGTCATCTCCACTGTTACAAAAGCGGGACTGGTCACCTAAAACCACCTGCAGCCACTCTGAGTCACTCACCATTGCACTTCGGCGTCATTGACGTGGTGGTAAGGGCAGTCGCTGCATGCATGTAGTCCTGCGTTGTGCAGCCATCTGCCAATGGTGATGGAACTAACAGCGCGACTAATGGACGCCATCACTGCTCACTGAATGTCTACATTCATGGCTGTTGGGTCAGTCAGGTACAGCGTTACGGCCCATCCTTGCCTACGCCACATGCATTGATGCGCAAGAAACTTGAATAATTTGCATGTATCACAATGTAATACCTACCCACCAAATTCCATTACTGTTGGTTGGTCCCTTCGGGGTGCAGATATTCTTTTTTATATAACATATTTTTACCAGCACATGCTCTGCGGTATAACCTACAAATATACTCAGTTGTGAGTTTATTAGTTTATCTTGGCCCTAGTGCCAGAAACGCCTACACTTTAAAGTAGTGCACTTTAAAGGCTGTGGCTAGTCTGTTGCTGCACAACTTTACAGTCCCTCTCCAGTCACTCATCAATGGAAAGGACCACTGTTAATCAGATATTATATGGCCATTCTCAGCAGAGCAGTGGCTCTGACAAGCGTGCTGTGGGGCGCAAGTGTAACAGAAACCAGGAACAAATTCACTGACCAAGCACTTTGGACCGGTGCCTAGCAGCCTCCGACTGCCAAGCCCTCAGCAGACCACAATACCACAATGCCTGAGGGGGTTCAAATATCTAGGAGAGGCCACTGCAAATATAAACGTTAGACTGAATGAACAGGCCTTGAATATGTACAAAATGACTAAATACAAAAATACAAAAACAAAGTACAAAAATACTAAAACACTAAAATAAATGAATAAGGAATGTTGTCTGTTTCCAGGCCAGTTTCACCAAAAACATAAAAAGTCCCATCAGCTGGTGCTGATCTTGTCATAACTGGTTTTGGTTTAAAGTAAAAGACAAGAGAAACGTTGTGCTGGTATAGAGCAGATCAGACACAGCAGTGCAGTTGGTGCACTGTGTCCACTCAGCATCCACTCAGGAGCTCATCTTCGTGTTAGTCTTCCTCAAGTCCTTAATGTCAGTAACAACAAGACGCTGACCTTTGTATAAATAAACAAGCTCTGTGGTGGACCTGTGTGGGTCCTGAACACTGAAAAACAGGGTGACAGGGGTCTAAGAGAGTGTGCAAAGAAACAGATGGACTACAGTACAGTCTAGTCTAGTCTAGAGACAAGGGTACCTAATAAAGTGGCCGGCTGGTGGGTGTGACTGTGGCTGTGTGTTTTTCAGAGCTTTTTGACCTGGGAAAGAAAATCAGCATTCCTCAGGATGTGATGATGGAGGAGCTGAAATTGAGGTCAAACCGAGGCTCCAGAATGTTCCAGGAGAGACAGAAGAGAGTGGAGAAGTTCACGCTGGAGAGTGTAGGGGGGAGATCCGACACTGTGAGTTAACGCCATAGTGCTACACACCATATCATTACCACACAGACGTTACCAGCAGCGATTCAAACAATACGGACGGCTTTCGCATTTAGTTTAATTACACAGTTTCCTGCTGCCTTCTCTGCAAACTACAGCTGAGGACTATAACACTTATAACTGAACAACTGACATATACGCTTATTCAGACCACAGTGACTTAATTTTGCTGGTTCCATAATGCGTTAGTGTACTGTAAGTAGTGTGTTGGTGAACAGTAACTCAGTAAGTGTAGTGTGTTAGTGTACTGTAAGTAGTGTGTTGGTGCACAGTAACTCATTGTAATGCATTAGTGTACTTAAGTGGCGTGTTGGTGAACAGTAACTCAGTAAGTGTAATGTGTTAGTGTACTGTAAGTAGTGTGTTGGTGTACAGTATCTCAGTAAGTGTAATGTGTTAGTGTACTGTAAGTAGTGTGTTGGTGTACAGTAACTCAGTAAGTGTAATGTGTTAGTGTACTGTAAGTAGTGTGTTGGTGCACAGTAACTCATTGTAATGCATTAGTGTACTTAAGTGGTGTGTTGGTGAACAGTAACTCAGTAAGTGTAGTGTGTTAGTGTACTGTAAGTAGTGTGTTGGTGTACTGTAAGTAGTGTGTTGGTGTACAGTATCTCAGTAAGTGTAATGTGTTAGTGTACTGTAAGTAGTGTGTTGGTGTACAGTAACTCAGTAAGTGTAATGTGTTAGTGTACTGTAAGTAGTGTCTTGGTGTACAGTAGCTCAGTAAGTGTAGTGTGTTAGTGTACTGTAAGTAGTGTGTTGGTGTACAGTAACTCAGTAAGTGTGATGTGTTAGTGTACTGTAAGTAGTGTGTTGGTGTACAGTAACTCAGTAAGAGTAATGTGTTAGTGTACTGTAAGTAGTGTGTTGGTGTACAGTAACTCAGTAAGAGTAATGTGTTAGTGTACTGTAAGTAGTGTGTTGGTGTACAGTAACTCAGTAAGTGTAATGCGTTAGTGTACTGTAAGTAGTGTCTTGGTGTACAGTAACTCAGTAAGTGTAATGTGTTAGTGTACTGTAAGTAGTGTCTTGGTGTACAGTAGCTCAGTAAGTGTAGTGTGTTAGTGTACTGTAAGTAGTGTGTTGGTGTACAGTAACTCAGTAAGTGTAATGTGTTAGTGTACTGTAAGTAGTGTGTTGGTGTACAGTAACTCAGTAAGAGTAATGTGTTAGTGTACTGTAAGTAGTGTCTTGGTGTACAGTAACTCAGTAAGTGTAGTGTGTAATGTTAGTACTACTCTGTAAGTAGTGTGTTGGTGTACAGTAACTCAGTAAGAGTAATGTGTAGTAGTACTGTAAGTAGTGTGTTGGTGTTACAGTAACTCAGTAAGAGTAATGTGTTAGTGTACTGTAAGTAGTGTGTTGGTGTACAGTAACTCAGTAAGAGTAATGTGCTAGTGTACTGTAAGTAGTGTGTTGGTGTGCAGTAACTCAGTAAGTGTGATGTGTTAGTGTACTGTAAGTAGTGTGTCGGTGTGCAGTAACTCAGTAAGTGTAATGTGTTAGTGTACTGTAAGTAGTGTGTCGGTGTGCAGTAACTCAGTAAGTGTAATGTGTTAGTGTGCTGTCAGTAGTGTGTTGGTGTACAGTAACTCAGTAAGTGTAATGTGATGCAGTGTCCATGGCATCCAAAAAAACTGAGTGGTTGGACCTTTTCCACTTTGCCTCAGCCCACTAAGCTCAGGCCCAGAGAAGGAGGCGGTGTTTCTGGATCCTGTTTATATCAGGTTCCTTTTCTGCATGGCAGAGTTTAAACTAGCATTAACCTCCTGAGACCCCCATTACATTTCTGCTTCTCTGCACCATAAAACTTTTTAAAATGTTGACCCTTGGCCTCATATGAGGACATTGTTTTTTGCCAACACAACTTCCTGTGGAAAGACTACCAACCTACAAACAGCTAGGAGAAATTAAAATTGCACATTAAGCAAGTCCGGGTCTCAGGAGGTCAAAGGTTGCAGCAACAGTGTTCACAGATGGAAACATTCCTGAGCCTACTACAGAGATGTGTCCGTTTTCAATGCAGTGCTGCTACGGAGGGCCTCAAAGATCACAACCAGGCAATATTGGTTATGGGACTTTCTTCACATTCTCTGAGTCTTTTAATGGTATTATGTGGGGTAGATGATGAAATCTCCCAGTTCTGCACTTTTTTACATTAAGAAACATTATTGAGGAATTTTTGTGGTTTTTACTTCTGAAAGTCTCCGCCTCTCCAAGATGCTCTTTTACACCCAGCCATGTTACTGAGCTGTCGCCAATTAACCTATACAGTCTACGATGTTCCACTTGGTGTTTTTTTTTTGCTTGTTTGTTTTTGATATTATATAACCTCCATAATAACTACTAATATAATAACCAGTTATTTGCTGCTCCCCACTTTCTTAAAAAAATGTTGCTTTCAAAAAACAATCAATAAATCTTCACAGTTTTACCATTTTAAATGTTGTCATGGTACCATTTTAATCCAATAAGTCCTGGAAATGATTGTCGCATCATTCCATTCTATTTTTATTGACATTGTAACAAAGTGTCCCAACCGTTTTTAGAAATAGAGTGAACATTTGGTGTCTACATTTCATCTATCATCATAAACAATGTAAAACAATGTACTTGTGAATGTACTCACCTCTTTCTAACCTACTTCCTCTTTTGCAGCTCCTACATCAGAAGCAGACAGAGGTCCAGCAGGACAATGCCAACTCGCCCAAACCAACTAAAAAAGGAAATCCAAATGTTCTTGCACCAGGTGACCATATGGGTTCACCAAATGTCAGTTCATGTTCATGTCACTGCAAGAAACACTATACGAGCATGAAGTGAAAGCATGCACTTCACCTGTTCGCACATTTTTCGAAGGTCCGTTGCAGATGCTTTGTAGGTGCTCTTACAGATGAACAACTATCTGTTAACTCAGTTGTGTTCCATCAGACACAGGCTTGGCAACAACATTAGCATCTGTAGAAACCTATCACCGTCATGTAACTGTCTGCTAGCTATAACTCACTCATCTGAGTCCATCTCTTTCAGGTTATTCTGGGCCCCTCAAAGACGTTCCTTATGAGAAGTTCAATGTCACAATCGTCCCCAAGTCCTACTGCTCACCCTGGGAGGAGCAAAACGACAGTGAGGCGCTGCTAGCCAACATTAATGCCAACCTGCCCGAGCCGCCTCCGAAATCCACCCCTGACAACTACAAAAGCTTCAACAGGTAGGCCACCATCAAGTTTCTAGAAAGTCCTGATAGTTGCTGGATGACAGTGAAATTAGTCATTGCTTAATCATAGTTCACTGAAACAAGGACAGGGAGGATGTGTTGAAGGCTACTGGGCCTCAAAGCCTGGCTGAGGTAGACAAGGACTCAGTGTAAGGGTCAAGAGTCCATTCTTGGCCCAGTATATCTGGTTCACAGCACAGTCAGTGAGTACACAGGGCTATTTAACCACTTAACAAGAATGAAAATACACCACTCTACATTTGTCACATAATCTCAAAGAACATAGGAGATCAGCATTATCATAAATACCCTCACTCTGCTAGACATTCATTTGGGACACCAAGATTGAAAGACCCTGTCATATAAAGGTGACCAGATTTCTGAATATGGAAACCAGGGACATTTCCAGTTTGGTAGTCAATATATTGTTTAAATATCTAATGTTTATCTAAGAACAACATCTGTCTGTGACAGTATACGCATGCCGCCCATGATAACTGTGGTACTGTAATAAACTATGACTATGAAAACTTTCAGGACCATGCTGAGTGTAGCTATAGCAACCTATGGAACTGAGCGCTGACAGAAAGGCACTGCTGCCAGAGGAACTGCTGACTGAGATTTATAAAAGTTACCCTAAGCAGCACACATGAGAGTGATTTACAATAGACTAAATAAGAGTCATAAAATAGGGGATTATTTTTTTTTACTCGCTTTCCATTTATTTCCATTTATTTTGTCCATGCTAACTGTTGCACTGTAATAAACTATAACACAGTTCTAAATAAAAGTTTGTAAACCAGGCCAGAGAATCATTTAGTAGCTTCCAAGACGAGTGAACCTAAGGTAACCTATGGAACAGTAGAGAGAAGGGCACTGCTGCCAGGGGAACTGCTGACCGAGACCGACATTAACGTTACATCTAGAGCAAACACGACAGGGTTGAAAATTACTATGCGCCCTTTTTTTTTGAAAACAGTACGATTGTCTGTGAGAAGTCACTGCTGACTTTGGAAACTGCTCGTGCTTTTTCAGAAATATATTTACTGTAGCACTGAAATATCCAGTGATTTATCTATGAAATAAAAAAGGGGCTGGGAGCTCCTTTTTTTCCATGTACTTTGTCTATGTTAACTGTTGTAATAAACCGTGCTAAAGGCCGCCTGATGACACCGAGTTCGTAAACAAGGGCTCCATCTTGTTTGGAAAGAAAGCCTGCAGCTACACTGGCCCTTTGTTGATAGGATTGGATACGCTTGTAGTAAATATGGCTAGACAATCATACTGTAGCTGCCATGGTGATTGAAGGTATGGCAAACTATGGACGATTTATATTTCTATGAAGATTTATATTTCTTGCTATCCCCTCCGTCGCGTTTTAGAAAGAAAAAAAAAAAAGTTGCTAGTAAAAAGGTCTCAAAAAGTCGAGTGGCTCTAGCAGGGATCCTTTACCGCAGACTATTCAACGGTTATATGAGCCTTAAAACTATCCTGATATTAAGAGGAGACCCAAGGCTATAACCCAATAGCCAGACCCTACACACACCCCTAGGCCAGCTCCAGTTCTGGGGAGACAAGTCGATTGGTAGTGTGATTCAGATCCCATAAACCAGCCCTCCTATTAACCCCTGGGCCACCTCATGTCTTGAAAAGACATTTGTGGCAATGTTGTGGACTCACTTAACACTTGCTGGCCTGTGGTGAAGTTTTACACAGCAGTGTTCCCCAAACCTAAAACAAAACGAGAAAGTGGCAGAAGCCCCCTCTGTTGGCCAAAACAAGCATATCATGAGGTGTCTGGCTATCCACTCCCCCGCAGGTCTTTCTTAGGACTTCCTGGTGTTACTTTACAGTTAAAAACGGGGAAATATCCAGGAACGACTCCAGCCAGGGATAAGACATCAAAAACATGAACTGTAGTCACCAGAAAACTGGGATATCTGGTTACCTAATTAGTGCCCATCTGAAAGCTGGTTATTTTTATAGATAATGTGACAGAAAGGCAGAATATTCAACAACTCTGCGTGCTTTGTATCATTTGTGCGAGGATTAGCCAGGGGCTTAGGCTTCAATAATGTGTTATGGAACATTAGCCTTTTAGCTCCAGTCCAAAACTAAAGAAGGAAGCTTAGGATACAAAACATGCCTGGCAAGAAAATTCAACCCAGGATGTGGAGGAAACCAAAGTCACTTGTCACCAATATGACAAACAACTTACAGTAGCAAAGTTCTGTAAATAGGCTAATTAAATGCAAGACCTTGGATCAATGTACCTCTACTGGAAAGAAATCACAGATGTAGGTTGCCTGGTGCTGTATAACACTCAAGCACTAACCAGGATTCCCCTATTTGGCAGAGCTCCTATGCCGTTTGAAGGAACTTCAGGCAGTATGAGGATGCTGCCGCTGCCTGGCTTTGAGATGCTACAGACTTTCACAGAGCCCAGTCTCACCTGGGAGAGAGTGTGTGACCGACCCAACTTCAACCGCGTACCTGCAGGCTGGAGAGCTCAATACCCTGCAGAGACAGATGATCTGTAAACCGTCCCAGATATAAGCCATTGATAATGTGTGCACATGTCGGGTGCTGATTAGGGAAGAGTGTCAAAATGTGGACTTGAGATTTTCCAGACTTCATGAGTTTGAATATGCATGGAATGTAATCACATCAATTGCCATCTGAGCCAACAGGCAATGAGCACTGCCTGCTAATTAAAGTTTACATGTGTGCCTTAACGCTGCCGATTTCCTTTTTCATATGTTTACAGCCTTGAGCTAACAGAACACCAATGATCTTCCAAAAAAATTGATATATTTATTACTTATTGTGCTGTCCACTTCCTTAAACATGGGACGGAAAGATCATAGAGACATGGGCCTTACTTACAGTGGTCACTAATGGTTGAGAACAGAAGCCTATAGACTATTAGCATGGTCAACATTGGCCCCATGTGGAATTTATTGGTCACTGCAACCAACTTAGCTTTTTAAACAGGACAGCACAAAAAGCAGGATGCATGTCATTAATTAAAAACCCACATACTTCCGAAAAGCATATTGTCTACATACTCAAAGCCTCTCTAACTAAACTAATAAAAGATAATAAAGGCAGACACAAAAGAAAAGTTAAAAAACCTCCAAATATAAAACAAATCGAAAAAAATAGACTTTCAGACATTTTGAATTCTAAAACACAGGGTACGAATTATTATTTTATGCTGGTTATAAGTGTCTAAGTCCATCACACATCTGCATAAAATCTAGAACACTGTGACAACAAGTCCATAAAAGGTTAAAGAAAAAAAAAACAAAAAACAAAAAAACAGGGGCAGAGGCTAAAAAGCTGAGCCTTATCCTTTCTGTACACATCAGTGAGGTAGTTTCCAGATAATCTAGGAACCTCCATGGCGACCGGCATGGGCTCCCATTCGCTGAGGATCCTGGGAAGGGTAGTGCACTTGACCAGGAGGTCTCATGCCCATAGGAGGTGGCATAGGTGGAGCCATGGCATCCATGGTATGGTACATAGGGGGACCAAAACCTGCAGAGCAGCAAGAAAGGCAAACGGGTTTCAGATTTTAAATGTCAGGATCATTTACAGGAACCAGATTTCTTACGTTTGGCCAGACCAACACTGTTGATATGGATTTTATGGAACTAAAAATTGCAAGAATTATTCGGAGGGTGTCAGTAAGCCTCATCTTATACATTGTAGACAAGCCTAAAGTCTTAAATTGTATCACATTACATGTGCTATATATAATGCCTTTAAGTATTTCGTTTTAATTAGAAGAAAACACTAGTGTCACATTTAAATGTGGTGGGGAAAAAAATAATTTTATTCAACTTTTAATATACTGCACTAAAACCAATTAAAATGACTAATTATGATCATCTTTTGGTGGGAATTCCACAAACCCCATACGTGGATATATTTGCATTGTACACACTAATAATAAATATTGTCACAATGCCAAGCCCAGTGGATGGTTAAATATCATGAACTCTCACAATGCTGGACTCTAAAACTAGTTAGAGTTCGCCAAGTGCTAAAAGTATGTTTGGTGGTTCAAAATAACACGTTTCTGACTCTGGTTTTCTTTTGTAACAAAGAGACATTATTCCTTCTTTACGTGTTGGTTGGGCCCTGCTCTGAAGCTGGGTTAAAAGACATACCTGGAGGCGGGGGCATGGCAACACCAGGTGGAGGAGGGATTCCCAAGTTCATGACTGCAGGAGCGCTGGTAGGACCCAAGTTGAAATAGTTGGCAGGAGTATCGTCATCAGACACAGGGGGTGGCGGCAGTGCTGTTGCAAAGAACACCAAGTTATATACTACCTGAGGCGTTCGGCACAGACACTTATTAAAGGTTTATTATCGAGGTATTAAAGGATACATCTGGCATGGCCTGAAAACCTCCGTCTAACATTCCTCCAGAGACTGACTGCTTTACAAAGCAATTACTAAACACCATCATCTAAACTAGTGTCTGCATTGCTTGACACCATATGTTTATAATAAAAAGCTGCATTTACTGCCATTGTCCTAGGTTTTCACAGTAGCAGCAAAATCCCCTTTACCATTCCTTGTGCAAATCTAGGGGAAGTTATAATACCTTTAACAGTCATTGAGTTTGACTGGGTGCCCAGAAGCAGGCTCCACAGCTCCTTACCTCCTGGGAGGCCTGGCACAGGCTCCAGTCTCATTCCACTCTCAGTCACGCCGTCCTTCTCTTTCTCCCTCCCTCGTGCTGCCTGGGACCTATTCCACACAAAAGCAAAACATGGAGTTGGTAAAGATATCCAAGCACAGATGTACAGGATTAGACAGTCTTCAGAAATGCCAATCCATGGATTTTCAAAAACGTCCATTCCTGAATATTTGTATTACACAGTACCAATATTCATTGTTCACAAAAATGCAAATATAATCAAGTCAAATAAAAAAAAATGCTTTATGGACATATATAAAGCCTGTGTTTACCTACACTACTACTGGATCTAACCTAGTCAATCAGGGACTTCTGAAGAAGTAAATTAGCTGGAGCCCTTGCAGCAGAATGTGGTTGCATCTAGGCCCTATAGGAAAGCAAATCTCCAGGGCTGGTAACCATTTAATCTGTCTGACTGTTAGTTATTGTTAGTTTAAGGTTATGACATTCTTCCTTCTGGCACAGGTTACCACAGCTTCTCTGAAACCTCCTGATTGGAGGTGCTTAGTAACGTCTTACCTGCCCCATTTAACATTGAGGCGCCTGCCATGGATGATGAGCTTGTTGAAAGATTTTTCTGCAGCCATTTCTGCAGACTGCCGCGTGGCAAACTGGATGAAAGCGCACTGCTGCCTCTGTACTACGGTGATGGTACGGATTTCTCCAAACTGGTAGAAATGGTTCCTGTGAACAGACAAGACAGAACTACATGAAGGGTTTTTGCCATGTATTCCCAGTCACTATTACACGACTGATAAGCCCATTCAATAAGTAGTTAGAGTATCACAAACAGGACATTACTTCTTCCTCTTTAAAAAAAAATAAATAAATAAATAAAATTTCACAGTGCTTGAAAAGCACAGATATCTAGCATTGTTGTGTATAGAAAAATAGAATAGCAAGGTTTAAACTTTGCTATTCAATGTTGTCAACTTCCTCTTATTCCTCTTCCGTATTTCTGTGTTTAAATTTCCATAAGATATTTCAATTTCTCTTATTGTGAGGTGTTTGCGTGCCAACATTCTTCCCAGTTCTGCTTTAACACTACAGATAATACACAAGGTTTGGTTTGTTCCCCTTCAACTTCAACATGCTTAGTACCCAATAAGGCAAAAAGACACTACAGTGAGCTATGTGTATATATTCTACTATCAAAACCCTATAATCATCTACCTCTGTAATTATTACTGAAGAAAAGAGAAAACATTTTCATGATGCCATTGCCACGTACACACCTGAGCTCTGAATCTGTAATGGTATCTCCGAGTCCGCCGATATAGAGTGTGCTTATGGTTTTGTCCTCAGGTGGGTCCAGTCTAGGCATGGTGGAAGCTCGCTTCAAAAGCTTGTCAGCCACAGGATCATTAATGCCATAGTAACGGTCCTTAATGTTCTGGTCAGCCAGAGGGTCATCTGGATCAGTGGGCTTCTCGTGCCTACCACAATCAAGGTCATTAATCAATATAGATCATCACTCAATATATTAGCATTATACAAACATAACTGTAATACAGCTCTAAACAAAGTCTGACGAAAAAAAAAAAAATGACCAAATCTCCTTCACATTTTACTCCAGAGTTTCTCAACCCTGCCCTGCACATCTAACCGGCTCCCATTAACAAGCCCTTTCAAAGGTGTGTGTTAAAGCAGGGTATCCACTAAAATGTCCAGGACAAAGGTTGAGAAACAATTATTTAAAAACTCCTACAAAAGCACCATCTGTGGGTTATTAATATCAGCAAGTCTTGTGATGACCACTAGTCAAGACATAACCATGGACCTAGCGCTGTAGCCCACCTATAGGGACACTCCTCTCCTCTCCGGCACTCTCCTTTCACCCAGAAAGAGCAGATGTGAGGTCTGTTCCTTTTGTAATAGGGTGTGGTACGCGCTAACTTCAGCAGCATGTCACTGGACCCAGGAGCCTTCCCCAGTGCACCCACTGGCCGTGTGCCATCAGAATTAGCAATCTGAAAACAATGTGAGGAATGTTTTATGGTAACAACACAATGACAAACAAAAGCGTATCTGCCTAGAAAAGCTCAGACTGGCCAAAAGTATTATGCTGCACATGAAATGTTTTTCTTAATTTAATAATAATGATAATAATGATAATAATAATAATAATAATAATAATAATAATAATAAGCAGCAACAACAACATCAATAATAACAACAATAATAACAACAGAAATACCCAACAATATAATCACCTCTCTCTCCATGTTCTGGGTGTAGTATTCTTTGTTAACATCTGATTTTGGCACATCGTCTTTGACGGACATGCCTGTATCTCTGACCTGAATAGGTAAACCTGTGTTGCGGAAAGAAAATAGAAAGGGCTTTTTAAATAAGTGAGCAAATGTGAGATTAGATGCAGAATGTACACTAGCAACACTAGCATGTGCGTGAGTGTACGAAAGGGTAAATCACAAGCAAATGTTAACTGTGGATGTTAAAAAGAGGCCTGTTTATTACCATACTCCAGATCCAGCAAGCAGGTTTGACACACATTCTTCATCTTACTGCATGTCTGACACACCTCGGTCTTCTTAAAGCGCATCCGGACCCCTGGGCACCATCGGAACACAGTGAATGGACGTGCACAGATCTGAAATGGACCAGGTGGAAATACTCAAAGCACTGCACATGTTTGGGAACGTTCAGACGAACAATTATTATACAGTGATGTTATCAAGTTTATAAGCTTACCTTGCACTCTTTGCCATACTTCTCTTTGGTCTATACAAAACAACAAAAGAAGCACAGAGTAAGGTGATGGGTTTCATCATGAGGTGATTAGCACCATTAGATTTTCACCTACAAAGGCTGCATTCTAAATATTTTTTATTACTGTTTTTATTATATTTAGTATTTGTTTAGCCATAACAAACATGATCCCAACTTTCCTTCTACTGCTCCTCTATAAAACATGGTACAACAACAAAAAAAGATCAATATTAAAGCATCCTGAAAGTGGCTTTAATGACAATTTTAATTAAATAATATGTATTCAAGTCCTGCCCAATGCAAATTAAAAAGACCAATAATAAAAACTGGACTCATATTTTTGCTCAAAACATGAAATGCCAATTGCAGTTTCATGGCCTAAATAACGTATCAGGGAAGTGTATTTGCTGCTACACCCTATAACAAAACATTGCACCATAATTATGCTCATTGTGCTAAATAGCTCACTGCCTCTTATACTTTACAATTTGATTTAATATTTGGTTTAAATAAGCAAAGTTTATATGTTTACATAGCAAGTTTAGAAAACAAATAGTGCTAGAATCTAGTGTGTTAACAGGATTCAGCATCATTTTTAAAAAATAAAATAATTATTTACATATACACACACACATACATATACATATATATATATATATATATATATATATATATACACACACACACACACACGCGTATGTGTGTCATGAACACTTTGTAGTAAAAATTTATCTCTGGTTAGTCAGAGTGATATCTGAACGCTGTACGTTGAGTACAGCTTACATACACAACAGCCATGCACATCATTGCTCAATTTTTCCAGGACTTTCTTGTTTGATTAAAAAAAATGGCTTCCTCCAAAATCACAACTGTGCTTCACGCTATTCAGTTCCTTATACTGGCTTTACAAGATTAGTCACTACAGCCATGCCACACGTACACTAAGACATAATGTACTGTAAAAAAGCAGGGAATAACAAGAAGGAGTAAAGATTCACCAAACTGGTGCTTTATTTAAAACACTCCTTTGAGCCTTTGAAGGAGAAACAGAAGTGTAGAGAGAAGTGTAGAGAGAACAGAAGTGTAAGGAGAAACAGAAGTGTAGAGGAGAAACTGAAGGAGGAGTTATGCCTCCATTTAGTCAAGTAGGAATATGCTCCCCTTTCGCAGAACAGCAGAGGAAGGTTCTGTCACAATACTAAGAGGAGTTTTGGTCGACAACTATGGCCCTTGTGTACCATTTGGCCAAACTGAACAGATTTAAATCTGTTTTAAATGTGTCTTTAGGAATACTGGTGCAAAAGCCCTATGTGGACACTCTCTGATCACATATAAGATGGATATTCAAAAGGCATTAAATGACCAGGTGTAAACAGGGTCTCAAATATTTCATACTTACCATTCGAATGTAAGGATTCTCTCCCAAACATGTCTGACAGAGAATAGGGAAGTCCTGTTAAAGCAGAGAATAGAGAATTGACAGTCATGATTCTGATTAATACACAAATAAAGTAACTAATATTAAAATATAATAATAATAATAAGGAACAGAATGTATAAGATTATATGAGCATTTTAAGTCCAGGTTAATATAACAGACAGACTAGCCTCAGCCACATAAGAGTTCCGCCCACACGTAGACAGACAGTCTGATGTCTTAAGTGAGTTAACCAGAATACACTGCCAGGATTCTGCCAGGCTATCTGCACTTCCACATATCCTCACTTCCGTGTCATCATTTTGAACAGGTAAGATCTGAATCTAAGTTTTGTTGTTGCAGTTAAGTTCAGCCAAGCAAACAGTAGTTTCAGCCAGAGATGCTCTAGCCACTACATGTGTTTTCTGATGTCGTCACCCTGTTTTTTAAAGAAAGCCTTCTTTTATATTCGTGTGTGTGTGGTAATCAGTTCAGAATTACTTCAGCTCATCTCAAAGCTATTGCATGGAGCGCCATTGTTTGGCTTTGGACATGATGACTTCAAGCTCAGGGGCAGCTGCTCCACCTCTGCCTCGTTTTTACTGGTAATGCTTTCCTATGGAAATTATACCAGCCACATATACACAGCTGGATGCTTGTGTCAGTAACGGGGTGTACACTAACGGCAGCTGATCTCAGTAATAAAGAAGCCATCTGAATAAAAAGTAACAGTGTAGATGCGTTTCCTACGTAACTTCACAGCTCTTTGTTGGTTCGTGTTTTTCCGTACCACCTTAAATTATGAGGGCTCCAGCACATGAAGCGCCAGAATGCAACTGCTACACCGTACACAAGGTGTGACGGGAAAATTAGTGTAAGAGGCCGGCGACTTTTATCTTGGTTAAACAGCAGCTGTGCTAAATATGATAACGGTATATAATCCGTAAACAGATTGTAATACACAAATTAGCTCGACAGCTAGCTTTGGAGGTTGTTTTCTTTTTCAGCTACGTTCGGAAATTAGCTAACGCGTTAGCACCGTTAGCCCATCGGCTAACGAGTACCCGCAGCAGGCTAACGTTGGCTAACCGGGATAGAAAGTGTGGACAGAGCCACGGAGAAATATTCTCTCCGACCGTGTATATTCATAAAACTGCTAGCATACAACAACCACAGTAACGTGTGTAAAACTAAGTGTTTAATACTCACCGAGTCCTCCCAGTTCTGTCTGTTGTACGTGTTAGCCCCCAAGGATGTCGCCATTTTCCCGTAACCGCAGACCGTGCGGAAGTGCTCGCTGTGTTCTTTAGTCGGAGCCGTTAGGGCTAAACCATATCGCCCCCTACTGTATGGGAGTCCTAATCAATCACTCGCTCAATGAATCAGTCGATCGGTCTTCTTTCAGAGATACATTAGAGATCAGTGTAGCCGAGTATTTACAGTTTACCGGATTGAAAAAGAAATGTAAGTGGATTTTATTTTAAAAACTCACTTACCACGTAGAATAAATGGTCAATAATCTCAAACAGAACAATAATTAATTAATTTGGAGAACAGTTAATTTTAACTATTGATGGAAAAATCTACAAAATAAAGTAATATATATAACACTGCAACATAAAAAAATAACTAGGCAAGCTAAAAAACAATAAATAAATAAATGAATTATAG
>JAMWET010007451.1:75000-282500 GCA_024036415.1 Prochilodus magdalenae | reverse complement strand
TCAGCTAGCTTAGCTAGCTAATTCCCTCCGTGTTATTTAAACCCCTAACTTACTTCACACAAGCGCCGAGTGAAAGCTAGGAGCTGCTATAAACCTGTACCTTCTATATGGGCTCGGGCTCAGGCACGGCAGGTTTAGCCGACAAGCTAGCAGCCCTGCTCAAAGTTTCGGTTGGTAACCGTCGAGCTAGCCGGGAGTAACTAGTAAATTAGCAAGACAAATTAGCCCCTAATCTCTCTCCGGCTAAATCACGGGTGTAATGAAGACTCTTACTCTAAGATCAGTCTTGTGGCAGTGGGCTTGGTGGACCTGAATGTTGCTTCGTGACTTTTCTTTCACTGGTTTATGACTGGTAGAAGGTAAAGGGGGCTTCCACCACTTACTGAATAATCTAGCATATCAGATATAAACCTGTTCATTCTGAGTGTTTCGTTATAGAGACCCTCACTCAAAGACTCTGATTTGTTTACAGTGGTGGTGAATGAAACCAGGGGTCCCTACGTCTACAACACACATATAGCCTTTTTATTTACCTTCCAAAACCAGCAGTGAACCTGCACGTCTACTGAGTTTCTGTGTATGTATGTGACGTTGGTGTTGGTGTTTGTGTTGCTGGTGTTGGTGGTGATGGTTAAACAGTGGTGAATCTGAAAAACTCTGTCCTCCTCAGGGACTCTTTTGCCTACTAACTACTAACACCCTGCATGTACCTGGAGTAAAATGTATATTAAGCCCAAACCTGGTCACCAAAGCCGTCATGAAAAGCATGTCTGACACCAGACAGCATAGGTGTACTGGTTTGATGCAGTAACTTTCTGGAAGGGAGATTTCAGAGGCATGAAACTCTTCAGACGTCTGGTTCCCATCACCACCGCAGTGAGCAATTCTGACTGTGATTTGCTCTGTAAGGTGCTGTAATGGAGCATTTCGTGCCAAACAGCCCTAAAACACCTCTTTGTCTACATGCCAACTCTTTAAAACGTGGATTTCTTTAAGAATGGATGGGCTTTTCCTTTAACGTTATGTAGTTGTCTGCTACGTTGTGTCCTTACTGTCTTTTCTTACAACTAACCTAGAAAACCTATAGAAACTATAGAATTGAGGTGTTCTAAATGTATGCCTAATTCAGTCAGTCATTTGTAAACAAAGTCATCAAGTGTTTTAACGTGAGGTAGTTCAGTGTGGAGACTCACATTTCTTTACACTGTTCACAATGGGATCCAGGGCTCACCATGCAACCATGGGTCCTTATTTTTGTTACCACGATGCCTTAAAGGAGCAATATGTAAAAAGTTTTAGTTTCAGACCAAACGTTGAGTGTTTTGATGTGAGGTTATTCACAAGTTAGCATGCAGTCCAGCTAGCCTGTGTCATCCTGTTATGTATAATAACTCTTTGTAGCTGAAGAGACGATATGTAGTAGCTCTAGTATGCCTTCAGATTCGTCCCGTATGTTAACCAGCTAGCTCTGTCTTGTTCTGTGTAATCCCTCTTTGTACCTGAAGAGAAGATGATGGGTCACTGTAGCGTCCAATCTGCCTTCAGATTTGTCTACTGAGATGTAATTTTAACTGGAGTAACTTTTCAGAAAGCCAGAGCTCCACTGTTACTTTCCAGGACTGCTCTGTCCTGTGAGCCAGTCAGTCTATATGACGGCCATGATGCCCAGTGTCTGCGCTGTGGGGCTGCTGAGCATCCAGTTGGCTGCAGGTTGCTAGCTTGTGATTGGACCATCACTTCAAGCCTATACCTTCCCTGCCCACTCTTGGCTAGCAGACACATTTAAGGAATGAAGTTTGATGCTGAATGTGCTCTGATTTGTATAGGCTGGTAAATAACCTGGTTGCAGGAAGGAGGATGAGGGACTATGTGGAGATTGTGTCATGTTACTTACTGCTCCTTTAAAATGCCCTGAATGGTTGCCTTTAAAGACATATATTTTACCTTGTCTCACAACTAGAGTAACACATTGCCTCCAGGGACATATTAGTAACCATTTAATGCTCAGCTGTAGCTTTCAGAGGCAGTAAACGCTTTAGGCGACATCTGGTTCCTGACACCACCCCTGTGAACAATTCTAACTGGAGTGAGTTTCTCTTGAATGAGTAATGTTTTACATCAGACCCTCTGAATAACTTTATTTTTATCTGAACTATGTATTCATGTAAACATATGAAATGCCGTCCTCTTAAAGTGCATGTATATACATAAACAAGCTTATGGGTTATTGTTAATGGGCTGTTTTGTGAAGGACATGGACCGTTTTCAGGTGTGACCTATTTAGTTTAGTTGCAATGGAGCAGCTGCTTAGGAAAAGCTGCTCTGTGAAGGTGTTGCCCAGCTCTGTATGTGCTGTTGGTTGCTTGAGGGGTTTATATAGGTAACAAGACACCTCATAACTCTTTACAGTGCAAATGTAATGTCAGGCTGCTGTTTGAAATAACAGTGCTCTGTACCTGAGAGAGAACAGGCACATTGGCTGATAGACCACAGTGTATCAGATGTGGGCATGACCATAAATCAGATAATCTTGTCTTGGAAGCTTCTAGATGAAGGTATAGGTCTGTTTCATTATACTAACAGGGCTTTTTGAATATGCTCATATGACGTAATGCTTATATGGCCAATGCTTGCTTCTGGAATAAGCCTAAGCTGCATTATAAGCCAAACGGTGAAGTGCTGATAAAGTAAAGCGAGACTTAGTGTCTTATGAAGATTATTAGATAGACATAAGCACCTTTTGCCGAAGTTGAGCCAGCCTTAGAAACTGGCTGTGTAGCCTAGACCTGATGTTATTTTGGTCTCTTTACAGATTAAAGCTTCCATTGATTGGTCTGATTGAGTCTGAGCTTAATTTAAGCAGTTTTCTAATCATGTTCACGGTTTTATTACTGCTTCTCCTTTCGCTCAGCAGGCGGCCGGGTATTGTGTCGAGTCCAAAAGCATTCAGACAGGGTGCCACCTTTTTAATGTCTGAGAAATATTGGCTTGAGGCGCATAGCTGTGTAGTTCTCTGTTGATGATTCAGCGCCGCGGCCGGCCAATATCTTTTCAAACTGCGTTTCAGTAACTGGGGACGTCCACGTTGGTTTGTTTAAGAGGTTAGGTCAGAGCTTGAAAAGGTTACCAATCTCTGTGGCGAGAGAAGATGGACTCTTTGAAATGGCCCGGTTGAATAGCGAACGCCCCTGCCTAGTTTGGGTTGCTGTACATCTCCTCAGTTTGAATGTGAAGGAAACCAAAGTGAGAGAGAGAGAGCATTGAAACGATGGGCTCAGCCCTACAGCCAGCAAGATAAATATCAAATGGAGGCTTTCAATAAAGAAGTGAAGACCCTGTCAACAATGCTACAGGGAGTGTGAGTGAGACCTCCAGTCAGTAATGGAAGATTCCAGACCGCCCGAGGTTAGTATCTCCGGCCTCTGAGAGAGGAACGTGTGGCTTTTTTTAATATTACGGCCGTGTCTGAGAGAATATGCAACGCTTGCTTTTATTTCATCAGATGTGCTTCCCTCTAGAATTGATTCTGCAGAGCATTGCGGTGGGTTGCCACATAAGACATATGAAGCACAGGACATAGCTGGAAAAATTCTTTTAGCAGCTACTTATTGAAATGTTATGAGGTGGAGTGTGCCCTGGGGCACTACAGTGTAGCGTTTGATAATCGTTACGGTGAAATCAGCATTCAATAGTGAGTCTGCAGTAGGACTGGGTCTTGCTGTCCATTCCTAACCAATACATCTTTTTGATACCTTCTTTTAAATATAAAAAATGTTGAATTGTAAGTCATGTATTGCAGTGGATCACAGCTTATTCAAAGGAAGAATTAAAAAACTGCTGAAACCAACAACATGCACATGGAGTGTAATTTAGACAGCCAGTCACCAAGTTTTTGACCATGCCTGGTAATTGTTGGATATTGAAATTTGCTAGTCCTAACAGACGAGTCCCTGTTTACAAACCTTACTGGGAGGCCACTTAGGTAACCTAGTCAGTCACAGGATTGTTAGTCAGCTGTTGCAATCTATATAGATTTCTTATTGTTAGTAATTTTATTTACTTAATAATAATATGCCATGTTAGAGTTGGTTCTGTTTGATTGTATAACATTATTTTTACATTAAAGTTTCTATTGGTGTCTAGTCATTAGGTATCTACTAGCCCATTTTGCCATCAGCGTAAATAGAGAGCGCTGCACAGTGGCAGTAAACAGTAGTAACGAGGTGGCGGAGCATGTAGATTACTTTTAAGTGTTTTTCTAAGCACGGATCAACAGCTGGTGATTATAACTGTTTCTTCTGCAGTGTCACCAATGTTACATTCTCTTATTTTAACAGCTGACACGCCCACAATTGTCACCACGATTCATTTTTAAGAACCTACTATTCTTCGGTTCTAGCTGGGAACAGCTTTTTCTTTTTCTCTGGTGGAAATGCACCAAACAGTTCAAAATTAGGTTCACAAACCCGTTCCATGTTGGTGCAGGTGAAAGAACCCTTGTTCTTCAACCGGATTTGGCTTTTCAGAACATTGGTGCGAACCAGTCTGCATTTGCATCAGTTTTTATTGGAACCAAGGACGTTATAGGACACAGCAACCAGAGATGTCGTCACAGTTTGTGCTGAAGAACCACATCTATTCCAGGGAGAAGGAACTTAGATAAGAAGACGTAGAAAGAGCTTCTAGTTATTTTTGGGGAAATGTGCCTGAATAGCTTAAAAACAGTTTGGTCTGAAGAAAACCTACTATTCCAGGGAAGATCTTACCGAAACCTAATTTTTGGGGACGTTGGTTAAAAATTTGAAATCAAAACGAAACTTGTATTAACGCCTATGAATCCCTAAACGTTTAGCTAGCAATCCAAATCACCAAAGCCTTTATGGCTTGCTGACAGCCTACCTGATTCTGCTGTTTGTGGACTCTGTCTATCCTCTCTGTGTGTGTTGTCAGGAGTAGTGAGGTTGGGTCCTTTTGAACAGCTTTTGGTTAAGAACGAAGGTAGCCATGCAGTCATGCACAAATTTCACTGCCTGTCATAAATCCACCACACTCTCCTCAAGTGCCAGCTATTCACAGGAGATAGACATTGTGTCTTCAGGTTCCCAAAAGGCAGAATATGCAAGGTCGGTTGGTGTTAAAATACACCTATCAAAATTGGAGAGATCTGTGATCGAGTGAGCAAGAGTGAGTCTGATAACTTAATTTGACTTTATTTTATTTGGGGTTCCCCAACACTGAATGTTGTGCCTGACATTACTCAATGGTAATGGAAGCCTAACTTGAGCGCTGTTACAGGGTTGTAGCAAGTTTAAAGCAGTATTTAAAAAATGGTAAACAATGTATTGAAATGTGAAAGCATGGTCCATATACCCCTTGTTCTCATCTGAGTGTCTCTTATTTATAATGTTTTGTGGACCCACTGTCAGTGATCAGAAGTGGGCTGCTGAAAACCTCTCGGTTATTTGTATAAAAACATCTCAACACATGTAGAGATTTGCTAAGGCTAACGTTAGTGCATAGGGCTATGCTCACACTAGCAGGCAACAGAGAGACAAGCGGCCAGTCATTTCCCATGGGAGTAGTAATAGTTGGATCGGAGTTTGATCACTCGATCGCTTGCTAGGTAAGCATGCTTACCAGCCAGAAAGATAGCCATGAATGCAAGAAGTTTGGTTTCTATACAGATTCGTTTGTCAGTAATATGTGCTTTAAAACTCGCTAGCTTTTCTGAACCTGTACACACCCACACGTGTCAAACTTGGGTTGATGTAAGCAACTTGTAACCTGCTGGTATGAACGCAGGGTTAGAGCTCTGTAGACTTAAGACTTTATTTATTTTTGGTTTAGCACAAAATAAAATTTAAATATCAAAAACTGTGTTAAACTTGAAATATCATTATACTATTCACGGAATGTCAGAGCACTCTGAATACCCTGACCTGACAAACGTTCTTTAGATGTTTGAGTAAATGGAAACCATATCAGGAAAATAAAGAAGAAATAATGCTGTCAAGTCTTCAGCTGCTTCCCATCAAGGCTTCACTGATGCGTTTTTAAGGCATAACACAATAACAGTAGGCATATAATAACATCAACTGTATTTTGTTTAAATGTCACTTTAGCTTTATATGTCACTGTTTACAATATTGTTTAATTTGTCTCATCTAAGAGTTAATACCAAACAGAAACAGGTTGCCCACAACATTTGTGCAGCTCTGTTCTATACAGCTGGGAATATTCTGACCCCTTTCCCTCTGAGGTTAAACCCCCCTTTGGTAGAGGATTGGACCCAGCCAACCTCAGCCAGCCCTCCAATCTGTAGCCCTGCTAATACCCTTTAGCCCTTGCTGTGCAGCACCATGGGGTTCACCCCTCATGACAACACAGACCGAGGGGGTGGTCTGCTGTGAGCAATCAGGCAAATTGAACAGGGCCGAGTGAATCCGAATGCCTTTATGTCGCCTTTCGACAGAGACTCCTGCTGCTTTTCTCCTTATAGCGCTGTCCTTGTTTTGCTGCTTCTCTGTGGAGCTGCATAGAGATTTTTTTTTGTGTGTAATGATGGCAATTGATTTGTAAAATGCACTTACGTAAGAGATGCAGGAAAATGTTTTGATCAGCATTGCTTCCACTGTTCACATTATTGAGATGGAGCTTCATTTCTCCCCAGGATGTTAATGGCAACTGAGGTCTTGCATAATGTGCTTTGTTTTTTTAAACTGAAAATACTGATTTGTCTCAAAGCTGAAAGTTCTTAAGCTCTGTTTTGTTCTTGCTTTCTTTTAATACTCTATGTGAATATTATAGAAATAACATTTGTTTTGCTTTCACCAAAGTAATTGCATTCTTATGAAGTACATATATACTCATCATCTTCAAAAGAACAGGGAAGGTAGATGAAGATACAATAAATTATGATACATTTAGACTGATATGGGCAATATTTATTTAGCTACACATACAGAAGGAGTATCTCTCATTATGGCTGTCTCGGCATGGAGTTGTAGAGGCTCCTAATGGTGTCCTGTGGTAATCCATTCCATGCATCTTGAATATTCCCAACAGTTCCTGCAGATGTTGCGACAATAGCGGAGAGGGAGTTACAGCAGGACTTCTGGACATGTGATAGAAAACTGTTCTTGGGGCTGACCTCGGTGCCGCCACACACATTTTGTTGATTGTCTCCACCAGAACCAAAGCAGACTTTGTCACTGAAGATGACCCGCTGCCATTTACTCCATAACAGTCTGGCATGACACCTCTGCAGTGTTTGGCGAAGTTGACATGGTGTTAAGGGCAGCTGCTGAATATCCTGATACAGCAATAAGGCCCTTCCTTGCTTATGTCACATGTGCAGCCGAGCGTGAAACTTGAATAATTCGTTTGTCTCACAGTCTTAGACCTACACACCAAGTTTCATTTTGTTGGCTGATTTCTTCTGGGTGCGGCTATTTGTGCAACTGTTCTGTTGATGATGAGTGTAATTACATTCTTGAGGATAATATTTGGGGTGATGATTAGCGAGTGATATTCACATAGTGGGCCAATTTCCCTGAGATCCATTAACACTGTGGTCTGGGACTAAATCAAATTATTTTTAGTTTAGGCTTAATTTGGGTCTGGAATACTGACCCTGATGTGGGTTATCAGGCAAACGCGAGACATATTATTCTCTATTTTTGGCATCATAACTGGATTCCTTAGTGATGTACAGTGATAAGGGAGTCATTTAGGTGCCAGCAGATTTTTGCTCTAAAAATGCATCAGCCACATGATTTGTCCAAGGGCTACTGAGCTAAAGCTCTGCGTTTAAAATTATTTTAATGATATTTGTAATCCCACATAAATAAACATCGTCATGACTTTTTTTTTTTTTTTTGCTTTATCGTGTAATGCCAATTTAGGTAGATGAGGAGCCTGTTTTTTTACATAATGAGTCAAAATCTGCAGACGTGTAGGTGAAAAAATATCGGATCTCAGCCCACGATTCCCATGTAAGTCCACCTCTAGTGAGTGAAAATTACATTTGCAGCATTGTGAAGCAATTAGAAGCACATGGACACAACGATCTCAACAAACAATGCTTACCATAATCAGTGGAACACAAGGTTTCATAAGGAGGGGTAAGCAGTTCAGTAGACTGGAACTAATCATACTCATTCCTAGTTTTGGCTGATGTAATTAATGACGTGCTCCCTTGATGCTGGCGTCGGCCTGTAGGAACGACATTGTGAAATAGATTTTACTATGTTCCACCTCCACCCACATAACTGCGTCAAGTTCGGCTTCAGTAGGTCAGCGTCAAGATTTCCTGAATGGTCTTTTAGAGTGAATATGGTTTGGTGGTGTTCTTTCAGGATCCTCTTTTTTTCCCACTCCGAAAACTCTTCCAGTCTGCCTAATTCAAGAAAATTGCCATCCCGTTGCATAACGGAGGACTGGATGCCTTCCTGTTTGATTAATGTTCCCTTTTCTTTAACAAGCATTCTGATTAGCTGACGTGAAATGCTGACATGAGTTAATTACTCATCAGTAATCAAAGGCATCGTCGTATGCAGAGAGGAACTTCCAGCCAAGTCGCAGGGAGCTGAGCTCTGAGCAGTTGATGCTAAAGCAGACTAATGGATGGTACAGGCACTGATTTGTAGGACTGTAAATTTTACATCACAAAACCTTTTGGAGAGATTTCACAGAGATGCCATAATTTTTCCTTGCCTGGCGAAGTGTGTCAGAGTTAACTCATGTTTTAAATTATCCTGGGCTGCTGCTACAGTCATCCATAAGCAATTTTATTTTCTACATTGCCTGTCACCACAGCGTAGTAGTAATGGCCAGGCATGGAAGATGCTTCCAGGTGTTTGTGGGTGTGGTAAAGTATCCTGCAGGCTTTGTTTTTGGGATGCCCTTTGCATGAAGACAAACGGCTCTAGATTGGGGGGCTAGATTTAAGTATGTAGGTCTTGGTATTCGAAGAAGGAGGGAGTTTAAAAGGGTGGAAATGGGTGTCTTCCTGTAGACATATTTTCAAAGTCATAAAGGGATTCCTTTGAGCTGGTGCCATAGCCCTGCTCTCGGTTGCGCTGTGGGAGCCTTCTACATAATGCTGTTTTACTACAGTGCACCGCTGTGTTACAGAGCCTTTCTGGGAAAAATATGACTAGTAGAAAACAGACCAATGCCCATAGGATACCGTGCATTACCAAGCTCTACAGCTGAGCAGCTCCATGGTGAATATTCCGTGCAATCGTTCACAATGGCACGGAAACAGCGGGGAATCTCTCTGTCTCTCTCTCTCTCTCTGTCTCTGTCTCTCTCTCTCTCTGTCTCTCTCTGTCTCTCTCTGTCTCTCTCTGTCTCTCTCTGTCTCTCTCTGTCTCTCTCTCTGTCTCTCTCTCTCTCTCTCTCTGTCTCTCTCTCTCTCTCTCTCTCTGTCTCTCTCTCTGTCTCTCTCTCTCTCTCTCTGTCTCTCTCTCTCTGTCTCTCTCTCTCTCTCTCTCTCTCTCTCTCTGTCTCTCTCTCTCTGTCTCTCTCTCTGTCTGTCTCTCTCTCTCTCTCTCTCTCTCTCTGTCTCTCTCTCTCTCTCCAAGGCTAATGTCTCAACTCCAAGTAATACAAGCAATTACCTCTATTGCTCTCTTATGGTGCTGCTATCTATGTAATGGACAACGGGTTGCTTCTGTGTTTTTTTTTTGTCTCCAACTCCAAGCAATTTTTTTTTGCTATCTATGGGACAATTGCTTCTGTTTTTTATTTTTACTTTTGTTTTGGGGGTAAATGGGAAATGACCGGGAAGTTGCATTATGCTTAAGTGGCTTTCATAAAACAATCTTATTATTAAAGATTCCAAGTATTACCATTCCCAGGGTGCATCAAATGTAAACATTTTCTAGTCTGTTGGAGGTTTAATCTCTGAGTTCTGGCTGCTGTGGCCAAGGATGAATTTAAAGATGCCGTGGAACAGGAAAACTTGCTTTATTTATGCATATATGAATAAAGGGAGTTCAGTGCATAGAACCTACAACACTGTTGTTCCTCCTTCAAATACGAATCTTGAATTTCTGAAAGAGGGACATATAGTGGTTTGACTCCAAAATCCTAAACTATTACACAGCAGTCAATTGTTGTACATGTGCAGACTGTAACTGTGCCACTATTTAAGGTGGAACAGGAAATTAACAACACAACAAGCTGTGTAGAACGGCTTGTTGTATTCTAGGGCCAAATCATAGCCATGTAAATGGGAGCGCAAAGCTGCATCTGGCCATTTTCCCTCCTGACCAATGCCATATGCCTTCCATATAGAGCATCAGAGAACAATTAATAAACGCATATTCCAAATTTCTAATTCCAGAACTCCATCCGGCTAAAATGTTTTCTGTTCCTGTGTTATTTTGTGTCTGTTGAAACAAATACTTGTCTGAGCTGGAGTGATTGCAGAGACTGTAGAAGAGCACTCAGGTGGGATATAGGCTAATCTCTGGGCCTGTGTTTTGAGGCACCCTTTATTATCTGTGCTCCCACAGACACAAATGAGCCACTTGTGTATGCCCCAGACCCCCGTCCTCAGCGCCCTTCCTCACATCTGTGACTAAGCACTTAGAAAGGATCCATGAATCAGTGGCCAATATATTACTTATTGTGAAATGAGAAATTAAAAAAAAAAAGAAACGTATACATGCATGCATGCCAGGCATATACCCGCTATCCGCATCAGCTGTATGTGCAGACTTGGCCAGTGTATGTGAAATACATGTGTATATACACCTATAGTCCCACTTTAGTCTTGGTGGACAGCCAACAAATCCATATGTGGAGGCACCCAGAAGGGCTGGTGTCACTCCACCTCCAACCAGCCTCACACAAATTTTAAGCTGCTTGGGATGGAATATCACAGAACACCATTAGGAAACTGTACAACTCCATGCTGTGACGTGTTGTTGTGGTACCATACTGAGAGACACTACTTCTGTATGTGTAGCTCAATAAATATTCCCAATAGCGCTGCGTTCCGACATTTCCTTCTGGGTGCAACTATTGTATCGATGGATAGTAAAATGTGCTACTGTGGCGATGCTGAGCTACCACCTGGAACTTAGCCTGATCTGTGGATGTATTTCCAGTTTCTGTATTTAATTAATGTCTAATCATCAATGTGTAGTCATTTCTGTTCTTTTCAATTTCCTCAAAGTGACTACATGGCAGGGTTCTACAATGGGAACAAAACATGCTCCCATTTGCTCCCTCTATTTTAAAAATGCAAACAGGATTTTGATGTAGAAGCACAAGTGCGAGATAAACCGCGGTGCATTATCTGTGTTTGTTATGCTTGAATACCAACGTGCAGATTTTATCCAGCATGTGCGTCAGTGTTATTGAATGCTGCTGCTTGGCGTGATGAGAGATTTAGCCTATTTGGTTCATCACACATGTCACAAGAAGCACAACTAACCTTCCTAATAACAAACTTGCATAGCTGTCAGGTCTCACAGGTTACTTGTTAATTAGCTGTTAATTAGAAACTTGGCTTTTTTGCTTTTGTAGGAACCTCTGCAACTCCAAGGAGTCTGGCATGTTGTTGTAAATAGACATCACTGCAATAGAAACAAAGCTCAGATACATGTTTGCAGCGCACTGCCATTATAAACATTATAAACTTGTCAAAGTGCTTATACCAAATTACCTAAAAAAAAAAAAAAGAAGAAGAAGGAAAAAAAAAGAGAGAGTTAGTTTCCAGGGACCTTTTAAATTTGTGGTAAACCCACAGAGTTATGTTCCAAAGACCAATAAATGCATGACATAATGCACCATATTTTTCTCCACTTAATGCAAACTGGGTGGTACAAATATTGGGAAGTGCTTCCTTAAACATTTGTCTGCCACTCAGAAGGCTGACTCTTCTAGCCCCACCCAGAAAAACAGTTTCAGACTCCAAGAAACTTAGCAAACTAAAGCTAACAGCATGATCAAAAGCTAGCAAGTTAGATCACCTGTCTGTAGATGCCTTTCGCTCAAGTATTCCTTTATTCCTATACTACCATTGTTTATTCATCCATTCATTTATTCACATGTCGCCTTGACTGCATGCCTGTTCATCCGTATTCATCCAAAGCTGGATAATGAGTTCAGGACTGTTGGACAGAGAGCTGTCAATCAAGCAGCTCATTAGCTACACACACACTGTTATTATATAGGTGTGATCAGTCTCAACTAATTTAGGAATGAATCCATCCTTGCAGATCATGTACAATCATACATGTGGATTGTCTTCCTTGGGGCAGATGGAATCTTCCAGCAGGACAGTTTGAACATGGCTAGATATGTCCGATATTGGTTGAAACAGAATGACTAAGACTGCCAAGTCTCAATTGAGACTTGAACCCAATTGCACTATGTGGGACCACTGCAGTCAGCATGGTTCCAGATAACTGTGACATGGTTCCAGATACCTACAAGGACCTTAGTCACTGCCACACTGACTTGCTGTCTGTGCTGCACACGGCGGCCACCATAGATATTAGTTATCTATTATTATTATTATTATTATTATGTCATAATAATGTGATGACTGTAATTTTTAGCATTGTCTTGCTTATGTAAGATTAAACATTTATTCAGCTTGTACCATTTATTCTTATGCACGGTGTGCTTTATAGGAGTTACTATGTAAATTCATCTTAAAATATGAATAAAAATATTGTCTCTGTCATGTGTACGCATCCAAACAACAACGTTAATTATCAGTTATTGCACCCGTCCAGAAATTCCATATTGGTGTATCATCCCTGCTTGAAACATTCCTACCAGCCTTGCCAAAGCAGCTTTAATATCCCTCCCTCTTGCTGTGATTATCTGTGGGGTGCGCTTGGTTGGCTTCCTGCTCTCCGGGTGCCCGGCAGTGTGCCGTCAAGGGCCGAGCTCCTAGCCTTCACTGCCGGTCACTAGGTCTTTCCCCTCCAGCGCCAGTTCTGTTAGGCACGTAGAAAAGAGTAATTAATCTCCGGGCGCAGCGTGCCAAATCAGGAGACTGCATAACAATTTGTCTTCTTTGCAGGGGCCCTGCCAAATTCTAGCTTCCTTATCCATCCCCCCCTCTCTCCTCTGAATCCACTGGAACCAACACTGGGCAAGCTGTCGCTTTGCTTCTCCATCAACACGGCCGTGTTTGTGTTCAACTCACCCGAATATCAACTCCTTGTCGTTGGAGTACATCAGCAGCTGGGTGCTTATCTCCTGGCACGCCCGAGACGCTCCACTTCATTAATAGGCTGCTTGCGCGGTTACATGCAAGCGCCGAGGTCAAATCCAAACACAACCATGGGCGCTTTTGGCGCGCTGCAGACAAACTTCAATCGTAGCGTTCTTATCAGCGCTAACAGACGTGCTCAGATGTTGCATTATATTGTTCTTTTTTTCAACGCCACTTTAAGGTGGCGCGTATTTGTTTAGATTCTGTTACCCGTTTGTTATATAATGGTCAATTTAGACTCTCATGAGCGGATCAGCACGTTCCATGACATTTTTGTTCAAGCTTTGAGGCTGCAGCCCTTGCTATATTTAGAGACTCCTGATCCCCTTGTTCGACAGCAGCAATAATCAGAAGCATATTACATCTTAATATTTTCTTTATCCTTGCCTGATGAAATCGTCTATAATTCACATACCAAAATTAGTAATGCAGCTCAATTCCAGGTCCCAAATTTGTCCAGATTATGCCATCTGGTCATCGTGTTTCTTTCCTCTCGTCCCCAGCAAGCTCTTCGGAGTGGCAGATTGATTTCATTAGGAGAGCTCAGACAAGATTCTCACCAGCCAGTCTGCGCTGGGTTAAATTTGTCTTAAAGACGGCTTCACGTTTCCTGACAGACTGGCAGCATTTCGGATGACAAACAACTGCTCAAGCTCCGAATTGCCATAAAGCAGTTGTTTGTATTCTGGTGCATGTCAGGATGTCTGTGACTGGTGACATCGTAAGGAGATGGAACGAACTTTGTGGACACTGGCTGTGTTTGTCCCACAGAGGTCAAACTCTCATCATCCCAAGTTTCATCTGCTCTTTATACAGGACATCATGTTTTAGGGCTGTCAGAAGATAACTGATTAAGTTTGATTACTTTTTAAAAACCATCAGATGGGATTTGCTTGTGCAGTGAATCTGCAGTGATTCATTGGCAGTTAGCCTTGAGAACCCATGTTTCGAAGAGGAATTTTACCAGCGTTTCGACTATAAGGCCTGCATTATTTAACCATGAAATTGTGTTGTGCGCTTAATGGTGCTTAAAAACTGCAGAGCGTTTTTACCTAAAATGGTTATGAATGTTCCTCTGGATGCCTGAGATTATTTAACGTTGTTTACCGTAGCCTCTAAATTAAGATGTCCTTTTTATAAGTATATTCATGTGCATATGAGACATAATGCAAGGGAAAAAATGAGTACCCTAAATATTGTACTTTTAAAATGTATTTATTGTTTTGTTTTCAAAGAGCCAGATATACCACTATTTTGGTATTACCAAAATGCATACAGAACCTCAGAAAAGCATTGGTAAGGCAAATCAAAGGTGCCATGCTACAACCATTTTTTTGCTGGTTGCACAAAAGGAAAACATGTACAGGTTTCATTTTCTATGACTAGAGGAGAAGTCTTTCTGATGATTTACTCCATAATTTAAGGCTTTTTAGAGCCACAAAAAAGAGAAGTCACGGTGCGTGTGTGTATGTGTGAGAGTGTTTCAGCTCCCCCAAAAAAAGGCACCTGTGACTGAAACGTCCCTGATAGTGTGTAATACCTTCACAAGCATGAGTAACGGTTGTGATTGTGTTTGGCATGGACTGGACAAGTTTCTGGATGTGGGCCTCATCAATGTTCAGATTTGGTAGATGCCATCCCTGGCACAAATCTGAGGAGTGACAAATCTTTGCCACTGCTGGAAGACCTGTATGAGCAAACGCCTCCATACTCCTGCTAATTCAGCAACTTCCTTCACACTATGATCTTTGACCTGCCCAAATGCAATCACTCCTTTTAGCTAATTATTAACATCTGCTTTGGAGCCATCTTTCACATTGACTGCACTGTACCACCTCTTCTCAGTCTATTAATCCCGTCACTCACGGCACACATGTACTACCACCTTAAGCACACAAGGTGATTTTTTTTTTTTTTTTTTTGGTCTGGTGAGTTTATGTGTAGAGTGTATATATATGTCCTATTTTTCTTTTTCTCTGAACTTCTTCTTTGAGATGGTTTGTTACTGTTCACTTGGGTCCTTTTTTTTAATAATATACTTACAAGATTAGTTATTGCTAGTTTAGTGTGTTACTAATATAATGGATGGTGACAGCCCTTTTATATTTGGGGGATTGATTTAATTGTTCATTTACTGTCTGCAAGCCTTGCTTTCTCTCGCTCTGGCTTTCTGGCTCTCTCTGGCTTACTCTCTCTCTCTGGCTCTTCATCCCCACGGTCTTTGGCCCAGCTCCGGGTAAGACAGATTTGTTTCTGTTCCGGCGACTGCAGGCTGATGCCTGTCCAAGGCTTCTGGAAGGATGAGGCAAGCCAGATCTTCCCGTTGGACCTGCACAAGGCACTGCCGAACAAAAAAGGCACATCAGGTCCACTGATGTGAGGAAGCTGTGAGGATTCACACACGCCCAGCTGCAAATCTGACACAGAGCGATAAATGTTTTAATCTGTGTGTGATCCTGTAATCCACTAGGTATGAGCTGTGCGGCTCAACACCACTACAGGTGGCATCCACTGACATCGTTCGTATTAGCTGTGCATCGATGTAGACTCCATACAAATCTCCCAGGTGTGTGAAAACTCGTGATACATGAGACGCGCTAGGATTGGGATGACTGGCATTACTGTCATAATAGTCTACAAGCGTCCCCACATATGGTTGGAACAGTTGGTGTTACCTGAGCATTGGCCCAGATACCCTGGTACCTTCTTGAGGCCATGACCTTACCATATAGTTCAGTACTTCAGTGCAGCTTTTTAGGAATGATCATGGGTTTGAAAGCAGAGAAGATCATGATGATCTGGACAGTAAATACCAGTTCAATGTTAGCAGTCAGTTCGAACTGAATATCATTTAAATGAATAGAATAATAATAGTCACACTATGGACAGATTCCTTTGTACCTGTAACATAAATGTCTGACTTCTGAATATTCTCTAGATGGCATGAAAAAGGTTGCATGATGAGATATGCTAATTGCCTTGCGGTTTGTGCATCATTGGAGGCATTTTTAGAAGTCAATGGGAGTCTAAATGCCACATCCCTAAAGCTGGAATTATTTTGTGCTCAAAAAACAACTGGTTTTACCGTGCGTCTTGCCCAGCAGTGTGTTCAGAGAACCGGACCACTTGAACCTGGGTTTTTAGGTCTTTTGTGGGGTGGGGTTTGTCTGGTTACATTGATTTATGTTAAAAGTAAAGGACGTGTTTGTTTGTTTTTTTTTTTTTTGTAATAAATTTACCTTTTGGAGATACATGATTTTGTTTTGACAGCAGTGACTGGCCACTGTGAATTGTAGAATCAGCTCTTTCTCTGCTACTGTTTTTTTTTATCGCTGTATATAGGATGGATTATTGATGAACTGTGAATATGTTTCGCTGTGTGAGGCCTGTAATGGTCAGCACTTGCTGTTGACCGGGCTTTTCAGAGCAACAGTATAACCTGACTGAACTGTGACCTTGTAGTCCTCCTATTTGTGTTTTCTTCGTAGTGCTGTGGAATTTTGGCTGCAGTGAATGAAAACTTGCCCAGCTTACCACGAATTTAATGTGTAAAATAGACACGTCATCAAAAAGTGGTTGCACCCAGAAGGAATCAGCTGATGGGAATGAAACACGTGATTCAAAAATGATTCAAGTTTCACATTTGGTCATGCATTTGACGTAAGCAAGGACAAGTCTCATCGCTGTACCTTACTGACTCTATAAGATCGAAGGCGCTTTCTATTCTGGCTTGTGCTGGTGTGTTGGTAGGATCCTTTGTAAGCCAAGTATGCCTCAGAGAAGAGTTCAAAAGCAAATTGAGACGTTATAGGAGTTAGAGAGACATTGCATCATAGGAAGCTGGAAGCTGGATTGTCTTCTTGCTGTAGTGGGTGCCATACTGGACATTTGGGTGTCACCATAGCATGCTGTTGCTGGCAGCGGAGAGAAAAGGCACGCACCAGCGCATGAAGGTTATGTGAGATTTACACAAACCATGAAGAGGGAGAGCTGACAGATTGGCGGACATGCGCAAAGTGATCCAGCGGACATGATTGTGGACATTCAGCAAGCAGCGATTCCCTCCATCGGTCCATGAGGTGCAGCTATTCCTTTGACGATGACGGTATGAATTCCTGAAGGCCTAAACCTAAAATGAAAGGGGACATGTGTATGATTTCAGTCCTTGTGTAGAAAAGCTACTACCTACCTAGATGAGAGCTTTTCGTGAAAGATTGTTTAGCTGAACAAGCTATTAAAAACTACAAATATTCAGATTACCTGTCTTTGCATATCAAGCAAATGCAAAAACATCTTTGAAATGTCAGAAAACGTTAGAGAGACAGTTACGTCCATCATAACAGTTTGACTCGTTTGGCCTTTGGTTTTATAGAGGCAGCTCTAGTAGGATTGTGCTGCACGAGTCTTGGGAAGGCTTTTTGTGTAGAAGCTTTTACAGCAGAACAGTGAGATCTCAGGGAAAGAAAAGTTCAGTTCTTGTGGTGCCTGTGTTGTTGTGAGGTTTTTTTTTTTTATGTATTATGTTTTTTTTTGTGTAACCTTTGCACAGTGAAGGGTCCCGTCAAACACCCTTTCATCATGTGCCTGCGCGCTGTTTCACACTGCCGTACTGGGTGTTCTTATCTTAACTGACAAGTGCACAATAGCTTTGCAGGATTTCAAACCCGGTGTTCCTTGGCTGAGGTCTCCAACCCCTTCCCTCCAGCTGCTGATGGTTTTATTCGGAGAAGCGTCTGAACATGTTTTCATTTGTGCCCTAGTGTTGGATCGTGTACAAGGGCGATTTAATGAAATATTGCGAGGCTATTTATTTGCAGTGGCGTGGCATTTTGACTTCCCTTTAAGATGGGACGTTGGGTATTTTTGTCCCGCCACAGTTTCAGTGTTTTGCACAGCGTCATAGGGGTTGTGTTTGTTTATAGTGGTGTTCAGGTGTAGTGTATTGGTATTCTGTCACTACTACAGTGGCAAAATGAGTCCTTCAGTGCGATAAAAATTGTGTGTTCTTACTTTTGGAGTTGATTGTATGATGAGCACAACAGAAGGCACCGTTCTGGCAAAAGGAGCGTGTTTACATCTCTAATGATGAGCGGCGAAAGTGTCCGTGGGTATTAACAGTCCACAGCAGCTGCTTCTTTTCTTGTTTTTGTTGTAGTCTGTGTGGTCTTCCTTTAATTAAGTAACTGTTTAATGATTTGTCACGCTTTGCATCAGAATCACACAGGATTGGGCCGTATTTAGCGAAGTAATAATGAGGGCCTTTATTCAGACTTTGTCCTTGATTCGTGATGTTTGCCTAGTGAGGTTGCATCAGTGTGTTTACACAGCTCAATGGGCTTTGGGCAATGAAAGCATCCTAAGCGAGTCAAGAAAAGGTCAGCAAACTTGCTTATCATTAAAAGAAGCGGTCATTCAAGAGACTAACCGAATGGACGATGCCCCGGACTGACACTGGGCCTCTATGCCCTTGCTCAAATACTTTGTGGCTCCGAAATGGGTTACATGCACCATTATCCTGGAAGAGACTGGAGAATAAACTCCAGTGTTTGCTGCCATAGTAGAGGCTTTTTTGCGTTTTGCTTGCCTGTCAGCCTGAGTGTCAGTCTTTACGCCATCCTGGCACAGAGGCGGTTTTAATTACTTTGGCAGTAGAGAAGATTTGAGTTCAGATGTCAAGAGCGCTGGTGAAATAAGTGACTTGTTTTTCCTCCCTTGTCCTTGTTGTTTATCTGGAGAGCTGACAAATGGGTGAATTGTCACAGCAAGCAGCCATGAAATGTGAATAGGGTGATGGAAGCATTCAAGTCCGCTGGCCTTTTTGTGAGGGTAGTCTTTGTTGGTGTCTCTCCCATGCTTTTCTGTAACCTTACGAGCTTGCCAGTCTCGCCCGCTTGCTGTTTTCTTCTATGCGTTGCCCAACATCTATGCACATCCATCGTTTTTACCTCAGTAGTCATCCAAACCCTTCTCCTGGAGATTGCAGAGCTCCAAGCTGTGTTTAAGATGCTGACCCTTCTTTACCTAACACTAATGCAAAAGATTAAACCATGCAAGAGCTTCCGAAGGCTTTAATGAGCCAGAGCAGGTACAGCAGATCATTGTTGGAGCTCCTGGGCAGACTATGGCATAGGGGAACCTCTCTCCGTGCGCATTTAAATCAGCCAGGTCCTGACGGGCTCATCAATGTATTTCTCCCTGATCTCTTCATTAGCTCTATATAATTATCTCCGCCGCCATCTCTGGAGACCCCTGTTGTTGCAAATTAGTGGTTGCTTAGCCTGCTCCTGGTCTCTCTGTGATTTAGTCCCAGTACCCAAACACAAGGCCTGAATAGCTCGTGTCTGAGGCTTTACTATTGAGCTATCCATTTTCTGAAATTGAAATATGCTTGAATTGTCAAGTGGGTCTTTATCCTCTGCCTTTTTCCCCAGCATCTACGCTTTGTGTCTGGGAACTGCTGACACGAAGACGTGTTTTCTTTTCCCCATCTGAATTTTTAAGTGTCTGCCTTTGTTGTTCTAGTTTCCACTGCCCTGCACCCACAGGCACATCCGATATGAAGCAGCATCAGCATGAAGTGGGTAATTTCTCCTTTCCTCTGCTGTCTCCATTTGTTAAGGAAAGTGTAAATCTGCAGAAAGGAAGAGAAGGGTCATAGCGCTCTCATTCGCGAGGTGCCGTGTAAGCCTCTTAATGTGAGATCCAGCGCTTCCCACTTTATTTACAGCCATCTTAACCAACCGAGGTGGAAAACATTTTCCGTGTTGAGTTGTCGACATCGCAAAGAGGCTCAAAACACGAAGATAGGAAAAAGGCCTGTGGTGTTATTAAGCACGTTTTCGCTTTTGCAGATAGTTAAATTGCATAGCTGCAGAATGATAGTCATGGAAGATTGGAAGCAAGAAGATACGGCGAGGGAAAAGGTCTGACTCATGCAAAGACGAGCTCTGAGCTTACAGACTCTTTAGGGGCCATATCTCTAACTTCTCCATGAGTCATTACCATTAGCTAATAGAGGAGAGTTTGTCAAGCACTAGTCTTGGCCGTTCCCTCGTGTGTCCTGCAGCACCAAGCCGTTTATCAGACCACCACACTCTCATCTGGTGTAAAGTTTGTTCTGTGGGGATGGCGTGTGTAGGCGACGAGTCGCGATTCTCTGAGTTCTGAGCTACCAAAAAATTATTAATTCATGACCATGCATCCACGCAGGTCATAAATCTATGCATGTCTCCATGACTCTTGCTAGATGTGCTGTGAAAATGTCTGGAACAGTGCAGACATGCCTTTTTCTGTTGTGGCAAATGAGCCATTATCAAGTCAAGTTATCAAGTTATTAATTTATGGTTTGAATACAAGCTCAAAAATTAGTCACCTGTGGCCGAGTGTACCTAATAGTGTAATACATTTACAAGCACCAATAACAGTGATTTGGCCTGGACTGAACAAGCTTTTAGATGTAGGCCACATCAATGTTCAGCCACTCTCTGATCAAAGAATTGCACATTTGGGCCAAATTGGGTGGATACCTTCCCTAGCACAATTCCAACAAGAATTTCCTGTAGACTGGAATTTTATTCAATGCCAGTAGACCTGCATGCACCTGTCAATTCAGCTGCTTCCTTCACACTGTGGTCTTTGCCACCCCTTGTATGTGGAAAATATTTATTGAGCTACACAAACATAAGTAGTGTCTCTTGGTATGGAGTCGGGCCGCAATTTGTGCAACATGCCAGACATCGCGGCACGGTGATGTAGAGGTTCCTAATGGTGTCCTGTGATAATCCGTCCCAAGCAGCTTAAATATTTTCAGATGGTTCATGCAGATTTGTTTTACACTGAAGATGACCAGCTGCCATTCTGAGTCACATAACTTTGTGGCACAACACCATTGCAGTCTTTGGTGACATTGATCTGGTTAAAGGGCAGTCATCGTATCAGGCTGCTTGCAGGTGGTTCTGTGTGGTGTAGCTGTTTGCCAATAGTGCTGGCACTAACAGGACGACTCATGGATGGCATCACTTCTTGTTGAATGTCCACAACCGTGGCTTTTTGTTCACTTCAGGCATGTCCGACAACCACTCTGTGGTTAATGTTGGTCTCCCAGTTCCTTTATGGCACTGTAGCGTTCCTGCTTCCATCCACTGCCGCCAACAGCCTGCTATGGTAATATCTTTAAAACTGATATGGTGCAATACGGCAAGAAAACCATCCCGCTTCCAGGAGCTCTGTGATGCGGTCCTTTTTGAACTCTTCCAACTTCGTGAAATTCGAACTCTTCACGGAGGCGTACTTGCTAGAAAGCATGCGCAAAAGGACGAACTTATATAGTCAGTCAGGTACAGCGATAGACCCGTCCCTGCCTACGTCACATGCGCAGCCGAATGTGAAACTTCAATTAATCGCAGTTTCACTCCTGCCGGGTTGATTCCTTCTGGGTGCAAGTGTTATTTTTGACAATGAGTGTATTTAAGACTTTTCAGGTTTTTTTTGTTTTTTTTTCCTTTCAGTTCTTAGATATTTTGTAGCAAAGCAAAAGAAGTACACATCAGCCACCAAACACATCTTGGCTGCTGGTGCCGTTGAGGGAATGACTTTTATGGCTCTGAGGTAATTGCGTTCTTTGGATATGAAGTGCTCATTCAGGCTCCGCAGTTGAGATTTTGTGATCTGGATATTTTCAGTACTTTCTATGTTTCGTGAAGATACTACCAGATGTTTCCGTCAGTAGACTTACCAAAGCACCGCTTTACATTGGTCTCCTCTGGAATATAAATTGAATATGGGCTGCCGAAGCCCTTTCTGCTTTCCTCCGCTGTGCTAAACCCTCCAGCGTCTGGGTGGGTCCCCCTCCGGTGTCAATAAACCCGCTGTGGCATTATGATTCGTGAGTGTGCTCATATCGCGGTAGACCTTCGGCACCTGGATGAGGCTAAGGAGATGGGTAGGGGCCAGCCTCCATCCCAGAAACACGGGGGAAATGGCGGTGGTGGGGGGCGGGTGTGTTCTCCGAGGCCCCGCTCAGAGCATGTAAACGGATCCAGCGCTGTCAGGCCTCCAAGTGGAGCGTCAGGACGGCTCCTGCAGCCCCGTCCGCCCCTCCAGCTGCTCATCCAGCCAGACAACTGGGAGATGCATTCCACGTTGGCTCTGGGGGGAGAAAAACCATTAGCCCTACTCCTCCGCCGACATCCGAGATGGGTATTTGCTCCAGGAATGATTTAGCCAGCTCTGCAAAGCCTACAGTGATATTACGATACTCCTTCGGTATCCGCACATTCCCATGTGCACCCTCATGGATTCTGTTCACCAGGACCAACCCACTGCAAGAAGACTGGAAGAAAAGAACTTGAATTACACACAAAAATGTTGGTGCTCGCCGCCTTATTCCCACTGGCCTGCTTTCTGTCGAGTCGTCTTCCGGTCATGCAATAGGCAGTGAGGAACTTGGAGCGCTGCTAAAGGAATTTGAAATTGTGGCCTGAAGACACCAGTCGTGACGTTTTGTTGATAATGCCATTGTAAAGAGAAAAAGCTTTGCACCCAAACACAGCTGTAGTTTTAAAGCATCACACCCTTACAGAATTCCTACTCTGGAATGTCTGGGCTGCTCTGCTCACAGACTTGGCATCTGAAAAAGAGCATGGGAAACTGCTCTGCACAGATCAAGTAATAGGAGTGCAATGTTGTCCTGGCTTCATTGAAATGATCAGCAGTAATGGCCTGATGTAGCTTAGCATTTAAATGCATTATGCTACACGTCCTCTAAACCGTTATCTGAAATTGTAATAGGATGGAGTGCCTTCTATCTTCCCCCTGCTTGTCATAATCTCCGTGGCCTCTCTCATGCACAGCTGATGGTAGTGCCGATTTGAGGAGTGATGGATGGCTCGGGTGCGGTGTTGTTCTGGATTTTCTTTCCCTGTGTATCTCTTCCACTGCACGAAGAGCGTTTTTGCTGGGGAAAAAATGTTTAGCTGATCGAGACCTTGTTTTTTTGTTGAGGAGGCTCAGATTACAGCAAATTGTCAACCCCAGGACAAAGCTCCTTCCTGTAAAAGAAACCAGATACAAAACAGTTTCGGGAGTTTTTCTTTTTTGTCCGGTGTATTTTTTATTTTTTTTCCCCCCTTTCCCAGGGGGATGGCGTCAGTATGTCCATGTAGCAGCTCATTCATCTTGTCTTGTTTACACGCTCTCTTTCTGATTTACTAAGATGTCCTAATTGCCCACCGTCTTCTAACCAATGGAGGAAGCCAGTTTAGTTGGGTATCCTTTAAGAACATCCATGAAATTTTGAGAACGTAAGCAACTTCATAATTAACATAGGATCAGCACAATATACCCACGTGTTTAGCTCACATGCCTTTTTATTTATTTATTAATTTATTTTTTTATTGCAAGCCTGTTTTCATCTCCAGCAGATAGGAGGAGAAGAACGTGTTTGAATCCATCTCTGTTTCAAGTTTAAACTTTGATGGATTTGCTTAAGAATAGTGTTTTATTATCTTAATATTTTGTCTAATTAATAACATTATGTAAATAAATTAATATATAAAACATTATTATAAGGGTGTGACTTATGTTGAAGAAAAATAAGGAAGGAAAATGCAAAAAGCAAAACTACCAAAGACGAGTGGCCGCTCCTTTTTGTTATAGGTTCTGAAGCTCCATAGTGGACTTCAGTAAACTGTGATGGGTGCTTTTCAGTGCCTGAATGTTACATTCACTGTTAAAAGAATAGTTCACAAACCGCTCAGGAATCAACTGACCGGGATTAAACTTGCTGGGTGGGCCTGATATCATGAGATTCACGCTCAGTGACGTAAGCAAACACAGGCCTTATTACTGTACCTGACTGACCCAACTTCTACGATTGTGGACATTGAGCGAGCATTGATGCCTCCATGAGATGCACACGTAGCATTGGGCAGACTACCTTGAACACCATGTCAATGTCCCTAAAGACTGCAATGGTGTCATGGCAGACTGTCATGGAGTGACTCAGAATTGGCAGCGGGTCATCTTCAGTGGCAAGTCCTGCTTTTGTCTTGTGGAGACAAAACAAATCTGTATGTGGAGGCACCGTGGTCAGCACCAGGATTTGCTGGTTTGCTGAATGGTTTGTGTATGTGTAGCTCAATAAATGTTACCTGTATGTTTAACATAGATCCCCAGTTAATACATAGTGTAGCTTTCAAAATCATCAGAAGTTACTACAATGGTCATTGGGCCCCCTTGTGGCAAACCTTCACCCTGACATATATTTTTGAAGATTGTCTCCGCTATGGTTAGGGTTCTGTACAATGCAGAAAATAAAACCATATGCAGCTTTGTGTTGAGGAAGAGTCATTATTATTAGGCAGGAAACTATAAATTCTTCTTCGTCATGTTCTTTTTCTTCCTCTCTATGTATGCATAGCCTTTACTAAAGAACCCTTATACAACCCTTTATAAAGGTGTAGAATAACCTGTGTGGCTCAGACCTGTGCCTTGGGTTCTCATGCTGAAACGGCAGCAGCTGCATTGTTGGTCGGTATGAAGGATGGCCTCAGCTGTTCAGACAGGCACCAGTGGAGTGTGACTCTGTTATTGTTGGCTGTCTTCCCCGCTCACCTCTGCTGTTTTCTGAAGCTGCTTTAAAGTGACACATGCCAGCCAGAGATATAAGGGTCTTGGCCCTGGACAGCTGCAATAACCATTGACTGAGTCTCTGCGCTCTCCTCTCCACTCCTCTCCATGGGGCTGATGATGTCATGTTTCTTTGATTGTAATCTGTCACTCAAGCCCCCGAAGCTCAAGCTTTGGCTCTTTACACAGCAAGTGGAGCGATAGCCTCATCTCAGTTCAGTGCCATTTATGGAACAACCATAATATTGAGGTGTAACAAGGTTGCATCAATGTGGGAATGGCGGGCTGGTTGATGTGCATATCTGTTGATACATAAAACATAAGCATAGTCATAGGTATGGGTTCTGTCATGACCTGGTATGATATAAATAGGCACAGATGACATAAGCTGCACACTAACATTCAGGGCTTCACCGATCTGATTTTAGGATTGGAAAATGGGACCTGATATTAACAAAATTAGCTGAATCGGGTATCGATCCAGACACAAATTAGTGACGTTTGGTGGAGGCACTGCATTTACTTTTATTCGTTATGGAGAGAACTAAAGAATCAGCTGTGTGTGGGTGTGTGTGTGGGGGTGGGTGGGTGTGTGTGTGGGGGTGGGTGGGTGAGTGTGTGTGTGGGTGCATGTATCTCTTCCCTGGGGCTGGTGGGATCTTCCAGCAAGATAATGCGACATGTCACATGGCCAGAAATGTCTGACACTGGTGGGAGGAGTATGACCAAGACTTCCAAGTACTACCCTCGAACCTAGTAACCCCCAATTTCCCAGACCGGAAAGCAATTGAGCATCTGTGGGACCACCTTGATCCAAGTGTTCACTCTATGTATCCTTCCCCACAAAACCTCCAGCAGCTGTGGGATGCACTGCGGTCAGGATGGCTACAGATACCTGATAACCTACCAGGACCTTACTGACTCACTCCTATCCCGTCTAGCTGCTGTTCATGCGGCACATGGCAGTCACTCTGTATATTAGCTGTTGGTTATAATAATGTGACTCGACTGTGTATTGTGCAGTAAAAATGAATCTAGGAAGAGTTATGGTGGCAGGGAAGTCTCAGAATATTTTACAACTAAAATGTTTTTACTTTGGGTCCCCTGATTATTGTCGCTGTTGTTGGTTGCTGTTGCTGCTGTTGTAGAAAACTTCAGCACAATTCAGTCATTGTAATATAAGCAAAGCCATTTGAAGTGGTTTGATGTGAAATGGTTAATTGTTGAGACTTGTTGAGGTTTTATGTACTGCCCAGAGTGATTGGTGAACCCACACCGTGTCTTCTGAGTTGTTGATAATGGGGAAAATAATGAGACTGAAAGTAACATGTTTATGCTTTGGGCATCTGTTTGCTATCACCGCCACAGTGAGCAGTATTTCTCTGATATGACCTGGTTACGTCTTAAACATCCGGAAATTTAACAGACATTTCCAAAATGTAGGAATTGGGGTAAGATTTACCTGGACATGATTCCTATATGTACCAATCATGTGCATGAACTCGCGCGCTATATTTAAGCACTTGTTATTGGTATCAGTGGCAGAACTCTGGGATCGTGGGAGCCCTGTGTGAGTGTGGGGAACTTGGTGGTGCTCCTGCCTGGTTTGCCAGAGGGAGCGGGTGTGAGAGGAGTTCTCTCATCGAGAGCAGGCTTGGCTGTGCTCCAGAGTCGCCATTGCTACAATGCTTCTGCCAATCCAGCCGTGGCCCTGATCCAGCGGCTCAGATTCCTCTTTTCTCTTCTCTCACGTGTAATGCGGCTACGCTAACACACGTCTTTCAAGATAAGCCCACGCCTCCCCACTAATGTTGCCACAGCCCCATTGTTCTCGTCTTTGCTCATCAAGCGCTACAAAGGTTCATACCTAAAGGCCCAATTGAAGGCGCTTCAGGACTGTAGCAGCTCTCTCGCTGTGGCAGTAGGAAAAGGACAAATTGACCTGTAATTGTCAGAACTGTTGAGCATCAGAGCAGGCTGGCTACCTGAGTTATGAGCTATGTCTCTAGTCACTGCGTCTGCTTATAGAGTGACTGGATCATTGAGATCCACGATCTCAATGAGCCTCCGAAGCATGCCAAATCAGTAAATGTCTAAATGATTCATCCAGCCTGCTGTTGTTTCTGTGGCGAAGAGTAGCAAACAGAGTCGTTCGTTTTATGTCGTGAAATTACCTCAGTGTTTTTCAGTTGCTACAGTGAATAAGGGTATCAGCTTTTCAAACCATTAGTAGCTGAAATAGTTTAATTAGTTCTTCTGTAATGGGCTCTTTTGCAGCTGCTCTGCTGCTTGTGCTCCAACCTGACGTGTCTATGTGAGATTCAGTGTGTACTCTTGTGATTGTCTGCCCAATCGATAGCCTCTGATTTGTTTTGCAGGAATGCCTGCGGTGGCTCTGTCTCAAGCACAGATCCAGAACTCCTCCGAGGACGGGCGCTTTTGATGAGATCTAAGTAGAAGGACCTCCAGTACCCACAGTCATCGGAAAGGTAGGACAGTAGTAACCAGTGAGGTGTGTGTGTGTGTGTGTGTGTGTGTGTGTGTGTGTGTGTGTGTGTGTGCGCTGTGTTTTGTTTATGAGGAGGTGATATATGCAGCCTGGCATTGCTAAAGACGTGTATACGCATTTTAAACAGGAATGTTTTAAAAAATATATATACTGTTTTGTTTCCTGTTTAAATGTAATTGTTAGAGCTGTCAAACTATTAAAATGTCTTGCTTTCACTGGACGTTTTACCCTGTTTAAAAATTGAGCATTTCTCAATAAGTATTTTTGTCGAGGACACATCCTCTACAGAGAACTGGTGCACTAGAGACAGGCATTATAGCAAAATGTAATATCGTGATCAAACAACAACTGTATTACCATATTTCAAAGGCACCCTCTAAAACTATGAGTCCAAGTGATGTGTTCAGTAGGGATGCACCGAAATAAAAAAGTATTTCAAAAAGCCAAAATCGAACAAAGCATTTTGTGTACTAAATACCCATCACGTTTTTTTCACATGTTAATCGTTAATTTTGAGACTTGGTTTTCACCACTGCATAAATTACATAGGGAAAGTTTATTTTGTTTTAATTTTCAAAGAAAAAATCGTATTTACTGAACACTGAAATTCTTTAGCAGCCAAGCAGACATACCAACAAAACAGAATATGGCTTCAATATACTAGCAATAAAAAAAAAAGCCCAAACAAATCCCAGCCACCATGTCTGCTGCATTCACAGAAAGCGCCTCCCTCCACGCTGGTGGCGTTTTTATTGAAATGTTATAAAATTGGGGATTGTGTTTCTTTTACGGAGGATGTGGGCCTGAGAGAGAGAAAGGTGCGTGCTGAAAAGCTGCTGGTTGTCTGTCTCGCTTTAGCAGCTCAGTTCTGTCCTTTACTCTGTCTGGAGTTCTGTTTGGCTCAAATACTTTATAGCTGTAACTATAAACTATATCAAAGCTGAGAAGCATCAGTGTGCTCCAGTGTGACTTACAGTGGAGAAATAATATGGTAGTGGCGCCATTAATGTCGTAATTGTTTGGTATAAATTATTCACTTATTCAGACGAGTTATTTAGTTTGCAGAACATTCGATGCATCTCTAATATTCAACATTACACACACACCATTAAAATCATCATCAAAATCATCAATCTGCATTAAAATGTCAGTGCTTGTGAAAAGGTTTTGATTTCGATCATGCTGGCTCAAAGGAGATGTGATTTTGTCTGGTTCTATTGACTTACTTTAAGATAAAGTGGGGTTTTGGCCTCATCTGTAAAGCTGGCATTTTAGAGGTGCTTGTTTTTCTTTGTCTGTATATGTACACAGTGTGCAGTATAGTCTCACTTGCACTCATACAAATTCTCTTCTTGTTACTAGTGAGGCTCTCGGGGGAACTGCAGCTTTCATTTTTGCTGCTGCTTGTTATTGCCTGTTATTTGTCAGTGGGTCTCCTGGCAGCTTTGCCCGGAGTAGTTTGCGGTAGAAGGTGCTTTAAAAGCCATTTACAAGCTTCGTTTGAACGAAGGGACTGCAGTTCTGTCCTTGTAACTGCAGCTGGGCTTCAGCCTGACAAACTGTTTGATGCAGACTGCTACAGACTGTTTGAATGGTCAAACTAGGAAACCAGAGTGGAATAGGAAGTATTTAAAAGAATGGTATTGATAATTTAATGTCCCAAGGCGTTACTGCCTCTGACAGCCCTGGAATTTACGTAAGTGCATGTTTAATTTCATTATCAGCTCAGCAGTGGATTCCGTTTACTTTATGTTTTCTTGTGTTGATCTTTTCTCTGTTTCTTTACCTTTGTTACAAACAAGGCTGTATACACGACGGCAGCTTCTAGTCAGATTGGGATCTCGTGTCCTTTTCTACTTGCACAAACCAGTGTATAATCGGTTCGAAGTATAGAATCGGAACTTCTCTGCTTGTTTCAGTAAGCGACGAATATGAGATAATTTTGGATGAAATCACAGCCTGCTTGTTGTTATAGCTGGTGATAACTGTGATGTCTAAGGGTTAATGGAGCAGTAAGAGGAGGGCTGTTTTTTTCCTCTGTGCAATTCTTCTGATTACACTGGAAGAGGAAGTGTTCTGCCTGTTGAGTACCCTGTGGAAAAGAGAGGCATTTTCCCAGCTTATTAAAATCGCACAATGTTCATTCTTCTTATTTCTTGTAACATTTCCATCAAAAATAAAGCACTGCAACAGCAGGAGCCTTTGTGAACACCGCAACATACAATAGCTACGTTGTTTGTGAGTTCACTGCTAGGCCTGTAGTGGCGGTGTGGCTTTGACAGGAATTTATGATTTGAGATGGAATGGAATGCGACTCTTAAGCTCTTAGATGCTAATTCGGCAGCTCATTATTCAGCGATACAGCATCCACTGTTATCTCTCCTGCTAATGTGTGCTAAGGTATTAGCAACTTGCACAACCATACGTGTTGATGACAGACTTCCAGTCTACTTGTCAGTATGAAGGTTTGCTGTGTAGTCTTCTGTCTACTGAAAGAAGCTTGTCGGAGGCTTGAGCTGTGACATCGGTATCTCAGGTACAGGTGGGGAAGAAAGTGTTGCTGCCTGTCCCGCTGGAGCTGAGATTGGAAGCAGCAGTTGCTTACTATATGTGTTGAGAGTGGAGCACAGGGATGGATGTGTATCAGCAGCGCTAGGATGTAGGTGTGCGCATTCCCATTAGCAAGAGCCTCGAAGGGAGCGAGATGTGCTCACCGCATGGAGCCAGACTTCAGAAGAGGCAGTGCAACACACCGTTCCCTTTATCTTCATGAATTGAGTCTTTGGTAAAGATTACGTTCACAGGACTGAATGGAGGACAGCATACCAAATCATCCGAAGCTTCTGCAAATATTGATCTTGGCCTTTGCGGTCTGTGGCAAAGGTTTTTGGCAGCTTTACTGTTTGTTTCGTTGTCGGATGTGCTTTCTTTTCCACTGGAATTCTGCATTCTCTACATCTTTGACTTGCAAAGATCAGCTTAAATTTTTTGCCGTTGCTTGGTATTGCCTGTTCTTCGTCATTAGATCTAATGGCAGCTTTGCCCAGAGTAGTCTGTCGAAGGTGTTGAAGGCTATGGTTTAAAAGCTGTATTTGGAAGGAGGGACTGCAATTCTGTCATTGTAGTAACTGCAGTTGGGCTTCAGTCTGAACTGCTGCAGATTGTTGGAATGATAGGACCAGGAAAATGCATTGACAGTATTTAAATTAATAGTGTTAATAATTTAATATGTCAAGGTGTTACTAATACAATAACTCTGACAGACCTAATAATTACATAACTGCACGTTTTATTTCCTTATCAGTTCGAGAGTGAAATACTTTTGTGATTTTTGACCTTTTAGACCTTTGGAGTCTGTGACGAGGTCCCCGTTTGGCTTTTTGGCTGTTTTTGTTGTCAAGCGTGCTTTCGGCTGAAATCCTGCATTCTTCACATCTTTCCATTGCAGGAACCCACTTTTTCAATGAATAAGCTGACGTTTTGACCTTTCAGGTGGTGAAACATTTGAAAATAATGATTTAAAATTTCACCAAGATTGCAGTCAGTAAACAGTATCGATCACAAGCAACAAAATTCTCTGAATTCTCAGCTTTTTAAGGGTCACGTTTCTTGAATATCAAAGAAAAGCAACAGCAGCATTCAGAAATTGCACTGTTGACAGACAGCTGAAGATAAAACCGCCTAAAGGGCTTATTGACATGTCTAATTTTGACCAAATGTTTTGGTGCTTGGTTCATGTGAACGCTTGAATTCATCAAAACACGCAGAGAGCTTTGTGATTTGATCACGATTCTGACAAAACTCAAAGCATTCAGTGACTGGTTGGAGGCTCATTAGCATATTGCACACTTCTGCATTATCACCTATTGCCAATAATGATTAGCAAGTAATGCATTTTGCAGTCACAGCAAGTGCTGATAGCCCCATGGATGCAGTGCAGAGAGCGTGAGTGCTGCTCGTGTAACGGAGGCTTGAAGATCACATGTAGCTGCTGGGCGTCATTGCTCCCTTCACCGACGACTCCTTTTCTTTTCACCTTATGGAGGGAAATTGTGGTGGAAGATGAATTATAAACTTTTATGAATAATTGAAAGCAATCGGTGCGATTGAATTATTAATAGGTGAGCGAGGCATCTCTTAGCGCTGGTCGGCTGTATAGAGACTGGCTTACACGAGTGTGTGATCTGCATCACATCCCGCTGACTGAAATCAGATTAAAGCGAGTTCTCAGCAGTGAGCATTCAGGTCTACCTGCTTGTGTATGAGGTGTTGAAGCTCTTAATTAAAGTCCTGCAGTGGCAGCGCTTGGCCGGATTGTCGCACTGCTCGGTTACATCATCAAAAGCATCCTCCGCTTCCACGTAAACTTCAGGATCACATTGAGGCAGGACCCGTAAATTATACAGGAGGTTCTACTTGGAGCTTTTTGCAGTGGGTTTGCTCAGGTTGAAATGGAGATTAAAGAGCTGCGTGTGGCAAGGTCTTATGGCCGTGTGTGGTTAAACAGGAAATGAGCTTATCCAGCAAAAGCATGACACGTGCATCACGTGAGTTTGGAGCCTCCATGTTAAAGGAGTGGTTTCACAATAGTAAGGTCTATGCTGCTTCCCTCTTAACTCAATTTACGTTGTTCAGCTAAGATATGTTTGGTGTCTGAAGGTTTCTTTCTTTACACCCATCAGAAAAATAGCAGCACCCATCTGGAAGTGTGGGACTGCTATTGTGCTATTGGGAAGAAAGACAGGAACAATAAATGGTGATAGATTTAGACTGATATGGGTAATATTTATTGCGCTACACATACAGAAGTAGTGTCTCTCAGTATGGTGTTGGGCCGCCATGTTTATGCCAGACGTCCCAGCATGGAGTTGTAGAGGTTGCTAATGTTGTCCTCCGATAATCCATCACATGCATCTTTGAATATTCTCACACAGTTCCCGCAGACACCCGCCCTTCTGGACGTGTGATGCGTGACAACAAACTGTTCATCTTAGTACTGACCGTGGTGCCTCCACACAGATTCGTTGGCCGTTTCCACCAAGACAAAAGCGGGACTCGTCACTGAAGATGAGTCCCGCTGGGAGTCACTCCATGACAGTCTGGCATGACACCATTACAGTCTTTGTGCGACATTGACGTGGTGTTCAGAGAACTAATGGTCTGTGAGCATGCAGTCCTGCGTCGTGCCGTCTTCTGCCAATGGCGCTGGCACTAACAAGGGGATTCATGGAGGGCATCGCTGCTTGCTGAATGAATGGAGTCATGGTTGTTGCGTCACTCTGTTCATGTGGGACGATTCGTTTGTCCTCCATCATCATGGCTCATGTAGGTCTCCAGATCCTTCATGTCGTTGGTGTTGGTTGCTTTCCAACTCTTCTTTGAGGCATACATAAGGACAACCTTATATAATCAGTCAGGTTTAGCAATAAGCCCCGTCCTTACGGCTCACAGTGTCAAACCTACCCAGGGCTCTAGAGTGCGACCTAATTTCTCAGTTGTGCGACCAAAAAAAATCTGAAGTCGCACCAGTGCGACCAGCCGTTGGATGGGGAAAAAAAAGAAAAAGCCTTCGCGACTCTGAAAGTCTCCCTGTGGTTAAAACAGAGCCCATTTCGTGGTCTAAACCAATCAAAGATAGCGAAGGGCGGGACCCCCTCCTGATTGGCCGTGGTCCTGATATTCCTGTACGTTTGAAAGTGCGTGTGCTGCAGTCAGACAGGGGTGCGTTTCCCAAAACCATCGTTGCTAACTACGTTAGCAACTTACATAGTTGGAACGACACAGCTGCGACGCAGGTGTTTCCCAAAACCATGGTTCAAACTATGGAGGTAACCACGATGGTAACTTACATAGTCCGAACCATCGTTAAGCGACACAGGTGTTTCCCAAAACCGTAGTTCCACCGAACGTTCGCAAACACTGTCGTTAAGTTGAGTAGTTGGAACTACAGCTGTAGACCTGTGGTTAGAAGCTTAATTCCTGGTGACCACGTCATCGATGACGCAGGACGCCAGGTAACGTGTCAGTAAGCTGAAAATTTACATGAAATCCCGGGTACAAACATTTATACTGTCAAAGGCTGTCAAAATTGCTGTTTATGCCACCAGTATATAATGCAATGCAAATAAAGCGGAGAAACGGATCACATCGCTATCGCATGGCGTTTATCAGATTAGCCCACTGCGCCAATGAGACACAGCGATGTATCTAAGTAATTGCAGTATCAGAGCCTACAAATGCATCGGTGTGGCTAAAAGCTCTTCCATTTGTTCCTTCTAAAAGAAGCTTTACATATTATTACCATGTTCATAATGATAATGATGCACATTAATATATTATTAATACTTATATTTATTATTATTATTATTATTATTATTATTATTATTATTATATTTTTTATTAGCATTTGATTGTTGATTCTATTAATATTATTGTTGGATTTTTATAATATGAATAAACATGGGTTGCCAAAATAATGTGTTCATTACGTGATTTCGGTCACAACTATCAAATTTTGGTTTAATATTGCCGGTTTGTGAGTTTTAACACAGTTTCCCGCTGTGAAAGTCCGACCGAACACATCTGGAAACATGGTGGTTCGAGCTATGGTGGTTCAAACCAACATTGTTCAAACTACTGTGGTACTAACAAAGTACGACGCTTTCGGGAAACGATGTTTAGTTTAACGATGCATCGGACCATGTTAGTTCAGTGCTAACAGTGCTAACCTCCGTCGGTTGTACCCGTCAGATAAACAGAGCGGGTGTAGCCCTGGTCCTGGTGGCTTCCGTGTCAGACGGGGTTATGTCATCAGACGGCATCAGATAACTAGCCACATACGATCGACTCCGAGTCACAGCCTGCACTGACTGTAAGGAGTGTGGGAAGACCATGTCCGGCAGTAGTGCGTTTGTGACTGGTTCTAATACATTTAGAATTGAAACGCTGAAAAAGCACAACGCATCTATAAAACACATTACATGCCCGACAAATGCACTGCCCAAGTGTTACCTTTCTTGTAGAATTGTGCTTCAAATAAAGAACTTTATGCTGACCACATTGTTAGTTAATCATTTACATGTCAATATTGCCTATATGGGCAGCGATTTAAAAAAAGAAAAGAAAAAGTGAACATGTAAAACTGCTGTTCTGAATGTGATGTAGTTCAAAAAATTTGGGTGCACCTAACTTTGGTGCTGGTGCACCTAAGAAAAAACGTTAGGCGCACCAGTGCAACCAGTTCAAAAAGTTAGTCTAGAGCCCTGCTACCAATAAGTTTCATTCATGTCTGTTGATTCCTCTTAGGCACAGGTATTTGTGCAGCTATTCATTGGATGATGAGTGAAATTCTTCTATATTTTGAGGAAACCCCATCACTGCACTTTACTTTGATCAAGGTGCTTGGTTGTCTCACATGGAGCTTTAACTTGAATCTGAACTTGAATCGTAGTCCATTTCTAAGGGCATGCCATGATAATTATCCTGCATCACTGTTCAGCCATTTGACACAGATTGCTCGTAGATTGTCGTTTGATACAGAGCCTTTGTAGCCAGTTTCTTGCCAATACACACACCAACAGCCTAAGTGCTCGTGAACTTGCCTTAAACATGTTCATTTCAAACAGACTTGTTTATGTGGTTTTAAGCACTTTTTGTTAGTGTTCAAATGAACTTGGCATTGCTGAACACAGTCGTAGCAGTCTGAATTATTCTGTATTGTGTTTTTATATATTTATTTATTACCCCTCAACAAACTATCCCTTTTCTGTAGACAATAACACCGGCAACCTTGAGCAATGCTTCTTCCTCTACTAATATGAAAACCTGGAACACAGCCTGGATTAACTCTGCAGCGAACATTATTTACTGTAAGCTAATGCTGGTGCCCTGAGCCTGGACTTGTCTGGATCTTCTGTTAGTATGTAGTATGTTTTTATTTATTTATTACTTTTTTTATATATATATTCTGTGGTTTAAATGTAACACAGGTGATCCGGAGCAGGGCTGGAGCGTGAGCGTGAATACTAATAAACCAGAGCTTTCAGCAACTTGATTGTGTTTGCTTGCAACCGTGGCTGTTGACAGGTGGGCACTAGCCGTCCAGCTCTGATTTATGTTCCCCAGGATGCCTTTTTCTTCCCTTATGCACTCTTTTCTCTCCCTCCTTTTCTTTTCTTTTCCTCCCCACTGCTGTCCTCTTTGTGACGGGCTCATGTCTGATCCATGGCTAGGCTATATTTATGATTTGCTCCCTCTCTCTTGCAGTTGGCTGCTCCGGAGCACATCCAGAGTGTGTACGGTTCTGTCCAGTGTGCGTGCTCCGTCAGGGAAATAACACGGTGAAGGTCGGAACTTGGTGGAGCTGACAGGTGCATGCTGTCCCGGTGCCCCGTTCAGCTTTGCAGACTCATTCACACACACATACGTGCAGCCTGCCAAAAGTTTGGAGACATCTTTTGGGGTGTTTTGCTTTTTTTAAAGAACGAGGGGTTTGAGTACAAAAGACATTTTTAGGCAATGTTGCTATTGGTGGAGCAAGACGTTCTTCTAGCCTGTGCGCTTCATTAAACCACATTTTTATGTTGAAACGCAGCTACTGGGCTAAGCTGCCCGATATAGCACCATAGGTCAACCACATCATCCTGTCAGTATTGAAGCCTTCTCTGTAGACATGTCAGTAATGATGGGTACCTCAATATCTGAATATCGGACAGTTAGAAATCATGAAAGTACAGAATATAAAATTATAATAAAACATTAATGAACTGTCTATGTAGTGCCTCGTCAGGCTGGCAGGATGAGGCTGAGTAGCAGGTTTTACAGAGTGCAGCTATAGCACATAGGAAGCTTTGCAGAAATGTGGCAAATGAACAAGCAGCTTATTGCACACACTACTCATACAGCTATACCTGAATAGACTGTCGGTGCCATTTAGTAACGGTCGCACCTCTTCACAAGCTAAACGGTGGGACGAGGTAATGTTGGCTGAGGACAGTTAGATGGTAACCTTAGTCTTTAAGGTGAAGTCTTCAACACTTTTCTCAATGTGAAACTAAATCATGCGTGCTGCGTTCAGGATTAGCATTACCGAGAAGTGTTATACCTCTGTAGGGTTACCAGTGCTGTAAAGTAAATTGAATGGAGACAGTTTATAACCTGGAGTATGGTAAATACTTCATCTACTATTAGTTTAGTCTATTATCACCAAAACTGAAATGATTCCCATGCTGTTGTGGATCCCTATTTGCAATGGGCTATAAAACCGAAATACGATTTCCCAGTGCTTCAAAAAAAAATTCTGAATACACAAGAAGCAGCTCATCGCACAAAATTTGAGTCACCTGTGACAGAAACTTGCCTAATAGCAATTGATTGGATGGATTGAGGTGGACTACATGCAGAGACTTGTCCAGTCCATGCCAAAACCAATGTTCAGCTGCTCTTGCATCATAGAATTGTGCAGTTGGGCCAGATTTGGTGGATGCCTTCCTGGTACAAGTTTGAGGAGAGTTTCCTGTAGACTGGGATTTTAGCCACTGCTGTTAGACTCGTATGCTTCCTTACACCTGCAAATTCAGCTACTTCCTTCACAGCATGGTCAAATACAATAGCTCTTTTCAGCCAATCATTAACATCTGCCTTCAGATCCATTATCTACATGTGGAATGAGACTGCACTGTACCATCTCTCCTTAATCTATGAATCCTGTCACTCACACCTCCAGGTATTTATAGCACCATCGTCCTCATGCAGCTCCATCTACAGGAGCCTGAAGTTACTACCACCTTAAACATGCAGGGTGACTCATTATTTTTTGTCTGGTGAGCTTGTCTTATTTAATATGAGGTTTCCTTTAAGTCAGTAACAGTTTATGTCAGAATCATTTCTGATGTACAACAAACACAGCAAGCTATAATACCATGCATGTTTAACAGATTATGTAAACATGTAGCTAGATTAGATGGTAAAACGAGATTACCTAGCCCCTTTATTCCCCTGTTGGGATGTGCACTCTTCATCACTCTAAACCTTTCAGCTTCTTAAATCACATTTGGGCTGGCAGATTTTCATTTTCTTCTGACAGGAAGTCAGGAAAGAAAACTAAACATGCTGTCCTCCCAAGGTAAACACTTAATTACATTAACTTTTAATTACATTAACATGTAATTAAACATTTAATAATCCGACATTTCAAAAGAAGGTGAAGTGACCTCACACTTTAGATGGGTAGTCTATGCTCTGCACGCGCAATGTTTTGACAGGACTGAGATGGCAGCGTTTTTTGTGCTGTGTGACTGTTGTAAAGTGCAGGGCTCAGTATGCTGGCTCCCGCTGACAGCCCAACACTCAAACTGACATTACCCTCCTCACACAAGCCAGACAGAGGTGCAGAGAAGACGGAGATAAAGCTGCAGTGTGTCTCCACGCAGCACCGTATCTGCATTCCCCCCAACCCTTCCAGCCTCATCTAGCACCCAGCTCATCGTTACAGCAATATCCCTGAGAGTACATAATCCATACAGGCACATGTAAGAGAAAATGCAGATTAGAGAGAGGGAGAATCTGATTCTGGGATAGATTGGATTAAACAGTGGACGCATATATATTGCTGGATTTAGGAACAAAACAGGCTGCCGGTTGAAAAGTTATTGCGGATGAGTGATGAGGGCCATTTCTGGGAGCCACTGCTCGGAATCTGCTGGTGATTCCTCAGTGGTATAAAAAAAAAACAAAAAAAAGTCCTCCTGTTCTCCAACCACACGTGTGTATACACACATGCAGATCATCAATGTCCAAACGAAATCTCCCAGAATGGCAGCTTTTCAGGAGAAATCAGAAACGTCTGTTACTTCTAATGCAAGTTGATGTAAAGAGATCTAATTCCAAGCGGTTTAAGAGCATTTATGTTGGTCCCTTAATCATGAAAATATCACTCGATGTAAGGAGCAGGTACTGTGCTCAAATGATGTAGAAAATGAAATGAATATAAAAATCCTGTAAAAAACGGAGAGGTGTGGTTTTCTTTGCACAGCGACAAAATGTGCATATGTGAGAGGTGGGCTGTTAATTATCAACTGTTTTTTATCAGGTAAACTTTGCGCAGGTCGTGGCCATTTGTTTCAGGTTTATCGCATGGATGATTGCAAAACAGATGACATGGATGATGCATATGTAACTCAGCATGTAAAACTGTGTGTTCAGTAACATACAGGCCATAGTCAGTATAATGCAGTGTGATGTTGCAGGATTGTGCCAAGTTACCAGGAACAATAAGTGATAAATTTAGACTGATATAATCAATAATATTTATTGAGCTACACATACAACAGTAGTGTCTCTCAGTACGGCGATGGGCCACTCTTTAAACATGACAGGCGTCTCAGCATGGAGTTGTAGAGGTTCCTGATGGTGTCCTGTGATAATCCATCCCATACAGCTTGAATATTCTCACACAGTTCCTGCAGACTGTGCGGTAGGGGTGGAGGTGGAGTGACACCAGGCCTTCTGGAAGTGTGACGAATGACAACACACCGTTCATTTGGCTGACCATGGTGCCTCCACACACGGATTCGTTTGCTGTCTCCACCAAGACAAAAGCGGGACTTGTCCTTTAAGATGGGCTGCTGCCATTATGAGAATTCCATGACAGTCTGGCACGACACCATTGCAAAGTCTCTTTGGCAAGATTCATGTGGTGTTAAGGACACCACTGCTCTCTGAATGCCCCCAACCATGACTGTTGGGTCACTCTGCCTTGGTCGGACAATTTGTCGGCTCTCTGTCTTCCAGGTCCTTCCTTCACTGGCGTGTGCCTCAATTCTCTGTGAGAAGCAGCTTGCTATGATAGTATTCACACGACCGGTACGACTCGCAATTACGTCATCATTCTGCTTCCCAGGCCCCATGATGCGACCGCTCTCTAACTTTTCCAGCTGCTTGAATTAGTTTTGAACTCTTCTCTGAGGGATACTTCGGTTGCAATAGATGCTACCAACACAGCAGCATGAGTCAAAATGGAAAGCACTCGCAACAATGTTGGGTGTAGGCCTAAATCACCATTCTTTTTTAATTTACAATAATTAAAATATGGCGTTATGTAATTTTCATTATCGTTCAAGTTCCTGATGCGCTTTAATGAAGCTATTGGCAGCCTGGTCAGAACAGATTCAGAATGGCGAACATCCCTAGTTTTCTGTCTGTGAAGTTGAGTGGAGTCCTATTAGTAGTTAACAGTGGGTTAAAGGAATGACTGTGGTTGGAGGGGGGCAGGGAGCAGAACAGAGCTGTAATGACGCATCTCTGCTAACCCTTTACTGGAGCTGCCGCATAAATCACAGCACACGGCGTGTGACAGACAATTATTTAAGTGAAATTTAATAGGCTTTTCCGACAAGATATCAGTCGCTCCGACACAAAACCCGCTGACACTTGGCAAGCCACCGTTATTTATTTATTTTTGGCGAGGATAAAGAATTGGGGGAGCTGGGTGGGATCTTGTAGCTTAAGCCGGTTTACTCTGGACATCAGCATTCTGTATGGGCTGCCCTGGCTGACAGCAGTCTGGCAGATGGTGTGTATCCATGTGGAGTGTGAGGGTGTGTGCAAAGAGGGATGCCAGCCCATGCCCACTGTCGGCGTCTGCCCGCTCCACTGACCTCTGGCCCCCACCAGTGCTCACCTAATTGATCAGTTCCACCTCCAGCGGACCGCCCTACTTGTGCCGACCAGCACCTAGGGGAGCAGGCCAGGTAGAGCGGCCGAACCTCAGCATCTTCAGCTCCCGTGGTTCGCTCCGATTGGCTGGGCGCTGAGGACCTTTGAGACTCTGACCCAGTTTAGAAGAAGGAGAAGTGTTTTAGCTTGTTTTATGGCCTATTCTGGCTTCTTAAGTGGAACAAGCACATGGTATTGATCAGTGGTTCGTGTAAGATTTGTTGATGTTGCCTGGTTTCCCATGTGTTCCAACACACAGCCGTGTGGACATTAAGGTAGATTTGTTGCACTACTGCAGCAAAGATGCCTTTTTCAGAGTTCTGGGCCTCTTGAAATACACTATAATATTGCGAAGAATTAATGTTAAGATAATTAAGATCAAGTCTCTTGTTTTCTGATTAGTTTCTGATATAGTAGATATCAGAAACTATCTACTATATACTATCTACTATATTACTACTTGCTTCTACTAGCCACTAATACATTAGCACAGAGGTTTAGCAGCTAACAAGCATCTATAATCATCCCTTGCAAAGAAACCATCGGGAAACAAGGCCTGGGACGTTAGCTAATATCACGTAATTCAAAAAACTGTGGTCCAAAGTACAAGACAATGTAGTATCAAGATCCAATGTTATTAGACACTAGCCAGCCATAGTGTGGATTTGCTACAATCCCTCTCCAGCACACCTGATTTAGCTTCAGTTCAGTACTGTTTGGCTAAAGCTAGTTTTACTACAAATACTGGGCTTCCTTGAGGAGTTTTTGGAAGCAATAATGGTAATTAATATTGAACATAATATTTAATAAGTGTTCGATTGTTCCTTTTAGTGCAGTAAATATTGACGCACCAAAAGTGATGCCTCAGATTTGGGCTCAGAAGACGAAAATGTAAAATTTTGGACCTCATAAAACAAAGCTCGGTAAGACATTGCGAGTCATTTTGGTCATAAAAATAATAAATGGTGATTAAAACACCGTTTTATTCATTGGACTGTCCTGCCCTGTCAGCACAGACATGTTCAAACTGCAACAAGCCACATGAAGGGATTTCATGGTTTCTTTGAGGGATGTAAGAAAAACAATGTCAGTCTCTCTAAGTATCAAGAGAAGGTACAAATAAATGACCTACCCCCTGCAGATTTGACGCTATTTGAAAACCACAATATCCTACTTTATATGCGGGATACAGCAAAACCGTAGAAGCTTGAGGGAAAGTCTCCCCTAGCATGCTATGGCCACCTGTTGGTGTTTTTAAAATAACGAATAAAAAAGTGTGAAGAATAACTAAAGAATAGTGGAATTCACTGGCTTGGGTGACCTTTCCCTATTTATTCCCTGTTGTTCCATTGCACATACCACACCATCATGTCACATTATGACCACTTTCAGTGGTGGCAGTGCTAAGCTCACGAAGGAAGTTAGGTTTTTGTGGCATTCTCTGGGCCCAGTCGTCCATACGGAAGGCACGCTCAACTGATTTGGGAATAAATCCATCTTTGCAGATCATGTGCACCCATACATGTTGATTGTCTTCCCTGGAGCAGATGGGATCATCCAACAAGACGATGCGACATGCCACACAATTAGAAGTATCCAACACTGGCTGGAAAAGCGTGACCAAGACTACTAAGTACAACACTGGCGCCCTGTTTCCCCCGACTTAAAACCAGTTGAGCATCTGTGGAACCACCTCGATTGTCGTTCTCTCTGTGGATCTTCCCCACATGCGCCCTCCAGCTGCTGTGGTCTGCACTGCAGTCAGCATGGCTCCAGATACCTGTGACAGCCTACCAGGACCTTTTTGAGTCACTCCCACATGGAGGTTACTCTAGATATTAGCTGGTGGTCACAATAATGTGGCTGTGTTTAAGTGTGTGTGTATTTTTTTTTTTTTTTTTTTAATTAACTTTTCAGTTTCGGGTTGTCCGTCCAGTTTGGCTGGGATTTGGGGTTAGTTTCATGTCACTGCATCACTAATTTTAAAGTAATTTTTAAAAGGCAACTCCAAGGCCACGTCATGTTAGTGAACTAACCGCCAGGTCATGTTAGAAATGCATGTGTAAATGTCTACGTTGAAAGTTTTCTGATTCCTTTATTCCAGCTTTCACGCACTCACGTACTGTCAATCGCATGATGGTGGTTATGCTTACTACTTGCTTCTACTAGCCACTAATACATTAGCACAGAGGTTTATCAGCTAACAAGCATCTATAATCATCCCTTGCAAAGAAACCATCGGGAAACAAGGCCTGGGACGTTAGCTACAGCAGCACAGCCAGATGTTTTATGGTTAGAAAAGGCAGGAACAAAATAATGTGAATAAACACTCTTGTAATGATTTTAAAAACAGGCTGTAAAACATGTTTAATATCACGTAATTCAAAAAACTGTGGTCCAAAGTACAAGACAATGAATACCACATGAAAAGGATGAGAGTAAGCAACGTCAAGTCAATTGAAGAAGCAAGCTCTGGTCTAATGTTCAGATTGGAGAAACCCAGCATGCTGTATGGTCCGTCCTGGTTTCTGCATGTTCTTTGTGTGTCTTGATGCATAGCATTGAATACAGTTTTCTCAGGTGGCCATAAACATTAGCACAGTGCTGTAGTTTCCTGTGATCCTGACCGTTTGTTGGTCAAAATAATATTTTGTTTGGATAGTAGTGAATGAGAGCAGCTTTATTTCTGATCCAGGGCGAAACGGCTGGGAAGCATGGCAGAGAATAATGACATCTGGCTAGCCACAGCCTGTTCCAGGTCTGTAGCAGCTGAGGTCACAACAGTCTACCCATTTTTCACTTCTAGTTCTGTGTGACCTGGTTCACCCACTCTGTGGTATTAATCATTTACTGCATATTTAAAGAATGGGAGAAATCTGTGTTTTTGCATGGCAGTGAAGCCAAATCCAGCCATGGTTCAGGCTCAAACTTGGGTGCTTCTCTGTCCTGAGGGTTTACTATGATTTGTTCTGTCAAACTTTCAGCTGACGTGGAAGACAAATCTCCCTTTACGGTGCAGAGTCAGTGAAGCTAGTCTCTGCAGCTCTGTGGTTCGGTGTGGAAGCTGGAGTTCATTTAAGCAATGAGCTTGTACAGGGCTTGTGCAGTTTTATATGGGAAATGCTTTGTGCATGTGATGTTTGGCACAGTATCTGCCCGAAGGGTTAAACTCAGTCACTTCTTTACCCTCAATACCTTAACACTTTAGTTGCCTTTATGTTGAAACAGCCTGATAACAGACCCTTGGCATCCAATCACACTAACATTATAAGATTGTCATTTCACTGTTAAACTTTAGTTGCTTGAAAATGAAGTGCTGATGTAAAGTGTCCTCGAAACTCGCTTGATGCTCTTAACAGCCTTAAAGGATCACATGATCAAGCCAGCCGACATGCTAATGCCTGATTTTTACGTGTCATTGGACATGGAAAATAAAACACAAGATAGTTTTTGGGGTGCTAAAATGAGAACCCCCCACCAAAAAACTGACTGATGGTTGCCAGCTTTTCATTTCCCTGAATGAATTTCTCAAAGTTAAAGCATTCCTATAACCAACTGTCTCAGCTAGCCAGTTAACATGAACAGCTGTTAATAGCAGCTGAGTTTATTCTACTTTGTTAGCCCGCTGTTATTTACATAGCTGGACTAGTTTTACTCCTCTTTTGATGCCCCCTAATTTCACACAGAGCTCAGATTACTTTGGGTTCCAAAGGATAAAAATAATTATAGGCAGAGAAAATTATTACAGACCGAGATTCGCTCCTCAGTGAACTTCTTGTTCTTCAAGGACAGGATGAGGGGGAGACATCAAGTAGGCTATAACCCTAATGGCGACTTTAACAAGACGTTTCAATTGCCTAAAACACACACAAACACACACACACACCACACACACACACACGGCCTTGACGGTCTTATCCAGAGCGACTTCCTGGGTTATCCATATTACAGGATAGGCCTATGTAGTGCCTATTGGTGTAGCACAGCATAGTCACCCAGACCAGGAATCAAACCCTCATCATACACATGGTGTGAAAGCTCGCTGGTGGGTAGTGGTATTATCTGCTAAGACACACCACCCCTACTGCAATATCTGCAGGAACTGTGTGAGAATATTCAAGCTGCATGGGATGGATTATCACAGGACCCCATTAGGAACCTCTACAACTCCATGCTGAGACGTCTGTCATGTTCCGTTAGCAAACAAAGCAGCTTGACACCATACTGAGACGCTACCTCTGTATGTGTATCTCAATAAATATTACACACATCAGTCTAAATGTATCATCATTTATCGTTCCTGGTAACCTTTATCTTCCTTCCCAGTAGCACTACAATCCAACACTGTTTTCTGGGTTCTCCCGTTCTTTTGGTGATGAGCGAAATTATTATTATTATTATTATTTTTATTATTATTATTATTTTTACTGTTTATGTTTAACAAGCCTTCCAGCTGAGAGAACTGTAAAGGACTTTAGCAAGGAATTCTGTTACGAATTTGTGCACATGCTCATTTGTACTATAGCAATGCCTCCTAAAGGAAGCGTAGTTCTTCTTTTGTGTGGTGTTAAAGAACAGCACACAGAAAGCTCCAGTCCCACATACCGATGCATGTTTTAAATGCCAAGTGTGGATGTGCATGTATTGTAACAGCTGTAGAGCAGGAGCGTAACGAGTTAAAGAGGACAAAGCCAAAGTCTCCCCGCATGTCACTGATGATACATTGGACAAAATAGAACTAATAGAGCGAGTGCAAGCTCTTGAAGCACGGCTCGTTGGAAGAGGGCAAAAAGGTCTTTTGGAAGTGCTTTCCTGAGTGAAGCATCAGAGCATGATGAGCAGAGCAAAGTGTTAGAAACGTCACGTTAGCCCAGAGATCTGCACGGATAGTCGCACAGTCATTCACAATTAAAAAGTCCTTGCTGTCTCTCTGCAAGTTCTCTCTGTGGACCTGGAGCAGTATGAAGTCCTAGCGACTGAGCCTGCTCTCTTCACGCTCCAGGGCAATCACAGGCAGGCCACACGGACGCTTACAGAAGTGCATCGCTTTCCGAGTGGAGTGAAGAATAAAGAGAGCAACTGGGATGTGGAATTTTTTCCGCTACTGTTGTCTCTGGTGTTCAGTGATGATGCTTCTCGCGGTCTCTCTTGCTGTTCCTCCAGCTGCTGTTGAACTGGATTATCTGATTCGCTGAGTGGCCTGTTCTGCTCTCTCATAATGGGCTGTTGCATTAGGAATTCTTGGCATGCTGTAGGGGAATGAGGCCTTCAGTGGGCGGTCGCTGAGCGCCATCCTTCACCTGGGAGAGCTCTAGGCCGGCACCAGAGAAAGGGATCTCCTCTCTGTCATTTAATCTTTTGTTCTCCTTCACGCGATCTTTGCACATCGTTCCTCTCTCTGAGCTAAAGCTTAGTTTCTGTGGATATTTGGTCAGGAAATGCTGTAGATTAGACCATTCTGCTGGAATAGTCTAGAAATGGTCAATATTGCTAAGTCCTCTATGATGCATCAGTGGGCTGAAAGTGCTAGCTGTAATGGCGAAAATCCCCCTGAAAAAGCACCAGTGTTTAATGGTTTAATGGCTTGTTTAATAGTATTGTAGCTCTTCCATTAGAGTCAAGATCGTGACACATTGAGTTAGTCAAAACCGAGAAGCATAACCAAGAATCATGCTTGCAGCAAGGGCCAGTAAATAGATTGTTAAGGCCTTTAAAGATCGAGCATGATGTATTCTGTGTGTGTGTGTGTGTGTGTGTGTGTGTGTGTGTGTGTGTGTGTGAGCTTACCAGACAAAACAAAATGAGTCACCTGTGACTGAAATGTACCTAATAGCATGTAATACATACACAAGCACGAATAACTTCTATGATTGGATTTGGCATGGACTGAACAAGTTTTTGGATGTAGGCCACATCAGTGTTTAGACACTCTTACATCAAAGACTTGCACAGTTGGGCCAGATGTGGTGGGTGCCTTCACTGCCACAATTCTGAGGAGAATTTCCTGCAGCTACTGCTGGTAGACCTGTATGACCATACGCTCCCATACACCTGCAATTTCAGCTATTTCATTTACACTATGGTCTTTGGCACACCCAAATGCAATCACTCCTTCGAGCCAGTCATTAACATCTGCTTGGAACGAGACAGTCACCGCACTGTACCACCTCTTCTCAATCTACGTATTCTATTTATAGCCCCATCGTTCTCGTGCAGCTCCATCTGCACCTGCTGTTTCTATTGGGTGTAAATTTTATGAATGTACAGAAATGGCCCAAAATGGCTTGGGGGGTTTAAAAAGTCTTCTTCAATCGGCTTGAGGTTAAGCTATGTTTTTGTCCTCTCCTGTAAAGTTGCTACTTTGAAGATGGTTGTTTGGACACCAACTCTATATACAGTATAAACTTCTGCAGGTGACATGAACTAGCTGACCAGTCACTGCTGTCTCTCGCATCTTTACGGCGGCTACCAGTATTACGTATCACTCCGTATGTTTATTAAGACCTCTTCTTTGTCACCTATGATGTTGGTCAAAAGAAGCCTAATGGGCACCTATTATGCTTTTCCAGTTTCTCCAGTTTATCTAAAATCCTGTAGTGTAGGCCAGGAATTAGGTGCACGTGGCCAGCCACAGCACACTAAAGAGTTTATTTGATTAACAAAGGAGCTCACTGCACACTCCTCTTCTGGTCTTTACTGTGCTTCACTTCACAAAGCTGTGTTCTTATGGGAAAAAAAAGGAATTAAACAAAACTGGAAATCAGTTGCCAGTGACTGCAGCCAAGTTGGACAGGCTGTGTCTTCATTGTAAGATCTAGAGAAGAAACATCTAAACTGGAGTTTTGATTGTGAATGCACATCTCTACAGTTATTTGAACCTTTATTTAACTTACTCAAGTGCTCGTAATTGGAATGTCAGACATTGCAGTTGTTTCTAATCTCCTTAATTACTACATCCTGCAAGTGTATCATCATCTGCCCTATATGGAATGATGAGGGGACAGTTGTCGCCATTTAGGCACCCTGTGTTGACAGGTGGCCACACAGCACTGATTTACGCTCCCCTGTGATGCTGTAAGCTGCTTTTGTGACAGTTATGGCTCCTGAGTGGACTCCTTCCTCTCCGAGGGAGCCTGCTGTGCCCTCTGTGGCTTCTAGAAATCTGGATTCAGTGTTGCAGTATGCCGGCTGTGGGGACCACTTAGTGGACTTTAGCTTCTCAAATGTCAGCGCAGGACACCTGAGGTGCTTTCAGGAGCGATGTGGTGATTTTGTGGGTCTTGTGTGAGGCTTCCTCACTCTGGAGGCAGGTATTCTAGGAAGGGTATTTTTTTTTTTTTTTCTTCCAAGTGAAGGTGTGGAAGTGTATCTCAGCAGAGTCATCACTAATGAGGTGGTTTTTTGAGACGGCAGCTTGGTTCGAAGCTAACCTTGGATGTTGTGTTGCTTTTTCTTCTTTCTCTCCCCCTCCACATTCTGTGTTTGGTGCTATGCCTTTGCAGTTGATCATAATCGTCAGTGAGAGGTGAGAGTTTTTGGGAGTTTTCTGCCTGCTGGGCTTTAGCCACGTCTAGCGAAAAAGCTTTAGCATGGTTTTGATTGAAGGAAGCTGTACTGCTAGATTTTGCAATTGTGGCCAAAGATCTGACAGCTACTCAGCTAAACAAAGCAGACCCAGTTGACCAGAGGACAAGAAGAATCCCCTTTTTTGGTCAGTTCTACTAAGAGAGAGTGGGAAAGTGTGGCCGATCTCTTGGCCTGACCAGTCGAAATGAGACACAAAGTCAGAAGTCACATAAGACTGAATACTTCTTGAGTTTACAAATCTGACACTTCATCTGCAATACAGTCCTAAAGCTGCAGAAATGGCCTATTTTGTGAAGCCATTTGTGAACGTTTACGGACCACCACCCATACATACATACAAACAACCCAGAGCCGTTTGTCCCAAGATTCATGTTAAAATAGGAAGCTTTTTTTTGTTGGAGATAGTCCGCACTAGGTGTTGCGTGGCTGTGTGATGAAAGTCGAGTCGACATTGACTGACTAATCACTTAAAAAATCCGTGATGAAGCCAAAGTCAAACTCCGAAGATCTCTGAACCCTGGTTTGCCCTTTCCAACAAGAGCTGAATCATTAAATTAACCTTCAGGGAACCAGGGCTATGGACCCCAGTCTCAGAAATTTGTAGCCACCTTGGGCACATCATAAGCAGCCATGATGCCCGCCCGTAGCGAGGGTCTGGAGAAGCAAAGAAATTTAGAGAGTCATAACTCAATAAGAGTAACCAACCTTAAACTTCAAAGGATTGTTGAATGTTAGGCCCCCTCTTCAACGAGCCGTGACGTGTAGTCATTTGGAAACCGGAGATATCAACATGTAGTATCTGGTCTTTGAAGCACTGGAGATTAGGGGCAATTAAACATCCGTGTCATTGGTGTCACAATCACTTAATCATCAGCTAGTCAACTTCAAGCTTAAAGTATTACCAAGCAGTAAAGTCGACAGCAACCCGGCTCTGGACCAGAGTGAGTTTAGTGGATGATAAAATGTTGTTTAACTGTCAGTAAGCAAAAGCCTTCCCAAGAATCCGGGGGAAAAAGTGTCTGATGATGATGATGATGATGATGATGATGATGATGATGATGATGATGATGATTTTTCCTCATTTCCCAGCATTTGTTAATGATTCCAGCCCAAACAGCTTGTTCTGTATGTTTTAACCAAGACTGCTTTGAGAATAAAGCCCAATACAGAGCAGCCAATAAGTGCTGAGGTCAGATAGCCTCAAAGAAACAGTAGCAGGTTCGTTGTTTAATCATAATTTATAAACAAGGTTGGAAAATGTACATGAGTGGGCTTCTGGGGAAAAAAACAAACAGATAAAGACAAATGGAGAGTATGGAGGAGCCCAGCCTGGGCCAGGTTTGAAAGAGCATGCAGGAGGAGCACATGGCCCACTTGTGGATGTTTCAGTTTAAGGTGCTCAGCGCTACTGCAGGAGTCTTTGGTGCCTTACAAACATCTCGGGCTCCAGAGGAGACGGCAGCCACATTCCCCCCCACCCCACCCCCGCCGAGAGCCGGGACATGCACACTGATGATCAAGGCCGTGCAAATGCTGCGGCGCATCAAACAGCACCCTGAACGCTGTCTGCTGGGAGCCAAAAATACGATGCGAGGGAGTTGAAAAATTCTGGATGTTGTGCACGAGGGCATGCGGACTGACAAGCATCATTATGCAAAGGCTGCTTATATAAGGAGCGAAAACACTCACACGTTTCTTGAACGCTGTCCATCAACAAATTCATAAAAAAAATAAAAAAAAACGGAAGATGGAAGTTGATCAAAGAAAAAATGATGTTCTGATGAATGTATGTATGCATGTTGTTCCCTTACTTAGTAAAGCCAGACTGCTCTTGCTTTATATCTGTGCCCACAGTATTTTCTTTCTTCTTCTTCTTCTTCTTCTCCTTCTTCTTCTCCTTCTTCTTCGAAACATTACTGCACTCCTCAGGCTAAAGTGTAAAATTGGGAAGTGCTGTATTGATTTTTTTTTTTTTTTTTTATCCCAATGAAGGAGCTAATGAGCTGCTTGGCGTAAAGCAATACTCTGGCGAAAAAATCTAATTTGCTATTTTCAGGTTATGTTTGCAGTTGAAGTTGTACACAGAGGTGAGAGAACTGCGTTTTCAAAAGCAAGAGAAAATAGCAAACTTCTACTACATGTGTTTGAGCAGCTTTATATTGTAGGCCAGTTTTGCATAAGCAGGGCACTCTAAATGAAAAAAAATATACATCATTATGCGTTGGATGATATCTAAAAATAATAGCCCAATTTAAAAAAAAAAAACAAAACAGGTACAGGTAATATTTCCTTACAAACTACTCCAACAGTGTCTTATCTTGGAAGTCGTTGCTACTAATATGTACATTCTTTAACAAAAAACATGAAATAGTTTGTCAATGCTTATTGTTTGTCTCTTTTGATTATTGAACTTGTCCTTTACAATGTGTAATAATTTAATGGCTCCAAAATCTCTTAAGCTTTATGTAAAATGCTGAGTTTTCCTCAAAACTTGATAGATATTCAAATTATTGTGATAATTCAGTACATTTTCATTCTACATGATATCAAAGTATTTGTTTTGTTTTCAGACTTTAACAGAAAAAAACAGAGAATAAAACACGTACTAATTTGTGTTCAGCATTTTTCCATACCGTGCTGCTTTAAACCTGGTTAAACAGGACTCCTTTTGCTCTATAATGAAACATGCAGTTAGTCATTAAAAGTACTGACTATAGACAATATTTTTACCCTAAAGTATATTAGATTGCTTTGTGACATAATCATGATAATCATCTGTACTGTCATATTGGCAGCCCGAGCAGCGAAAAGGAACAAAGCAGTACATGTGTAAATGTTTAGGTCATTTAATCAGTTTTCTGTAAGTCTTTATTGATTTTCTATTCCAATATGAAGACAGTTGCCTTGAAATTGTCATCAAGATATTGTCCAAATACAATAATGTCCAAGTCCAAAAAAAAAAAATACTAAGTCCAGAATGTCATGGTGTGCACAATATTGTACTGTTCATTTGCATCCTAAAATATCTTGACTCAATTATGTGGCTGTAATGTTTAGGACAGCAAAAATTGGATTGCCGTCGTCCTATGCGCCGCATTTACAGTACTGTGATTGGATTGGTGGACAAAAAAATAAATTCCAGGGCGTCCCTGTTGTTTTGGTAACTTTATGACATACAGTGGCCGAAGACGTATAGGAAAGCCTGCTGAAGATTACTGAACTTGATGCGACTTGAAGATTGTAATAAAGCAGGCTAAATGGCACTTCTACCTCTCAGATATGCACAGCTGTTCCACTACGTTGTATTAGCTTCCATGGTCACTGTAATTGCCAAGCTGTGCATCTCGTAGTAAATTTCTATTAAACAGTGTCGGGTTCATTTGCACTCATTATTTTGCACCAGTGCACACACACAGAGCGCTCCTTGTCGTCCGGCTTATACCCACGACTTTCACCACCTGGCATAGCTGGCGAGACTTGGCATTAGAATGCTGAGGCATTGGCAGGTGCTAGTGGTGTCAAGTGAGGTAGATCTGCGTGGAGTAGCGGGTCAGGCCGCAGGTGTCTCACCTTGAACTGGTTCAAAGGTCATGTGTGCACACTATTGATGGACTTGTTCAGAGCTTAGTGTGGCATGCCCTAATCCAACCCACCTACTCCATTTACTCTTAGCATCTTATCTTTCAATGTCAAAACCGAGATGAGGGAGCACAGCGGGCTGGCACCCAATCCTTCCTTCCTTTCTGTCTCTCTGGCTGCATTTAGGCTAAAGGCAAAGCTAATCAAAACCTTTTTGGCACGGCGGCCTGCTCGGGGCTCTGCGAGATTTGCACCCGAAGTGATGCTGAATGTTTCCTCTTGAAAACGGATTAGCGGAAGAACTCAGGTAGACATGCTAATGTTTGCTTTGCCATCTGCTTTAGAGCTGATTATTCACTTGCCCTCCAAACACGCTGAAACTGCCATGTTGGCAGCTGCCAACCTACAGAACTTGCTTTTTGCGTCCATCAAAACAACTTTGACAGTCCTGTAATTTTCATGTGCGTAATCCTGCATCAAAGTTAAGCAAGAGTAAATTTCTAGGCCGTAGCCAGTTTTGCTTGGCACTGCAGGGCTTTACGCTTACATCATTAAGGAGCAGTTGTGCCTGGAAGTTACCAAAAAAAAAAAAAAAAAAAGACGCACACAAAAAAAGTAGAATCACAGTTCAGCTGCCAGGGTTTAAGTGCTACGACGCACCACTGTTCTACAAAGTGCACAGACGGCATGCCAGGCGTGACAGCATGCCGGCATCTCAGCATGGAGTTATAGAGGTTCCTAAAGGCGCTCTGTGATAATCCATCCCATGCAGCTTGAATATTCTCACACAGTTCCTGCTGATTGTGCGGTAGGGGTGGAGGTGGAGTGACACTAGGCCTTCTGGACATGTGACGTGCGACAACAAACCAATAATCTTGGTGCTGACCACGGTGCCTCCACACACGGATTCGTTGGTCATCTCCACCGAGACTCGTCACTGAAGTTGACCCCACACTACATGACCCTTTCCACAATCCCAGCACTCATATTCAAAGGAAATAGCCAGGGACCACAACAACAGGTGCTCATGAAGGCATGTTTGCAGTCAAACAAGCAGGACAGAAAACTGAGTCCCCTGTGACTGAAATGTACCTAATAGCATGTAATGCCTCCATGAGCCTGAATGACAGCTGCATTTAATTTGACATGTTTAGGCACTCCTGCATCAGAGAATTGCTCAGTTGGGCCAGATTTGGTGGAGCAATGCTGTGGAGAGTTTCCTGTAGACTGGGATTTTAGCCACTGCTGGTAGACCGTATGACCTTACAGCTGCAGATTCAGCTACTTCCTTCACACTATGGCCTTTGGCACACCGGAATGTAATCAATCATTAACATCTGCTTTGGAGCCATCTTCCACACATGGAACGAGACATTCACCTGCAGGTATTTATAGCCCCATCCTCTTCGTGCAGCGCCATTTCCAGGAGCCTGATGTTAGTACCACCTTAAACACGCAAGGTGACTCATTATTTAACTGGGGATCTTATATTATTTAAAATATTGTTTCCTCAAGTCAGTTAACGTTATTGCTGGATCATTTTTAGATGTACGACGGACACTGCGAGCTATAATTCAAAGTGTATTAAACAGAGTATGTGAACATGTAGGTGGATTAGATGGCAAAACGAGATTTGACAAGAGCACAATCTTTCATCGTAATGTAGACCGTAATCTCAGCGCCCTAAATCTAAACGAACTGTGAGCCTAGAAGGTACCTGTGTGTATTTTTACATTTACATATAAGGATTTTCATTCTCAAACAGGCAGTGAATTGCTTGCACTGCACAGCACTGAGAATTGCACCCTCGCTGAATCCCAGCTGTGCTGTGGGCCTGTTATGGTCTACTGTCCCTGCCTATCCAGCCTTGATACACAACTGTTGAGACTTGTTTGTCTCAGGTCAGTGGTCCTGTTGTGCAGCAGAGAGCCCTTCTGCACTTGTTATTGGCTGTGACTAAATTGGAGGAAAATAAAAAAAGAAGAAAAATTAATTAGACTTTGCCTAAAACAAAGAAGTATGTAAAAGTGAGTTGGTTGTTACTTCTCCTCCAGCACCTCCTGGGATCTTCTGATTATTAAGCTTTGTTCCTTTTGTAGCCCAGACATGCAAGCAAAGTGTTTCCAGGAAAATGCAATAAGGCCACAGCAATTACAGAGTGTTGCGAGATGGAATAAGCTCAGCACACTAGGGCACGCACACACACGTAGACATCGGCACAAAATTACCCATCCCCTTTCCTCACTAGTTAATCTTAGCAGCAGGCTAATACACTTCTAGGGTGGCTTTTTTTTGCCAGCTGTAGTATATTGCGACCATGTAAGCATCAATTAAGGTGTACCATAAGGTTTGACCCTTCAGAGATCGATGGCTTGGACTACTCTTCTCACCTAATTGGTAGTCATTGTGATAAATCTCGGCGATGGCCAATCCTATTTGTTTCCGCCGAAATCCAATAGAGCAAATTCGCCCTCCCTCCACTCTCTACCCGTGTCAGCGTGATGCATTGTGCCTGGCTTTCCTTTTGCTTTTCTCTTGCCCCTCCTCTCTTTCTCCTTCACCCTGTGCTTTTTTTTCTTTCTACTTTCTCCCCTCTCTCTCTTATTTTCAGAAAGCCATGGGGCATATAGAAAATGCCAAAAAGATTCAGACACTAGGGTGTTTTTTTTTTTTCCCTCTCTCCCCCTGTCTTCCTTCCCCTGTCAGGTTTCTGCACAGTGGAACTTGGCCACGTTTTCATCATCTTACTCCAGACGGCTTTCTTGGCCTAAGCTTCCAGTCATGTGCAGTATACGTTCCACATTCCTCTATAAATCCGTGTCATTTCCCTGCTGGTGTTGAGGCAGGGTTAGGCCTGTGGAGTGCGACCGAAGTTTGATATAGGAATTATGCTGGTAGATAGATATTCAGTTTATGGTATAGATTGACAAAAGAAGCCCTGGTGAATTGTTGGCAACGTGATGATCAACCTGCAGCATTTTGACCAAAATAACCTGGGGGAACCAGCAGTGCTATATGAATTATGATAATGAATTGTTTGTTGTACTGGACTGGAACTAATTCAGTTCTCTCTATAATGAAACAGCCAGATGTTCATTATTCCTCACAGTTGAGGCACATTATTATGACCACTTTCTACTGTCGACAACAGACTTCATGAGGGAAGTCATGTGTCGTGAGCTGGCTTGGTGGGGATTTAAGATGCATGATACCACATTATTCTTCATTTGCATAAAGTTGAGGAAGTTAAAACTTAATTTAATGCTTGCTGCTTATCACCAAGTTGTGGCTACTATTCACATACTGGACTCCTGCGCCTTTGTTGCCTGCTAGTGTGGACGTATGATGAGTAAGTGCGGATGCTAGGTGATCTAAACAGGGGAATAGCAGTGAATCACCATTCCTAAGATAATTTAAGCTGTTTTTAAGGGTCTGAGCAATTAGCCATCCTTGATATTGCAATTAGTTAATCACAAAAATACAGCTCTTCTGCCATAGTGAAGGGGTTTTAGTTGCACATCAGAACATCAGAATAATCAGAATTTCGCTTGGAGTATGCTGACCTTCTCAGATGTTCTCAGTGAATGATTTGTTAATGTTGTAATCACCTGCTACTCAGACTTTCATAGAGGGGTGAAAAGTTCAACAGCTGCTAAATATGTGTGCACATCTTTCACAGTGCATGCTAATCTTCCTGCCGCGCTCGTTATATGGCCCAGGCGCCGCACTGTTAAATGTGAGCTCTCCACTGACTGCAAGTTCAGCGTAGTAGACTTCACTCCGTCGTTAAGTGTGTGAGAGAGTGTATGCTGATGACTGTAGACCATGCAGGTGGAAATCATGGAGTGTGTCTGACATAATTGGAGTAAAGCCTTCTTCCACTTAAGCAGAGAGGGGAGAAGGAGACAAGACGACTTTGCCACAGGGGTCTGAAATAATTGAACCCACACAAGCACTTTGGCTATGTTGTGAAGGATCTATCAAAACAGTTATTTGTAGGGCTGTAGCAGTTCGTCAGGTTGTATTGATGTGAAGCATAAACATCAATACCCATAAGTGTTTACTTTAACCCCCGTCATCTGCATGATTCTCCTCTATAGGCTCCTATGCTGTAGATGCAACGTTGCATGAAGGGCAATCCAGAACCACAGTGTGATGCTTGTTGTTGCTTGTTGTTGTTGTTGTTGTTAGATGATAGAGATCAACAGTATAAACCTGACTGTTACTGGCATGTGGTGTACAGTTGTATGACGAGTAAGAGATGCATGGTTTTCAGAGTTAAATCTATGATTGTTTATTTGTTTATTGGCCTGTGTTTTACATCATATGCTAACCAGACTAAAATGGGTCTCCCTTCTTGCTTAAGATGGTAGTGATTGGGCTATGAATAACTGTGGGGTGTTGGTGACAGGATTCATAGATTGAGAAGAGGTGGCACAGTGCAGTGAATGTCTCGTTCCACGTGTGGAAAATGGTTGCAGAGCGGATGTTAGTGATTGGCTAAAAGGAGTGACTGCATTTGGGCGTGCCAAAGACCATAGTGTGAAGCAAGAAGCTGCGTCTGCAGGTGTATGGAAGCGTATCATCATACAAGTCTACCAGCAGTGGCTAAAATCCCAGTCTACAGGAAACTCTCATCAGAATTGTCAGGGAAGACATCTACCAAATCTGGCCCAACAGAACAATTCTTTGATGCAACAGTGTCTGAACATCGATGTGGCCTTAATCCAGAATCTTGTCCAGTCTATGGCAAATCCAATCACAGCTGTTCGACTATTTGTGCTTGTTAGGAGTATTACACACTGTCAGGTACGTTTTAGTCTCTCATCTCCAAGTTTCACGTCAGCAATAACAGTGACAGTAACAAATTAAAGTTGATGTGCTAGCTGAGCCTCTAGTCTCTCGGGGTTCTGTGTTTGCCTTGCTCTTTTTCTTGCATTGTCCATTATGGCTGCCTTCACTGACAGCTATTGACAGTTTTTCACTGTTAACAGTGGTTCTTTGTTTGTTTTGTTTGTTTGTAAACCGAAACATTGCCAGAGCGTCGTATTGGCACCTGTCTTGTGGACAAGCTTAACTGTTTCGCAAGCTTATGATTCTCTCATGCATCAGAATTTCTTTTTATGTGATAATAAAAAGAGATTTGCATGTAATTACTAGAGCGTGATCTGTTAGTATGGTCTATAGTTCAGCCTAGTCTTTTCCATTGTGTACATTTCTGAACTAACCCTAGATCAGAATGATTGTATAAGGGAATAAAGGCGAAGCTATAAAAAGCGTAGAGCGTTGAACACGAGAGAGAATGACGGATGAGCTGTTTGCATAAAAAGCAGCACTTATTTAAACTATTACGATGTTCCATAATATCACTTATCAGCCGAGGCCATTGTGTGCCCCTCACATTTGTCATTTCAAGACAAATGGACCAGCAGAAATGGTCCAGAATTACCTGGAATAGAGTGTCATTACATTAAAGTTAAGAAGGTTTTTAACTTCTCCGAAGTCACATTTTTTCTAGAGATAAGAGGTATTCTAAGGGCAGCTTTCCTTTTATTACGACTTCCTTTATCTATGAGGGGTTTTAAAGTCATTTCCCTCTAGCGCACCGAGCTCTAATGTGGATGGAGTCCTGTACTTTTTGTATAAGTGGCCACAGAGTCCTGCTGATTCATTCCTGTAATGAACTGAATGTCAGTTGACTGCATGTTTGTTGTGTTAAAGCTGAAATTGACAGCGTCTGTTTAATCAGCTCTCTAAATGCCACGCAAGAGTAAATCTCTGAACTTTCCAGCACAAACGGCATGCGCCAGGGAGTAGACCTAGTAGTTCAGTCTATTAGGAACAGCTTTTTATTACTGCAAAACCCAAGGCAGTGATTTTTGTGCACCAGTAGCAGTTAAGTAGAGCAGTGAATAAACTGACACAGGCAGGCAATTGTTGTTTTGTCTGCTGAATAGAGCTTTAAGCAGCCATCCTATTACGTTCCAAACTCTGGACACCAATGCACATCTGTCATCCCTCTATCCCTCCCACCCCCCAATCCCCTCCTCATGCTGAGAGCAATCCAGTTAGCCTCAATCATATTACACCTAATCTAATCAGGGCTAATAAAACCCTGTGCTTCACCACATCTCCCTTTTTAGGCAAAGGTAAAAGAGATGTGTAAGCTATTTGTGCAGCTGTCTCGGATCAATAGAGTGCAAGCCAGAGTGAGGAGATTACACAATCTGTTACATCCGTCTTTATGGCACCATAGACTGTGTGTTCGCACAGCCTGTGTGAAGCAGGGCCACGGCCAAAGATGAGCCATGTGGGCTCCTTCCTTAAATAGGGAGCCTGCTGAGCTGAGGAGAGAGACGGAGAAAGGGCAGAGAAAATAAAGGACACAGGCTAATACACTCCTTTATTCTGTCTGGTAACCCTGGGCTGTGCTGGTGGTATATAAATTGGGCTGTACTGATCACACATTTTCTCTCATGGTACAGATTCCGGTATGAAGGCGTGCCAAGCTTGCCAGAAGGCGGGCAGTGAGGATCTTATGAGATTGAATCATCTTGTAACAAAAGGAAAAAGGGCTGGATTTCCAACAAGCTGTTTCAGGCAGCTTTGAAAACGTGGTTTCTGTGGGAGAGTCTCCCTCTGTCATGTACTGTATGGGCTTTGTGACTTTGTCAAACTTTTAGCTGCACCAAAAGTAAAAAGCCCAAAGAGTTCCACTTTAAAATCTCACTGGAAATTAAATTCCACTCAGCTTAATTGCAGTAGGAGGTTACAGCAACTACCATATACAATCATCATCACAAAAATAGCTGCATCCAGAAGAAGGGTGGGATTGCAGTGCTATTGGGAAGAAAGATAAAGGTTACCAGGAACAATAAACAATGTTAAGTTTAGACCGATATGGACAACATTTGTTGAGCTACACATACAGAAGTAGTGTCTCTCAGTATGGCGTCAGGCCGAGATCTTTGCTAACATGTCAGACGTCTCAGCATGGAGTTGTAGAGGTTCCCAGTGGTGTCCTGTAAAAAACCCAACCCATGCAACTTGATGCTGACTATGGTGCCGTCACACCTAGATTCGATGGTTGTCTCCACCAAGACAAAATCGAAACGCGTCACTGAAGACGATCTACTGCCGTTCTGAGTCACACCATGACACTCTGGCACAAGACCATTGCAGTCTGTGGCTACGTTGACGTAGTGTTAAGGACACTGGTCGTGAACCCACACGCGGTCTACATGCGTGTAGTCCTGCGTTGTGCAGCCGTCTGCCAATGGTGCTGGCACTAACAGGATGACTCATGAAGGGCATTACTGGTCACTCAGTGTCTGTAATCGTGGCTGTTAGATCAGTACAGCAATAAGGCCTGTCCTTGTATACCTCACAGCCAAGCGTAAAACTAGTCAAACCTACCCCACTAAGTTTCATAACTGTTGGTTGGTTGGTTGGTTCCTTCTGTGTGTAGCTGTTTGTGCAACTCTTTTTTTTGATTATGTGTGAAGAATAGAGCTTGGCAAGCTTTAGCCATTTTACCAAGAGGAAATTCATAGGCTGTGAAAGTGTACTCATACCAAAGGGTGACACTGCCATATCACTTGCCGTGCTGGAACGGGTTATGGCAGAAAGGGCCGGGAAGTTGTAGGCTCCTCATTCTAGGTTGGCTCTTGTCAATACTGGATGCCTATTTTTTAAATGGGTGCAATTCATTATTTCCCCCACATGGTAGCATTTGCTGTGGCTAGAAGGCGTGGTCAGATTATAATGTATTGGACCAGATTTTTTACAAGCCCATATTCCAGCTGACACCAATACAGCATATTGTGCTGGTGCATCACTGTTTAAAAAAGGCTGTAAAATGTTGAAATGAACAGGCTGCAGTATAAACCTGGTTACATTTGATAGCTTATCATATCCGCAGGACTAGTTCCAGCATTTTGGAGATTAATTGTGTTTTTCTGGTAATACTTTCCATGTTATGCGTTTTCGTGCATCGATTTCCAGGCAGTTTTCCATATGAGGCCCTTATTTTCTGATCCAAGATAAGGCATAATATTTTCCACACACTGTGTGCGGTTGGGACCAGACAGTGTGCCAGTGTCCTCTAAGATAAAGGTGACATTTCTCTTTCTCTCTCTCTCTCTCTCTCCCTCTCTCTCTCTCTCTCTCTCTCTCTCTCTCTCTCTCTTTCTCCCTTTACCCTCTCCAGCTCTTTGGGTGCCTTCGGTAGTTTAAAGGGCTAAAAATAGCTGCGGCTCTTGCCATGTCGCGCAGCCTAATTAAGAGGAGAGGGACGAAGGTGCTCCCAAGCATCTGGGCCCGGCATGTAATAGCTGCCCTTGTTCCCATTCACTAGTGGATGCGCATCGCTGCCAATTATCCTCTGTAGCATGGCTGGCGTGTTCTTCCAGTCGCAGAGGAAAACTTGTAGAGGAGCTGACTGACTACAAATCAAAACTTTTACCCATTCCTGTTCCCAGCGTGCTCCTCGAGGAAGTGCTCCTCGGGAGACAGGAGAAGTTGCGTAAGCACTTTTCATTCCCACAGAATGCCAGCGTGAATGGGCTGAAGAGTAGTATTTCGGGAATTCAAGAGGCTTGGTTCCTATTAACGGAAGTAGTCAAGAGAATGCTTAACTTTATAGACTACGGTGGAAACGTTCCAGTGCGAATACAGTGAAAGTGGCAAGTGTCTGGCTACAACCCCATTTGGACCTACAGTGCCCTTCAAACATTCTCCTGGCACTATTGTATCACTGCTTTCATACAAAAATCTCAGAACACCCGTACTTCTGTTCCTACACTCGTCACAAGAATACCCAGAAGGAAGTGTGGGATTGAAGTGCTGTTGGGAAGGAAGATAAAGGTGACCAGGAACAATAAATGATGATGCATTTAGACTGATATGGGTAATATTTATTGAGCTACACATACAGAAGTAGTGTCTCTCAGTATGGCATTGGGTCACCCATGTTTACACTGTGATTGAGGTTCCTAATGGTGTCCTACGATAATTTCTCATACAGTTTATATATACATGTTCTCACGCAGTTTCTGCTGGCATTGCGGTAGGAATTGAGGTGGAGTTAGACCTGGCCAACAACCATTTATCTTGGCACTCACCCTGGTGCCTCCATACACGAATACGCTGATAGTCTCCACCAAGACAAAAATGGGACTTGCCACTCAAGATGACCCACTGCCATTCTGAGTCACTCCATGACAGTCTGGCACGACATTGTTGCGGTCTTTGTCGACACTGATGTTGTGTTAAGGGCAGTCGTCTGAACGGTCTGCCAATGCCGCTGGCACTAACAGGATGACTCATGGAGATCGTCAATGCTTGCTAAATGTCTGTAATTGTGGCTGTTGGGTCAGTCAGGTACAGTGATAAGGCCAGTCCGTGCTGACGTCACATGTGCGATTAAGCGTAAAACTAAACTCATTTGCATGTCTCATGGGTTCTCATGATGTGAAACCCACCCACCAAGTTTTATTCCTGTCGGTTTATTCCTTCTGGGTATCTGTACAACTGTTCTTTTGAAGATGAGTGTATATTCTTATCATTTGAGAATGCCGGGAGCTTTATATTGAGTGAACATCAAATGGAACTTACACCGGTGGAGCTTTAAATTTAGAAAGGTATTTCTAAAAATATTTCTTACCAATTCATAGAGAGGATTTTATTTAACAAAGGGTTGTGAAGTTCTTGGAATGATTTTTTTTATAATTTTTTTTTTTTTAATGTCACCGTTTCTCGTTATCGAGTTGTTAACATTGTAGATCGTTGCATGAAATGAAATCAAAGCCGGGCTGACTTTGTAAGTGACTGGGTCAAACTTGCTCCTCCGCGCTTTTCTCCACTGAACTAGAATTGAGCCGAGCCAGGAGGAGACTTCAGCTGACAGCGCATTGATTTATTTTGGTTTCTCTGTCAAAGCCGCGTCTGAAATGCCTCCATCAGACAGCCGTCTAAAAGGTGTTTTTTTGCATCGAGCTGGCGTGCCGGGGCTGACGGCGGCAGATGAAAGGAAAGGAGGCCCCGTAGTGATGGAGCTTCCTGTGGGCTTTAATCCGAACTGGCACATCTCGATGTGCTTGAATGACTTGAGGATAGCGGGCCTGCCGCAGGTACAACTCCGTCTACCATGAAAACGAAACGTACTCGCCAGTCAATTTATTCATGCGCTCTACATGATTCTGATTGGTTTAGCAGCATCCTCGCCACACACAAACCAAGCACTCCTTTTAGATTCTTCTCACTTGTGTTTGTTTACTCCCATGTCTGCCTGGAGTCCGGATAATTGGGTAATTTTGGTTGATTATAGATGTGTTAGGCTGACACCTGCTAAACGATTGTTCTCAGCTTTTTTTCTTTTGTCCTTCTTTTCTCAGGTGATGCTATCAGCCTTGCCTTTTATTTTGATTTTTATTGTAGCTGTTAGAGAGAGAGAGAGAGAGAGAGAGAAAAAGAGGGAAGCGGGAACACAGCAGTGGACTTGACAAAATTCAATTTTTAATCTTTAAAAGACCAGAGATTCCTTATCCTCCCTTCCTCCATCCTAATTTTCACAAGACAAGCAGGACACCTCCTCCCCTCCTATAATCCACTGTCCCTGGGGCTGGGCAGGGCCTGTAGGGTGTGATTACAAGCGAGGAGGGGGGGTTCCAGCTCTCGGGGTCAGCGTGGTCCTGGCAAAACGAGAGATTAGGGCCGCTGATGAGAACGGACATTAGATAAGCAGTGCGCTCGGTACACAGACTCAGGCCGAGCACTGTCCATGTTGTGCGTGGGGGGTTGGCGTCCACTCTGTGCCAAGCCAGCCTGTCCCCGAGCCTGGCACAGACAGCAGGCCGACAGAACGGTGGCCGGCACACCGTGTGCAGGCCGCCCCGACTGTTTACCAGCACACTTCGGTAATGTGGACTGAGCTCCGTATGTGCATGCGCTTGCCCGGAGTGCGAGAGCACACAGGCAAACTCGGGATGAAGCCCAGAACACACACTGGCTGATCTGGCAGGGGACGAATGCTGGCTGATGCTGGAGATGCCTCAGAGTGCACGGAGGACTGACGGAAGAGATTGATTTTCTCCCCTGGCACTCTGCTACAGAGCTCAATATGGCACAGCGGCCACTTTTGGTCTTCCCCATTTTTTTTTTTGGTGTCTGAAGCTGCTGCCGTGGATTGCCGAACTCAGCCGATGTTGTAGCTTTGGGTCCACGTGGTTCTCCCACTTTGTGGTGCTGATATAGTGAGAGCTAGTCGTCACATGTTTAAGGCTGCATAGTCACTTCTGCCTTTTCCTGTCTTTCCACAGACTTCTGTCTGTCATTGCCACTCCGGTCCCAGATTGCCTGCTATGTAACCTTGGAAGAGCATCCACAAGACCTCTCACTAGAACGCTTTATGGCACCATGGCACAGACTAACAACTAGCTTCAGCTCGCTATAACCCTGCATGCACACCGCAAGCGATAAAATCGCTCATCCTTGCAGCAGGCGAAGGGCCCCCGATGGGCGTGTCTTCCACCAAACAAGCACGCAGCATGTTGGACTGAATTGCGGCGTCAAGCAAACCTTGTTTAACAGCAGACAGTATGCCTTGTGGTCGCTGTGTCGCTTTCGGTCCTTGCCGTGTGCACGTACGGTATGAACTTGTTAACTCGATATTCTTATGCCATTCCCAGCAAAGACATCATGCCAGAGGCTGCGAGGAGACTAAAGATGACTGTGTCGGAGGAAGAGAGAAGGAGAGTAACCAAGCAAGAAACCAAAGTAAAATAAAACTATGCAAGGCAGCCTCACTGATAATCCGACAGCAGAGCACACAAACTCTCTGGCAGAATCAGACTCCCCTTCATCTACTTGCATCACACAAGCATATGGAGGCTACAAATTACATTTGTTATATCTCATGTTTACATACAGAAACACAGTGTTCCTCTCAGCAGCTGTAGTAATCAACACTCAACACTTCTTCTTTTTATTCCTTAAAAAAGAAAACCAGATGCGTGTTGCTATCTGGTTTTGACCCGAGTAGGATGAGTACCTCTTTGAGTCCTGGTTTCTATTGAGGTTTCTTCCTTTTGCCCTGAGGAAATTTTTCCCTTGCCACTGTTGTCACTGGCTTGCGCTATGGGGTCTTGGCCCTGGATTCTTTCTGTCTGTAGGACCAATTTTTTTTTTTTTTTTTGCCCCAACACTTTAAATACATCATCCCTGTAACTGCTCTAAACTGTGCTCTGCTCAGTCTGTTCATGTTTTTTATTTAACCTGCATCCGTTTTCTCACGAGCAAGAGTCACATGGACCTTTGTGTTGAGTTCTGTCAGCAGGTGTTGTTGTGGGTGACTCCAGCATGCCTGATTAAACTCAGTTTAAGGTAATGAAAGTTGGGGGGTGGGGTGGTAATGGAAGCAAGAGGGCGATGCCGGGTAACGTCTATTAAAATTGAAAGGTGAACTGCGAGAACCCATTTATGAAATATGAACCCAACCCGAGTCTGATGCATATTTGAGAAATGACGGCCATCAGGTGCCGACAAATACTTCAAGCTGTAATGCAGACCAAGAAAAAGCTTTCATCAAGCGGGCGGGCTACAAGTTCAGATCTTCCTGTGCTGATATCAAGACAAGCTTTGCTTTGACAGCTGTGCTTATTAACTTTCAAAACTTCCCCGGGTTTTCCCATCTATCAATATTCCCAGATTTTTAGCATTCCTTTTTTTTTTTTTTTGCTTCACTTGCATGTATACATCTATTCATTTGTGCATTAGGTCCAGCCCAGATAAACAGGATTAGAGATTTAGGATTACACTTCCCTGACCTTCTCCAGATTGTCATGTGTCTAGACCCTTGGGCTTCTAAATGCTTTTTGTCAGTTCAGCATTTAAAGCCCAGAGGAGTCTGCCCAGCCTGCTATCCCAAATGGCTCTGTTACCCTTTGAACCAACAGGCTGCTAGAGTTCGTATGTGTTTTATCCCTCCTTCTGTTTCACTGTCTTCTAGTCTTTCCATCTCTGAACGTGGGTCCATGAATGAGTGGCATTTTTTCCTCCCTCTTCATTTCCTCTCCATGTCTGCAGTTCCCATGATAAGTCATTCTTGTAACATGTCCTTGGAAATGTGTACATCCTGAAATGAAGGATATACTCATAAGGAAGAGGTTATTAAAGTCAAGCTGAAACCGCTATGACTAAACACTATCCCACCCGCCAGTCATACTTGAGGGGAATTCCGTTATTATTCCAAATTTCTGCTTAATTCAGTTAACTTTGTTTACGTAATTGAACAGAAAACGGAAACCTAATCTGAGTCATTCACAGTGGTGATGGATCCAGATGTCTGCAGTGTTTAACGCCTCTGAAAGCTACGGTGTTGAAAACTGTTCAGTGGAATGGTGGTTATGCTGCGTAATGGATGAGATTTTGTTTATGATTTCTTGTTGTTTTGAAGTTGCGTATAAATACTCCGGCACATGTAGGTTGACTGGTTGTTTTGGATGGGCTTGATACAGTTTTCCAACCTTTTGAAGTCCGTTATTGTTAGTTGACGTCATTTCTTGCTGGTGGCGGCTCTGTTTTGAGGGTTCTAAATGTGGGACTATTTTGGCAGATTTAACAGTCCCTGACTTAAAAGTCTGTTTAGACTGAGGTGATAAATACAAACGTTGTGATTAAAAGAGCCCTTTGAACGTTCTCTTGCGCGCTTCTGGTTTTCTTCCAATGCGAACCCACGTTAAGGTCATTTCTTCCCCAAATACAAGAACTACAGAAGCAATTTGTTTCAGCCGGAGCCTGATGGGAGTCATTTTAATGTTCCTCAATTACAAATCCTGCTGAGGCTAATTTGCAATAACCTACAGCTGGTGATTTGTCACTTTTACAGAATTAGAAAATTCCATTTTTTGGGGGGGTTAATTTTCTCTTTGTAATGCAGAGTTATTAATCACTGCTTCAAGGTGCTTTGCATGCACCACGTACCATGTTTTCGTTCTTTTCTCGGGTTGGAAACACCTGGTATAACCGCAGCCAGTTTATAGATCCCACACCTGTGACTTCTTTATGACCACGGGCATTAGGTTAGGACTTTCGGCTCCAACCGTACAGTGAATCGCACGCAGTTCGTTGATGAGGAAAGTATGTTCTTTGTCAAGTCAAGGATGGTTTTGAAGTTGTAGGTGGCATTTGGGATGGAACAAAGCGGGTGGAGACTGGAAACTGCATTAGCGTCAGTCCGCTAACCCCTCATGCGTGAACATGGCTGAACTCCTGGGCCGCCGTCGTTGTGTCTCCTGAACAATGTTGGTCATTGTAAATGTGAAATGGCACTGTACCCGTCGGGGTGGGGCTCTTTTGGTTCCTAGGTCCGCCTGCGGTTAAGACTTTGGAGAAAGTAGTCCTGTGCGGCAGAGCGTCCAAGGCTAACTCCCAGGCATTGTCCCGCAAACCCTGGCACGCACAGCAACAGCCTCTTGCTCCAGGAAGTGTCTGGTGTCTCTGAGCAGCAGTCAATGCCGGCCCGATGTTCCGAGCTGTTCAAGCGTGCGTGTTCCCTTTTTCATGGTTTCTTTATCCCACCAGCCAATCTCCACCATCACTCTGCTTTGAAATAAAACAAGGAGGAGGGGATTGAGGAGGCATAAAGAGCGAGAGAAGGAAAGCTTTGAAGACTCTGAATCTTTGTACCGTTATTTCTTTCTCTGCTTTAATTGCTGATGCAGTCATTCAGCTTGTCATTCCAACAGTCTGCCTTTTCTGAGGCTGTTGATTTATTTCTTTCCTTCTTTTTTTTCTGAGGAATTCACTTCACTGAAGTTTCTTTCTTTTCAGGTTTGATTTGATGGCAGTCACTATATGCTGAATGTGCATACTGACAGTTGCCTGGTTTGAGCGTCACTGCTTACTTTGATATTGACTGTCCATGACGGTTAGTGGATAGTAGGTTAACTGCCTGGGCAGAAATTAAAAGCTTTGGCTGCGTAGTTCTTACTCAGCAGTAGCCCAAAAAAAATTAATATAGAAAAATGATGTCTGGATTCATCATTGAGTTCTGCCATTGATTTCCCCCAAATTGTTCAGCCCAATCTGTACACACCCCTTTTCTACATTTCACTGTTGTACAGTGTTAAGTAGTTGTGTTCACTACATGTAGTGAGGTTTTTTTTCTTTTCTTTCTTTCTTTCTTTTTTCCCCTTTTTAAAACCTTTTTGGATTTATATGCCTTCACATTGTAATTTGGGGGCGATGATTTTTTTTACCACATTCGAGCCAGAATAGCAACAAAACAGATGCTTAATTTAAGCATTACAGATGGGTGTTTTTAAGAAGGATTTGTGAATTTATTCTGTAGCCATTTTATTTGTAAAAGTTCATTTTTCATGGTCAAAAGGCATGGTGGTCTAAAATGGTACTGCACTAGCATTTTGTTTTTCTGGCTCTTTGCTGTATTTCATACATTCAGCATCAAAAGAATAGCCGAACCCAGAAGGAAGTGTGGCATTGCAGTGCTATTGGGATGGAGGATAAAGGTGACCAGGAATAATAAATGTTGATAAATTTAGGCTGATATGGGGAATATTTATTGAGCTACACATATAGAAGTAGTGTCTCTCAGAATGATGTTGGGTCACCATGTTTACTAACGCAACATGAGACATCTCGGCATGAAGTTGTAGAGGTTCCTAATGGTGTCCTGTGATAATCCATCCCATGCAGCCTGAGTATTCCACAGCTTCTGCAGAGTGTGTGGTAGAGGTAGAACAGGATTGTAACCAGGTCTTCTGAATGTGTGATGTGTGACAACAAATCGTTCACCACAGTGCCCCCCACATGAGGGTTTGTTGGTCGTCTCCAGTAAGACAAAAACGGGTCCCCCAAGATGCCATTCTGAGTTACCCCCTGACAGTCTGGTGCAGGGCTCTAGACTAACTTTTTGAACTGGTTGCACTGGTGCGCCTAACGTTTTTTCTTAGGTGCACCAGCACCAAAGTTAGGTGCACCCAAATTTTCAACTGCATCACATTCAGCAGTTTTACATGTTCACTTTTTCTTTTCTTTTTTTAAATCGCTGTCCATATAGGCAATATTGACTTGTAAATGATTAACTAATAATGTGGTCAGCATAAAGTTCTTTATTTGAAGCACACTTCTACAAGAAAGGTAACACTTGGGCAGTGCATTTGTCGGGCATGTAATGTGTTTTATAGATGCGTTGTCCTTTTTAGCGCTTCAATTCTAAATGTATTAGAACCAGTCACAAACGCACCACTGCCGGCCATGGTCTTCCCACACTCTTTACAGTCAGTGCAGGCTGTGACTCGGAGTCGATCGTATGTGGCTAGTTATCTGATGCCGTCTCCGGACCAGGGCTTGACATAACCAACGCTCTGACACGGAGCCACCAGCCTCCCAGGTTTTTTTACGCAGCTAACACCCGCTCTGTTTATCTGACTGGCCTAGGCTACTCACCGCTCTGGGGTGCGTTTCACGTACAAAGACGGAGTGTTAGCACTGAACTAACATGGTCCGATGCATCGTTTAAACTAAAACATCGTTACCCGAAAGTGTCGTACTTTGTTAGTACCACAGTAGTTTGGAACAATGTTGGTTTGAACCACCATGTTTCCAAATGTGTGTTCGGTTGGACTTTCACAGCGGGAAAACTGTGTTAAAACTCACAAAAAAACGGCCAGATTAAACCAAAATTTTGATAGTTGTGACCGAAATCACGTAATGAACACATTATTTTGGCAAACCATGTTTATTCATATTATAAAAATCCAACTATAATATTAATAGGAATCAACAATCAAATACTAATAAAAAATAATAATAATAATAAATATAAGTATTAATAATATATTAATGTGCATCATTTTCATTATAAACATGGTAATAATATGTAAAGCTTCTTTTAGAAGGAACAAATGGAAGAACTTTAGCCACACCGATGCATTTGTAGGCTCTGATACTGCATTTACTTAGATACATCGCTGTGTCTCATTAGCGCAGTGGGTTAATCTAATGAAAACGCCATGCGATAGCGATGTGATCCGTTTCCCCGCTTTATTTACATTGCATTATATACTGGTGGCATAAACAGCAATTTTGACAGCCTTTGACAGTATAAATGTTGGTACCCGGGATTTCATGTAAATTTTCAGCTTACTGACACGTTACCTGGCGTCCTGCGTCATCGATGACGTGGTCACCAGGAAACTAAGCTCCTAAACCACAGGTCTCTACAGCTGTAGTTCAAACTACTCAACTTAACGACAGTGTTTGCGAACGTTCGGTGGAACTACGGTTTTGGGAAACACCTGTGTCGCTTAACGATGGTTCGGACTATGTAAGTTACCAACGTGGTTACCTCCATAGTTTGAACCATGGTTTTGGGAAACACCTGCGTCGCAGCTGTGTCGTTCCAACTATGTAAGTTGCTAACGTAGTTAGCAACGATGGTTTTGGGAAACGCACCCCCGTCTGACTGCAGCACACGCACTTTCAAACGTACACACGTACAGGAATATCAGGACCACGGCCAATCAGGAGGGGGTCCCGCCCTTCGCTATCTTTGATTGGTTTAGACCACGAAATGGGCTCTGTTTTAACCACAGGGAGACTATCAGAGTCGCGAAGGCTTTTTCTTTTTTTCCCCCATCGAACGGCTGGTCGCACTGGTGCGACCTCAGATTTTTTTTGGTCGCACAATTGAGAAATTAGGTCGCATGTGCGACCAAATTGGTCGCACTCTAGAGCCCTGTGGTGTGACAGTCTTTGGAGACGTTGACGTTGTGTTAGGGGCAGAGAGACCTGAATCATTTGCATGATATCTCGTGCCTCTTGATGTCAAACCTGCCCACCAAGTTTCATCACTGTCGTTTAATTCCTTCTGGGTGTAGCCATTTGTGCAAGTGTGCTTTTAAAGCTGAGTGCATTTGGGAGAACCTGCTGTTGATTAGAAATGAGAGTAGCTGTCAAATCACTATTTATATGGTGGCATCACCCAGAGTCTTGCTGAAGGCAGCGGTCAGTTTTCATCTCTGGCAGATAAGTACATTTGTGTATGTGCAAATTAGGCCAAAGTGTTTGAGGTTTGACCTTCTCAAAAGACTATGCGTGGACTGTCGGTAAATGAACAGCATGGTGGTATTACTTTGGCATGTGACTTGGCTTACGTCCTATTGGATTTGAAGGAAAACCGCTAGCTCCAGAGAGGTATTAGCTGCAGAAAATGAAGGTATGCTACAGTATGCTGTGCCCTTGAGGGTCTGTTAAAGCTATTCCGCCATCAGAAAATAGGTTTCATACCTCCTGGACAGGGACATTTTTTCACACTCATGTTGGTTGAGAGTGGAACTGTGAAAAAAGGGAAAACAAAGATCTAGGACAGAAGCGCCGTGCTAACATGGGAGATGGGGACAGTCCTGTAAATGTCAAGGTCTCTCTTTTTCCATGCCTCAACAATTTTTTTTAGGTTTTAACATTCTCCTTTCGTATTCCTATTCTGATATCTCAGCAGTCTATTATTTATTTTGTTTGTAGCATTGCAGTGCTTTTGACAAATGTTACAAGAAAGCCGTTTTTTATACGTGGACTGATATGAGGTTGGAAGTGTTGTACAAAGTAACTTCTGCCTCCTGTAATAAGCAGAGACATGTTTTCTGCAGAATGCCCATCATTCAAACTTTACCTTGCTCCAACTATTTTAACTTAATGTTGTATTTAAACACTTATTCTTAAAAGAACAGTTGCACCCAGAAGGAACTGTGGGATTGCAGTCCTACTGGGAAGGAAGATGAAGGTTACCAGGAACAATAAATGATGATGCATTTAGACTGATATGGGCAATATTTATTAAGCTACACATACAGAAGTAACTCTCAGTATTTGCTGATGCAACATGCCAGACATCTCAGCATGGAGTTGTTCCTAATCATCTCTTGTGATAATCCATCCCATGCATCTTGAATATTCACACGGTTCCTGCAGATGTTGCAGTAGGGGTGAAGGTGGAGTGAAACCAGGCCTTCTGGATATTTGACGTGTGTCAACAAACCATTCATCTTGGTGCTGACCACAGTGCCTCCACAGACGGATTTGTTGGTCGCCTCCACCAAGACAAAAGTGGGACTCGTCAGTGAAGATGACCTGCTGCCGTTCTGAGTCGCTCCGTGACAGTCTGGCACGACATCGTTACAGTCTGCATTATGCAGCTGTCTGCAAATGGTGCTGCCATTAACAGCATTCATGGGAGGACTCATGTAGGACATCACTGCTCACTGAATGTCCACCATCATGGCTGTTGGGTCAGTCAGGTGCAGTGATAAGGCCCATCCTTGCTTACGTCATATGCAAGGCCAAGCATGAAACTCTTCCAATGTCAAACCCACCCCCCAACTATTTGTGCACCATATACTTGTTAGTCTGTCTTCCTGTGCTTAAATGGAGTGAGCATCTAGGGTTAGTGATTTCAGTATTTGAATACTGGCACCTCAACCAGCTTACCGAGTACTAGAGTACTGATGCACGTGCCTAGTACCGCTAGGAGTCCGATATTACTGTGCCTAACTACTTTTAAATAGCTGTTCTGGAATTGCCTGTGTTGGCTCTTGCATGCTGCCAGAAACATTCCAGTGCTGTGTGTCGTTCATTCCTCCTGACACAGAAGACAAATTTATTTCACAGTGAAATGGGGTGTGTAAATCCTCGTGCATCCTGCCCATTTGAAACTCCCCGAGACCTCTCTTAAGTGGAACCATGCGGTGTGTTTCATGTCCTCACATTTTTATTGGGTGTAGCCTATCCCTTCTGCTGCGCATGATGAATGCCTCATGTCATCTGGATCTTTACTGTTATGAGAATCCAAAACACAATGGGCTGGCTCCGCTGTCTCGGCCCGGGGTGACTGGCGCATATTTAAGAACCAAGCTATGAATGGGGAGGAAAGCTCTGGAGCCGTAATCCAACCTCTGACGACACTCCGGCTGCGTTCTCAGTGTCCTGCCCGACACAATGGAGCTCCAATGACAGGTATTGTGGTTTGAGCTTAAGCCGGGGGTGGAGAGGCAGGGAATATCGGGGACATCGTCCAGGCTGTCCTTTTGCAGAATTTGGCATTCATTTTGCTTCATAAATCCCAAGTGCACTCGGCCACATGCAGCCCTGGCCACATGCAGCCCTGGCCACCATACGCTTCTACAATTCCGGGTGTTGATGCTGGAATACGCAAACTGACTAAAACCCCAACAGCTGTGTTTCAGTGCTGCGAGCTTGGGGCTACAGCGGGGTTGTGCTCCCATCTCGCTTTTGAAGTGATAAAATGGCTTTCTCAAAGGCTCTACTCCTCTCCCCCACCTCACCGTCTTTTTAGAGATGTACTTTTGTGCCTCTGCTTTGCTTTGGTATTCATGCATTTTTCTCTCAGTACCTGAAGCGCTTTGATTCTTTGTTCCACTCTCCCTTTTCACGTAACCCACACATTACGTGGATCCCTTGATGCCTTTGAAAGTGGACCTGTATTCCGCCCCAGACACGCCGTGTCTTGTCGCTTTGCTACAGCCTTTGCCTCAGCAGCCCTCTGCACTGTTGTCAACCACTCCCCGTACTTAAACGAACATGCAGGCCAGCAAAGCGGCCAGGTATGTGCAGAGCTGCAACTGCCTGAAAAGACCTTTTATCAAATCAGACAAAACCCTAAAATGGCTACGGACATCAAGGGAGCCAAAGTTGCTGAAAGTCCGTGCGGCGCATGTTTGCTTCCGCCTCTCTGATCTGAAAAGGGGCATTAGTTAATGATTCGAGCGTTTGCTGAGTTTTACGATTCCCTTTTATTCTTCATTTCCCTACAAAGCAGGGTATACGTAATTCGGCTGCTCTAATGTTGCACAGGCAGGATCAGGTAGAACAGCCTGCAGCAGAATCTTCCCCTGATGGGAAGCAAGCAGAAAGATTTTCCAGGAATTTGGCACACGATCACGACAAGTGCCCTTTCATGGCAGCACATTGCTGTGTCTTCCCTTTTTGCACTTTGTCCACCAGTTCCTGCCCCCTCCGGCCTCAGATATGGCTTATGCCCTTATGGGGATCTTTCCATCTCACCAGGCTTCTTCCTTTGGTCAGCATTGACATAAATCTTCTGCAGCCACTCACCTGAGCCACGTTTTGTACTGAATGCTTCATTTGAGATGAAAAGATAGAATGACTTTTGCACTTTGAAGTGCATGAAAGAGAATGAAGATCACTTTTAAAGCCCTGGCTAATCAATGCAAGCCGCCACCATTATCCTGTAATCCATGCATCGCCTTTGTAAATTCCTCCCTAGATCCCTCTTGGTATTCAGTGAATGGAGCCCTCCTGTACTGCGCTCTCACGGCATCACTCCTTTAGCAGCAGGGATGAATTTGGGTCTTTAGCAGTCATCTGACGAAGGGGACGGAAATATATACCTGCGTATTGTGTAGTGGTTGAAAGTGTGGCAGATTAGCATTGAGGTGTTAGTAAGGCTAGTAATGTTAGCTCATAGTTCACTGTAACTGATGACAATGAGTCATGAACGAAATGAGTTACCAAATTTTAGTGTGGGTATTCAAATTAGGGCAACATGTTGTTTTCTAATAAAGTGAAATAATCAAATAAAAATATTCTGTTTCTAATATGCCTGTGATGAGCTCATTAATGAGCTCAGTAATGAATTGACTGCTCATTACTATGTTGTTTCGCAGTACTAGAGTGGAATTTGTATATTATACACTTACCTTTTGCATAACGTTACATTAGACATCATGATTAAGCCTTATTACTTAATAGCTGGTAGCTTAAATTATAAGACCAACTTCTGCCAATTAACTGGATCCATATAGGAAGTAAGCTTTTTCCAGGGCAGGTGTAAAAGATAAGATAGCCTTTTAATTATCCTGCATGGGAAATGTGCATCGTTACAGTGGTATACAGATAATAAGATATCGGATATAAGAGATAATGGGGAAATACAAAATATAAGAAATTACAAAAAAATACATTTGTTGTTGGGCCAGAAAGAAAATAATCAATTCCAGTTTACAGTTATCCATTTGTAATTACACAGATGCATATTTCACAGTTGCTGAAAGATATTGCACAGAGAGTACTGAAGATCTTGGAAGTCACTCAAATCCTGGTGGTATAGACAGCTAAAGTACGAGAACTGTGATGTTGCAGTCCGTACAAGATATATACAGGTGGAATGCAGGTTATTAGGTGCAGCAGCAAATATCGCACAATAATTGAGTCTCATTGAATGTCTAGATAGATGTGAGTTCATATAGTTTGCTTATAATAGTGAGTGAAGCTCTTAAGACTCATCAAACCTAAACAGTACCTAGAATGAATTAAGTAAAATGGTAATTTGGCTTATGCGACTTTGGCCGGGGTGAAAAATCCCCTGATGCAGTTTTGTACAGTCATCAACTACCCGATGATTTGGCCCTAGAATATTGATGATATTTTCCCAATATGATGATCACACAGGAGCAACCTGTCAAGAACAAAGTTGCCTCGTAGAAATGAAGTTGTCCAGGATCACGTACAAGATGTGGGAGCTGGAGTTAACTTCCTGTTTGCCAGCTTGTTTTGCAAGTTTTCAGCTCCACCTTAAATGGTACCGCAGTTAAGTTTGTAAACTTGTACAAAACTTGTACAAACTGTAGCACTTAAGGTGGATAGAGCATTCGATGAAGAAGCTGGCAGACAGGAAGTAAACCTAAGCAGGCAAAAATCAACCACACCTGTTGGCAGTTCGGTTCCTTGCGAAGGGTAATAAAAGTGCTGGCGTCCATTTCACAGTTTGCAAAGGCTGATTTCCACACAGTGTAGTTCTGCACTGCTGTTGCTTTGTTGACTGTTCCCTACTGGGCTGGAACTTGAGCTGCTACGTATAAATTCTGGTCTTGTCATTTTGGGTCAGGACTGTTGTGCAACAGTCTACGATTCTGGAATCGACCCTGTAATGCCCTCTTTTAAGCATAGAGGGTTTGTATATGAGGGAGAAGACCACAGTGTTTCATGGTATGTCTGTTCTGTGTGCCAGGGTTTCCTAACTATTCAAATGCAGTGCATGCTATGCCAAGTTTTGGTTCTTGTCACTTTTTCTTGAGACCAGATAAGTGCTCTGTTTTGCTTTTTTGTGTGTGTGTGTGTGTGTGTGTGTGTGTGTGTGTGTGTGTGTGTGTTTTCTTTCTCTGGTTTAATGAGAGCACTAAAAGTGCCCTGTAAAGTGCTTAATTCACCCTAGCCATGGTTTATACTGTAGTAAAGCAGTCTTTTAATTACCAGCCACTACATTGTTAGGTTTAAGAAGCACATTAGACAAGGATTATAATGGTGTTCACATACAGATATGTAACTAAACATCTTTCCTTGCTGTTAACTGCTTGCTCTGTTTGTTTTTTCCACCAGACTACATGAAAACCTTGGCTAGATTACTTTGGGCATGACCCGTCTGGAGAAATCGTCTCTGCAAGAAGAGTTTGCCCTTCAGAAGTCAGCTTCACCCTACCTCCAGGCCACCGTCTTTTCCACACTGGCTCTGAAGATAAGGACTTAGAGAGGGCAGTGCAGGAGGAGTGCCGGGGTGTTGGGCAGGGGGCCGCTGGCGCACGAGGGAGGGGCAGCACACATCTCTGAAGGTGAGTGGGAGCCCACCCTCGCACATGCCGTCCCCTGCCCACACCGGTCCTGCCGCCCTCTGCAATGGTGACATGACAGCAGACGCCGCGGAGGACCTCAGCTTCATGTTGCTGTTTTTTTCGCCGTCTAATCTGACCCATACAATAGACGTCGTAAACTGCTTTTGAATAGACGACTGTGTGTGAGAGTGTGTGCGTGTGTATATATTCATCCAAGTGGCTGCAGGGTGATGATGCTGGTGTGTGGGCGCATGAGGCGGCTCTACCGGCAGCTCACGCTGCAGACCAGCCTTCTGCTGCTCTTCCTCTTCTGCATGGTCAGTGTACTCATCTCAGCCTACTTCCTGTATGGGGTCAAACGGGAGCTGGAGCCAGCAGGGGTCGGTGGGGTGGAGGGTGCGGACGAGGGCACCGCCAATTGGGAGGATTCACAAGCAACCCCTTCCCCACCCTCAGCCAGGGTTCTTCCTGCAAGAACTGCCAAACCAGCAGACATGTCTCGCACTGACCCAGTGGTGCTGGTGTTTGTGGAGAGCCTGTACTCTCAATTGGGCCAGGACATCGTGGCCATCCTGGAGTCAGGCCGCTTCCGCTACCAAACGGAGATCGCCCCTGGCAAGGGTGACATGCCCACCCTTACGGACAAGAACAGAGGCCGCTTTACACTGGTCATCTATGAAAACATCCTCAAATACGTGAACCTGGACGCCTGGAACAGAGAACTCCTCGACAAGTACTGTGTGGAGTACGGAGTGGGCATCATCGGCTTCTTTAAGGTGGGACCTTTTACCCTCATGTTACAAATGCTCCACTGATACAGAAAAATGCTCAATGCAGTAGTTAGATGCCCAGTAATTAGAACCAAGTATTGCCCTACATAGGTTTCCTGACATTTTATATGCAATACTGATAAGCTTAGTTGCATTAAAGGATAACCATTTTTATTTTCTGGTTACTCTCTTTCCTTTATTCTGTTTTGTAGTGCAGTGAATGTCTAGTTCCATGTGTGGAAAATGGCTTCAAAGCAGATGTTAATGATTGGCTAAAAGGAGTGATTGCATTTGGACGTCCCAAAGACCATTGTGTAAAGGACATGGCTGAATCTGCAGGTGTATAGAAGCGTACAGTCATATAGGTCTACCAGCAATGGCAAAAATCCTAGTCTACAGGGAATTTCCTGTGCCAGGGAAGGCATAAAGCAAATCTGGCCCAGGTGTGGAATTCCTTGATGTAGAAGTGTCTGAACATGGATGTGGTCTACATCCAGAAACTTGTCCAGTACATGCCAAATCCAGTCTCAGCTGTTATTATGGAGGTATTACACACTATGAGGTGTGCTGTAGTCACTGGTGACTAATTGTTTTGTCTGGAAAGCTTATATGCTTTATTCCGCACATTGTAGCGGTAACAGACATGTGATATTTGATCCTGCCTAGTAAGCGTTCTATAATACAAGTTCAAGAAAGATTTACTTTAACAGAAGTGTATCAGTAAAATCCACCGACACCCATGTGCTTTGCTGTGCTGTCCCTGTTAGATGTTTTTTATAGTGAAATTTGTTGGGTGTGTCTGTGTGTCTGTGTGTCTGTGTGTGTGTGTGTGTGTGTGTGTGTGGGCATAGGCCTGGCTTTAATCACTTGATTATCCATAGGGGTAGCACATGTGAATCACTCCAGACTCCACACAATGAGCAGCTATTTTTAAGGCCGCAGCAGTAAAAACTAAAACTTTCTTGCCTTTCTTAGCCTGAGATTTTCTCCTTTGTTTTTTGATGGCTCTAAAAATGGTAGATAAACAGTCATACCAACCAGCCAGAACCTGCCATGACAGCACTCACAATGCCCAAGGCAACGGTCACATTTATGTGTGTACTCTGAAATGAAGAGGCCTCTCCATTCATATTTCATCCTAGAAATGCATCAAGATCTCCCAGGCCTAGTATCCCAAATGACGCAACACAGAATAGACCACAACAGGCAAGTGAGGAGACAACAGCTAGCCTGTTTTCCCCTGTTTTAAGCACAGTAAAAAATAAATAAATAAAAAAATAAAATTGTTTTTTGTTTTTTTTTACTGTATGTATGCAGTTTACACAACTAGCATGTGAAACTTTAATCTTTATATGTTCCTTATAGTGTATAATTCAATATTGCATTCACATCAGAGTTTAATATAAACTTTAACGCTGAGCTTTTCCTCACTTTACTGAAATAAGTGCTTGATATGGCTCTGTTTAAGCTGTATAAACGATTCAAACGTACCGTTTACTCTTTTGACCATATGTAGAAACAAATTTAATTGCATTTCCATGTTGACACCTATTCAGCGTCAGTTTAGCCCAGCTCCTTCAAGCCATAAGGCTGTGTTTCAACCCTGAAAATTAAAAAATATATAATCATTTTTGCTTAAATATCAGAATAGAAGGCAATTCTATACATTAGTTTTAAAGACATTAGTTTTATTTGTAAGGGGGTCCTGAAATACTGAAATACAAGAAAGTACGAATGTTTTTGGTACCTAAAACCACACCACTGTAGTAAGTGGGAATGGGCAGAAGTACAATGTGTCGAGAACATTACTGGATCTTTTTCAAATCACCCATTTTTACTTTTTATAGTTATAGGTGTAGGTATTGGTTTATAGGTATAGGTATTGGTTTATAGGTATAGGTATTGGTTTATAGGTATAGGTATTGGTTTATAGGTATTGGTTTATAGGTATAGGTTTATAGTTATAGGTATAGGTATTGGTTTATAGTTATAGGTGTAGGTATTGGTTTATAGTTATAGGTGTAGGTATTGGTTTATAGGTATAGGTATTGGTATTGGTTTATAGTTATAGGTGTAGGTATTGGTTTATAGGTATAGGTATTGGTATTGGTTTATAGTTATAGGTGTAGGTATTGGTTTATAGGTATAGGTATTGGTTTATAGTTATAGGAATAGGTATTGGTTTATAGTTATAGGAATAGGTATTGGTTTATAGTTATAGGTATTGGTTTATAGTTATAGGTATAGGTATTGGTTTATAGGTATAGGTATTGGTTTATAGGTATAGGTATTGGTTTATAGTTATAGGAATAGGTATTGGTTTATAGTTATAGGTATAGGTATTGGTTTATAGTTATAGGTATTGGTTTATAGTTATAGGTGTAGGTATTGGTTTATAGGTATAGGTATTGGTTTATAGGTATAGGTATTGGTTTATAGGTATAGGTATTGGTTTATAGTTATAGGAATAGGTATTGGTTTATAGTTATAGGAATAGGTATTGGTTTATAGGTATAGGTATTGGTTTATAATTATAGGAATAGGTATTGGTTTATAGTTATAGGAATAGGTATTGATTTATAGGTATAGGTATTGGTTTATAGTTATAGGAATAGGTATTGGTTTATAGTTATAGGAATAGGTATTGGTTTATAGTTATAGGTATTGGTCTTATTCTAATAGTTTGATTAACTAGTTACCCAGAAGTAACTGATTTTACTGATTTCTTGTTTTAAAAGCATCAGCATGCACTGCATTATTAAACGGGCGATGCTCATATTATAAACACATATTCCAGGAGATATTTGTCTTAAGTATTGCACTTAGCAACTTTTAATGTCAGGTTGACAAGCTGTCAAGTTTTTTTCCTCTGACACAAGGCTGTCATGACACTTTCTGGGGGTGAAATAACAGACTTTGCAGCTCACAGTCACATACTGATGATATAACGGAGCTTGCCAAGTCGAGCTGGTTGAACAAAAGTGAGTATTTTCTGAGGCCCTTGGGTAAAGTGAGTTTCATTTCACCAGTTCTAACACGCACAATCACACCAGCAGCCTCTGATGAACACTTAGCTACAAAGCCAGTTGTTAGAACGTGCTATGCCATTTCACCCAAAATGGCGTCATAACAACCTAATCAGTGTCACCTTGACATCAGTGTTGACAAAAGCAGCCTTTATGTAGGTGTGTATTGAAATAAGCCTTTTACATTGGTTTAGGTCATTTGCTATGTCAAAGAAGTTAAGTAGTCTTATGAACACTGCCCTGCAGTGTTTACTGTTTCTTCTGTTGCCACTGTTTCAAGTCTTCAGTCGGCGACGACCCGTATGCCCAAAGAACAGCCATCTTATTTTTATTTTTGTATATATGTTCTCTGTGAACTTGAATATACAAGCCAACTGCATAATGTAATCCTGTGACAGCCTTGCAGACCCATCTGTGAATGTTTAATGCATTTTATGGGGTAATACTGTGAGCCGTTCTCCTGGCTATATGTTTTTCTGTGCTGTGTCAAAAATATCAGCCATTTGGAGGAAAACAGCAAAGAGTAGATGCACCCAGAAGGAAGTTTTGGATTGAAGATAAAGGTTACCAGGAACAAATTAATTTTAGACTGATATGGACAATATTATTTGAGCTAAACATACAGAAGTAGCTTCTCTCAGTATGCTGTCAGGCCGCCATGTTTGCTAACCCAACATGCCAGACGTCTCATCATGGAGTTGTAGAGGTTCCTAATCGAGTCCTGTGATAATCCATCCCATGCAGCTTCAATATTCTCACACAGTTCCTGCAGATTTTGCGGTAGGGGTGGAGGTGGAGTGCGCCAGGTGTTTTAGACTTGTGATGTGTGACAACAAACCACTGACCACGGTGCCTCCACAAATGGATTCGTTGGTCATTTCCGCTAAGAAAACACAGTGACTTGTGACTGAAGATGACCCGCTGTCATTCTGAGTCACTTCATGACGGAGTCCACCATTGCCGTCTTTGGTGACGATGTGGTGTTAAGGGCAGTCGTCGTGGTCTGTGTGCCTGTAGTCCTTCGTGATGACTCATAGAGGGCAACACTGCTCACTGAACGTCATATGCTAAACCACGCATGAAATTTCATTCACATGTCTCGCAATATCAAACCTACCCACCAAGTTTCATTGGTGTTGGTTAATTCATTCTGGGTGCAGCTATTTTTTGGTGATGAGTATAATTCACAGTAGATTAAACATCTGTCTGTTTCATTTCACAGATTTAATTTAACCTGCAGACCATAAGCTTCTATTAAAGAGCAAGCATTATTATTGTCTTCGTTATCTGAAACCCTGGTCTAATTAAAGAACTAGGCGTTGATAGTTTGAGCAGCACTCCTTTATGGACACTTATAGAAGCATCTCATCCCTGGGTTCCTACCTGGCTAGCATTTCTGCTACTTTTTCTTTCGAGGATGTTGGCCTCTCCATGCCTGTCCCTGCTCTAAGGCCTCAGTGAGTGAAAGCTCTGAACATGTCGGATGATACAGCCTGGAGGTGCACGGCTCAGAAGGCTGAAACAGTTCCCTGTGAGGCAGACGGTGGCTGCAGGTCCCTGTCTCTCACTCCAGTAATGTGCCGTGCCTAATTTCTTCCCCACCAAGTCTGGACTTGCACCTGTCAGCACTACAGCTCAGTCAGGAGCACCCACAACCCCCCCTAGAGCTCCGGCTGTAAGCACGCATTACTGTGGAAGACACTAGTGGTTTCAGCTTGTAATTTCTACATGGCTGTATCAGCCTCTTTAAGCCCCTCTTCGCCTTCCCATTAGTCCTCCTGCTTAATCCTGTATCTGTGTTGTTAACGTGTAATTGGAATAAACCCTCCACTCCTAGCCAGCACTTGGGTCAGCATAATCTTCTAAGGCCTATATTGAGCACACAGCTTTGCCTGCGTCGTCCTTGGTTCTCCTCGCTCTTTTGTGGGTTTTTAGGCCAATTATCAAACGTTTTTGGATGGATTGCTCTGTGACATGCAGGACTTAATGGGGATGGGAATTTAAAGTGGAGCAGAGTAAGGAATGTTATTGGACTGGTCAAAGTGGATGGAACGATAAGTGTGCTGTTTAAGGGGCATGTATTGCGAGATGCTTCCATCACCTGTTAGTTTTTAGCGTCTAAAAGTCTCATTCATATAAATATAATTTTCCTCTCCCTGTTAGGCGTTTATAATGTACACTTTTTAAAAAATTACATCTAATATATTATTAATAGCTTGGATTAGAACATGTAGCATTTAACATGTGTTCTCATAGTGTTAGCCCTTTGAACCCAATGCTAATTTTTCAGCTTTTAATCATAAGACACATTATTCTCAACATTTAAAGCTACCCATTCATGTGCACACATCAGTTAATTATAATATAAAGTGTGTGGCGTTATCCATTATGTTGCTTGTAATGTTAATAAACAGTAGAACAATAGAAGAATTATTTGCTATGTCTACAATGAATCATATATTAAATTAATGCATGCTCTGTTATTGGCTGACTCCCTTTAATCAGTAACTACTAATGCTGACCAATATGTATACACTTTTGGTGTCACATAGGGCTGCATGATAAATCGTGTATTGGTTATTATCACAATGTAAGTATCTGCAATAAGCACATTATTAAGAGTGGTGATGGCGGAGCCCATCCTGCTCAATGAAACATGCACAGTTTAAGAACCACACCTCCTGTTGTGTTTTAGGAGAGATGAGGCACACAACTTTTTCATAGTTGAATAAAATATTGATTATTGCAACAAATAATTCGTAATTATTCTGAATTATTCAGGTTGTGACTCACTGGATCAACAAAGAACTCATGCTGCTATCAGCTATTAATTTTGTTTAAGGTTGTTGTATGCATTTGCTAACTAACAGTGAAGATAAGAACAATAAACGGCTTATTAAAAAATAACGAAGATAAGAACAATGAACACCGTATTAAAAATTCACTGTTTTAAGGAGCTTTCTCGCCAAAACAAAAGATAAATAAAACTCCAATATCTTGTAGCATAGTAGCAGCAGTAAAAAAATATTAAAAGCGTAATATAATTTTTCCTTAATTAAAAAGCTAAATCAAAACTTATAACTAAGCAGTGCATTAATCTGTGCATTACTTCTGTTATCTGCCTGCAGTCTGTTGCAGTAAAACTCTACAATAACAGGTCTTTATTGAAACGGAGGTAATGGGGTCACCAAATAATCGAATAATAAACTAATTGTTTGGTCAAATAAGTCAATTAGTCATTGCACCCCTATTGGCTAAGCTGTTTCGGAGCCTTCATAGAAAGAGCTATTGAAGTAATACTGGCAATAATGTAAGGCTTACTGTGTCTTTCAGTTGACAAAGTACTGTAGGCAGCTTCATTTATTTATTTAATTAATTTTGGGGGCTGTTAGAATTTGTATTCACTTAAAGGAGAGGATGGTTGGATTCCTGTTTACACATCCAAATGACGTGTCTGTCCTTGTGTTACACCCAGTATATATTTGGGGACAATCCTTATTTTATATATTTATAAATATATATAATCCTTATTATCCTTATAATCCTGTCTTTTTTTTTCTTTTTTATTTTATTACTTTTTTTTCCCCCTTTACTAGTTCAATCTTAATTGTTGTTTTAATTATTTTACCATTTATGTTTTTAAGTTTGTCAGTTAGTTTTATGTAGTCCTTCTTTTAATTTAGCTTTCTATACTAAAATCTATTTTTAGTTACTTTTTGAATCCTATAAGATCTAAATGCTCGGCTACATTAAAAAAATGTGGGTCACCCATAATGTGTTCCTGAGTGAAAATAAAGGTTGATGGCCAAAGTCTCTTTTTAACAAATGTTTTGTCTTGCATCCCTGTAATACAGCCCTAGTGTCAAAGTTAATGCAATACAACATGGTCATGTGATTATTTTTTTTTAATGCAGCTGATGTTGTCAGTGCTGTTAATGTGGTGTTCTAGCTTGGCCTACTAATCGCCCATAGTTGAAAACCTGATTCTTTGATTGACTGCATGACCCTAACCTCCTTGTTCAGGGTGGACAGCCACAGTTAGTTGAAGACATAGCTCTGTGGGATGAGAATGAGGGGGCTGCAGTCCTAGAACATTGGAAACTTGTGGCTGTTGTTGGTCTCACTGCTAGTCAGTGATGGAAATTAGAAGCCGTGTTCCTCTTATTTTCACAATTACTCTGCCTTTCAGTTCCTCCATAGCCCGTATCCACATGATGAATATAATGCTAATGAGTTACTCAAAGCTGGATATTCATTTAGATCCATCACAGTGTGGGGCAACTCAGCCGCCATACACGTTCCTCACAGACTTCAGCACATCAGGTCTACAGAGAAGACCACTGGAGTCAAACTACCCACACTGTTGGATCCGCACACTTCCAGAACTAGGAAACGTGCAAAGATGATCATTGATCCATCACACCCTGGCCATCATCTGTTCCAGCGTCTTCCCTCAGCCTGGCACTGTAGCCAAATGAGGATCAAGTCAGCCAGGCTACAGAGAAGCTTCTTCCCACATGCCATCTCGCATAAAACAGCTGAACATTACAATGCACATACAATCCACATTCGGGACACTTTTCTCACTTCCTGTTCTGCTGTACTGATCTAATTTATCTTAGTAACAGTTTCACACAACACCACATCCTCTGTAGTGACTGTCTCAGACGGTGCGCCATCCTCTGTACTCACTGTCTCAGACCGATGCGCCATCCTCTGTACTCACTGTCTCAGACTGGTGCTCCTTACTCTGTATTGACCATCTCAGACCAGTGCTCCATCCTCTCTACTGACTGTCCCAGACCGGTGCTCCATCCTCTGTACTGACTGTCTCAGACCGGTGCTCCATCCTCTGTACTGACAGTCCCACACCGGTGCTCCATCCTCTGTACTGACTGTCTCAGACTGGTGCTCCATCCTCTGTACTGACTGTCTCAGACTGGTGCTCCATCCTCTGTACTGACTGTCTCAGACCCCTGCTCCATCCTCTGTACTGACTGACTCAGACCGCTGCTCCGTCCTCTGTACTGACTGGCTCAGACCGCTGCTCCATCCTCTGTACTCACTGTCTCAGACTGGTGCTCCATCCTCTGTACTGATTGTCCCAGACCGGTGCTCCATCCTCTGTACTGACTGGCTCAGATCGCTGCTCCATCCTCTGTACTGATTGTCCCAGACCGGTTCTCCATCCTCTGTACTGACTGTCTCAGGCCTGTGCACCATCCTCTGTACTGACTGTCTCAGACTGGTGCTCCATCCTCTGTACTGACTGTCTCAGACTGGTGCACCATCCTCTGTACTGACTGTCTCAGACTGGTGCTCCATCATCTGTACTGCACTTTGTAAGCTGTGATCTGTCTCTACATCCGGACTGCTGCACTCAGCACCTTAATATACAAATACAACTCCACACAATGTGCACTGTGAGCTAATGTAACCAAAGACAAATTCCTTGTATGTGTGAACATACTTAGCAAATAAAGCCAGATTCTGATTCAGATGAAGCTAATGTCAACTCAAGTTAGCGAAGAGTGATGCTTTTTGAAAGGAGAATTCTGTATGTAGGATCGAATGTCAGCAAGTTTGCCATTGTGTACATAACTAATATGTAAGATGTCTAGTTAGATCTGTGGTTTAAAGCATTCCGATATCTGTGAAAGAACTCTGTGGAAGAAAATGATTTTGAGGAATCTAGACACAGCTCTGTGTGAGCCAAGGCTCATTGTGTTCATTCTGCATAAAGTGCAGTTTATCACCACTTGATCCACCCTCACACGGTCTGCTGGCCAGAGCCGCTCTTTCAATGAGTGCCACATACACAAGCATCTGAATACTAGCTGCCTCAAGGAAACCAGTTCACCTCATTTAGAAGGAAGCATTGGGTGGATGGATGGCTGGATGAACGAATGAAAATGTTAACTTTGTTGAATTCTGTCAAAATTTATTCCATTAATGAAACTCAACTCCTCTTCTTCTTTTTCTTCTTCCTCCCTCCTGCTATAGGCCAATGAAAACAGTTTGCAGAGTGCCCAGCTGAAGGGTTTCCCCCTCTTCCTACACTCTAACCTCGGCCTGAGAGACTGCAGTGTTAACCCCAAGTCCCCGCTGCTTCTCATCACTAAAGCCCGTGAGGTAGAGCGTGGACCCCTGCCCGGGGACGACTGGACTGTTTTCCAGTCCAACCACTCTACCTACGAGCCTGTGCTGTTGGCCCGAGGCCGAGCAGCCGAAGCGGGGGGTCCCCCTGGGCCCTTGCATGCGGCAGTGGTTCAGGACCTGGGGCTTCATGATGGCATCCAGAGAGTGCTATTCGGGAACAACTTGAACTTCTGGCTGCACAAACTGGTGCTGGTGGATGCGGTCAGTTTCTTGACGGGCAAGCGACTGTCACTAGCACTGGAGCGCTACATTCTGGTGGACATTGATGACATTTTTGTGGGAAAGGAGGGCACTCGAATGAAGGTTTCTGACGTGAAGGTGGGTAGCAAGAGTCTAGGGGATCTGTGTGGTTATATGAATGTGATCTTTGGGTTATATTTGCTTAGTTCAGGTAAGGCATGTGAATAATTGGTCATTTTTGCATCCCACTTTAGAAAAAAGGTTACCTCTGTAAAGAGTTTGAATGGTTTAAAATTAGTTGACTAATGGTTATTAATTAGGTCATAAACACCTTTAAATCATTAATAAGCAGTTACAACACAAAAAAGATGGGCACCAGTGACCTGTTTTTAGTCTAACAGTGAGCACACATACTTTTATAGTTCAGACTTTTCTGAGCTCAGATTTTGGTGTGTACTGATCTTACTTCTTGTTTTCATCAGTCCGCATAAACCCTGTAAGCTTTAATACGTATTCATGTACATCATATGGAGCAGCAAATTTTTGCCTGATTTATTGTGTTAAAACTGCTTATTAATACTTTATAAAGTGGTTATGACTTATAACATATTTGTAACCCATTTATAAATCCTTTAGAAAGGTAGCCTTAAGTGGTACCCGTTTTTGTTATATAGCTATGAGGATAAACAGCTGGTGACATCTACGTGTTGAGAAATACTTGGTGTTAAGTAAGCGTACGCATGATGGCTGCCTCGCATATCCTGCATCCGTTTGGTACCTCGGTTGTGCACATGCTCAGAAATTAACACTACATGTATGCAGTACACACAAAAACGGTAGGGGCAGTGCAGGCACGCAACGGCATCAAAACAGCGGAAAGCTTTAAAGTAATATTCGATAATATTTAAATATTAAAAATGATAAGTAGATATGGAAACAAATCCAGGACCTCTAATGTTCATGAACGGTGGAAAATGTGGGACAATCAGAGTGGTCTGCACTCTAGAGGAAGCTCCCAGTAACGTGTATAGCACATAGATAAGTATGTGAACAGATACGTTTATGAAGCAGCTGACTGTCTACGTGAACACGTGACCAAACAGCAAGTATAGCTATAGCCTAAGAGGAGCTGTAGATGGAAATAATCAGAAATAAAATGTAAACAGTGCCAGCTGTGTAAATTACCCTCCAATAGGCAATAGGTCAACTGGTCAGTGAGAAAAAGGTAAATCACTAAAGCTCCAAAGTTCTGCGTGCCACGCACAATAACAGAATGTAAAACTTTTCCTTGTGTGTGTATATATATGGCAACATAAAATATGCAAATGCATTTTTAACATTTAGTTTTTGAAGCATGTTTAAAATGTTAATCTGCAGGACTTTATCAAAGACTTTTACTCTGCTTCTATATGTATTTTGAAAGGCAGCTAATGAGCATGTGAAGGTGTCATGCTGTGAACAGTAGCATGTGTGAGCATATGGGAGAATGGCATGTGTTGGAGCTTTACCTCGGCGATGGCACATATGATTTAAAGGAAAGGAAGAGAGAAGTGGAGGGTAGGTTTGCTGTAGAGAGTAAAGAAAGACGTGCACAGGTGAGACATGATGTTCCGCTAGTAGACCTTTCATACTGTCTGCTCACAGCTGTTATCAGCAGTAGTAACAGTGATGTACAGTGCTGTTTTCACAATGATATAAGCACATCAGGAGCAGACAGTATTAAAGGTGTCAGCTCTGAGCTGATGGTGTGAAGGGTGTGCTAGTGGAACATAATAATAATAGTTATAATAATAATAATAACAACAACAAGACAACAACTATTATTATGGTTATTGTTACTTTTATTTGAATTGACTCCTCATTAGATTATGTAGATGTGCCAAAATGAATTTAGTCTCAGTTTCTAAGATATCCTAAAGTGTTTTCTTACCATGAAAGTGTTGGTGTGTAGGTGTCAAACTGTGAAGAATGGTGTTATAAGCAGCCCTGCATCCAGGATCAGAATTTTAATGCAATGCATATAGCAGAAAGGCGATGTCACCTTATGTTTATGTACCTATTCTGTTTGATCGTTTCCCTCCATTCGTGCTTAGTGATATCACCCCTCCATGACCTGCTCTGAGTCCAGTTAGCTTGTTTTGATGAAGCTATTTCTTTATTTGAAGCTGAGAATATAAGCTGCATGCCTTAATATCAAATGTGCTGCTGGTGTCATTTTGCTTTCGATAGCTTTTCTAGCTAGCTAGTTACAGCCATGCACAGAAGTCAGAGGTTGCCCTTCCTTAATTTAATCAGAAAATATGAGCATAAGCATTTGTTCTGGGGAAGCTAGTATAAATTGTTGCTGTCCCCTGAAAAACGTGTATCTCCATTTTAGTTGATTTTGACTTTTATGCATCATTTGAACATGGTGCTGTTTACCCTGTGGGAATATTTCATAATGAATGGACCAACATAAAATGCTCACAACTGCTCAAAAAGTTTGGTTCCCTTAAAGTAGGTTTATGGCCTCTTCTGCAAAGTTTTCATTTTAGAGAGACTTTAGTTTTCTTTAGACAGTGACAAAATACTAATAGCGTTAGTGCTAGCTTCTGAACTAGCTTCTGTCGGCAGAGAGAGCTCCTAACACAGTAAGTATTCTGAAAATAGCAATCCACTCATCAAGGAACTTCAGATCCCATTCTGGCAAACCTGTTGGTGATGTAGTAGGGCTTGGGGGCGTTGGCTTTATCTGGAGGAGTAAAGAATTGGCTAAATTGTTGTTGGCTTGAGCTGGTTACACAAGGCGGAGGGGGGCACACATGAGTAGCTGTGGTATTTTATCATCGGCATGGTCAGTTTTGTTGTGATGTCATGGAAGTCGTGAGTGTTTAAAGAATGCTGACCTAATGCAGCTTGCATTACAAGGAGGCCTAAGATTGGTGTGTTTACCTGGACGTAGTACAGCACAGTGTGTGATGTTGAATGCAGTAGCACTTGTATTCATACTTGTGAGACTGTACTTGTATAGTCTGTCTGAATGTCGTGATCATTGAAGCGGTTTTGTTCATATCATCCTCCTGTACTGGCTGGGTGCTAAACTTTCTGGACCCTTTGCGTGAGGAAATCGAAATGAATCCAAACTTTTTCTTCACAACAGCATGGTATGCGGAAGTCTGCCACAGCTCTGGAGCTCTGAAGTAGTTTAGCTGCATGTGCCAAATGGGAATTCCCTTTCAGAATCCTCCCTGGAAATTCACTAATCGGTCGTGTAACTTCATCAATAAATTATGGCTGCTGGTGTGGCAGGTGCTATTAGAAGTTGGTAATATGAAGTGGAAGCTTGAGTCCAGTGTGCTGCATTTTTAATATGCGTATGAAATCCCATATGGGCGAGTTGTTTGCTACGAACTTGTTTGCCAAAGCGTTTTATGGAGGCGGGCTATAGCATCCTGCCCGGAACTGTGCGAAGCAAAACGTCGGCTCGTCCACGTGTGTTTTTTCCCAGCAAGCCGAAGAGGCGGTGTGAAAAACGAAGAAAGAGGAAGAAAAAAAAAAATCTCTCCCCTGCCAGCAGCTCGGTACAGTAGTGTGAAAACCAAATGACATCACCGAGCTGTAGCCCCAAGGAACGGAGATGTCCTTGACAGCCTGCCCACTCTCGTCCTGCTTTCTTTTGAGTGTCTTGTTTTCTCTCGACTCTATCTCTCTTCTCGTTCTTGATCTCACTCCTTTATTTTGTTGTTGTTTTCTAACTTTCTACCCTTATCTCTCTCTCTTTCTCTCTCTGTTGCTTTTTTTTCTGGTCTTTTGGCTCTGATCCCAGTGCATACAGAAATCTAGGGAAGGAAACACGGGTGGGAAAAATGATAAAAATGTACAGAGAGAAATATGTATGGAGCGTCAAAGAGAAGAGACGCTGGGTGGAAGAAGCAGAGACTTCGGAGACGAGGGGAAAGCAGCAGGCGCATGAGTCTCTCTCTCTTTGCTTAAAAAGGAGCTCAGAAGTAACACCCCCAAGATTGGTAAAGCTCAGCCAGCATCACCATCGATCAGCTTCTGGCCCAAATGACAGCCCCTTTGTCGCCGCTTCTCAGACCAGACGGCTTTTCAACCCTCCTGCCTCTGCTACTCTGCATCACCTTCTCCAAATCTCCCACACTCTCAGTCTCTTCTCTCTCTCTCTTCCACCCACCGCCCCTCTTTTTTCAGATGACTCTTTGTTCATCCAAGGCCATCCAAAAAACTAGCTACAGGCATGAATATTTCAGACCTGCACAGATTTCTCGTTTTTTGTTTTTGCTAGTTGGAACCCCTCCTCTTCAGTTCGTCCCCCTTCGGTTCTACTTGTGGCTTCGGAGCGGCCCGACGCAAGCGTTTGGGGAGAGAGGAAGGGAAACACGAGCAAACATAATCAAAGCCTTGCTGTCTGTCTGCGGACCTCCTCTGCGTTAAATATGAATCAGCTTTTTTGATTGAGTAGCGCTAATGGGGGAGGCAGGCAGCAAAAACAAAACAAACAAACCTAGTCAATAAAAGTATATGCATGCCCAAAACCCCTTCACACACCTCCACCGGAACACAAGAGGCCAGGCTACAGCTGTTTGTCGCGTGTAGATGATTTGTGTGTGTGCGTTTGTGTCTTTGTCCTCAGGGTGTTTCCGAGAGTCTGTATATGTGTGTGCTTGTTTGTAAAGACCTTCTCCTTTATTGTTAAGGCCCTGCTGGACACACAGAATGAGCTCCGAACTCATGTACCCAACTTCACCTTCAACCTCGGCTTCTCTGGAAAGTTCTTTCATGCAGGTAAGAGAAATTCACCTCAACTGTTAACAACTACACAAAAAAACAATAAATAAATATATACACACACACATACACTCATCATCCAAAGAATAGCTGCATCCAGAAGGAACTGTGGGATTGCAGGAGGAGAAAGGTTACTATGTCGGTATGGTGTTGTAGAGGATCCTAGGATAATCCATCCCATGCAGTTTAAATATTCCAGCTTACTGGTGCTGACCATAGTGGCTCTGCACACAGATTCGTTGTTCGTCTCCACCCAGACAAAAGTGGGACCTGTCACTGAAGATGACCCACCGCCATTCTGAGTCACTCAATGACAGTCTGGCATGACACCACTGCAGTTTTGGGTGATATTGATGTGGTGTTAAGGGCAGTCATCGTAACAGGTTGTAGTCGTGTGTTGGACAGTTTGTTGGTGTGTGTGCATAATGTACATATATAAAAAGAGTGATTATATATATATATATATGTGTGTGTATATGTGTATAAAGAACTTTGAAAGATTCATTGCTGGTAATGATGGGGTAAAAAAACGAATCATATTTATTTTATAAGTTACAGTTTTTATCATATCCTATATTATCAACACTCAATAGTAACCTAATAATGAAGAACTGCATTAGACCTGCCTGTAGATGAGTTTGACTAGTCGAACAGTTGTATGGTGTACAACACGAGCACAGTCAGCTGGCAGTCTGGCATGCCAAGTTCAGCATTCACTTCTCAAGCCACAGGATGCTACCAAAAATGATTAGATAGATAGATAGATAGATAGATAGATAGATAGATAGATAGATAGATAGATAGATAGATAGATGGACAGATGGATAGATGGACAGATGGATAGATAGATCGACAGACGGATAGATAGATGCACAGATAGATAGATAGATAGATAGATAGATGCATAGATAGATAGATACACAGATAGATAGATGCATAGATAGATAGATAGACAGATAGATAGATGCACAGACAGACAGATAGATACATACTTTATTGATCCCAGAGGGAAATTCATGACTTATCATGAGATGGAAAGATTGTATATTGTAAGTCAGAGTAACTAGGCTACTTTCCAGTCATCCAGGCTGATTTCTTTTAGTCCATTCATCATAAAATTTTCACATAATATAGAAGTGGCAGGTTTTGTTCAGACTGCAGCCAGTGTACTGGTCTTCAGCAGGCCTGGACTGAGTGTTTACCTAAATCTAAACAAGAAAATAATAATCTTCTTCTGGTACCTTTGAAAAAAAGTGTTCTTCTGTGTGTGGTCCTCTTTCAGGCACTGATGAGGAAGATCTGGGTGATGACCTCCTCCTTTCCTACAGCAAAGAGTTCTGGTGGTTCCCACACATGTGGAGCCACATGCAGCCTCACCTCTTCCATAACCACTCAGTGCTGGCCGAACAGATGCTGCTCAACCACAAGTTTGCTGAGGTCAGAGTGTAGGCTGTATATCTGGGATGCTTGGGGCAGATGCATAAGCTTTATGTACCTTCAGAGGAGCGTAATGTTATATAGACTCTTTTCATCATGGGTTGTAATGCTTATTTTCTCCGTCATGCAGCATATTCTCTTTTCACTGTGAGGTCTTAGATAAATTAATTCTGGTCCTGTTCGTCTTGACATTCTGCTGCGGCTCAATTTAAACATAAAGCGGAAAATCAAATTGACAGTTTTACACTTATACCTCATTGAAGTCAGTCACCCGAGGTATGGCTGGTGAACAGACTAACTTGTAGATAAAATGTAGGTCCCAAACTGTCTGGTATGCTTTTCTTAGCCCTGTATCACACTTTAATGCATGTTTATAGATGACTGTATCTCAGACAGTGTTAGAAAACACATCTCTCCCAGATTACATAACCAATCATTCATTTTTTATACTTGATATTGTATTTTGGTAGAAGCAGTGATCTGTATCACAAATAAAACAGACTTAGCTTAAACGAATGTCATTTGCTGGTTGGATAACTTCACATTTGAATGGTTTTAGCTGTGAAAAGTCATTGTGCTCTGTGGCATAGTTTGTCTTGCACGCTTAATTAAATTTTATCTATTCAAATCTTTGCTGGTGTTCCTCCCCTCAGCGTATTAACCTTACAGATTTTGCACTGAGCATTTTTAGTTCAGCTTGTCTCAAACAGGATGTAATTCTGCGCTGCTGAATTAGTTCAGCTCCATATCAAGCATCACCCAGTAGCACATCATGCTATTAGTCTCTTCTGTTCCTAATACCGATACTATATTCAAGCTGTTACTGTGATCTCTAATGCCTGGTATTATGGTCCCTCTTTCAGGAGCATGGCATCCCCACCAACATGGGCTACGCTGTGGCTCCTCACCACTCCGGCGTCTACCCCGTCCACATGCAGCTGTACGAGGCATGGAAAAAGGTGTGGGGGATTAAAGTGACCAGCACAGAGGAATACCCCCACCTCAAGCCAGCGCGCTTCCGCAGAGGCTTCATTCACAGCGGCATCAGTGTAAGCACACATACCTCATACACTATACAGAGTACTGGGCCACGCCTCCTAGTCATTTAACTCTGATGTATCATTCTGCCCCATTGCTGCAGATGTTACAAAATCAACTGGATGAATATGCAAAAGTTCCTACAGATACTCTCCAACAAAGCCATCCCAGTAGAGTAGATGCTGCTGATGGATTTAGAATGGGATGCCATGATTGCTCCTGCAGGTGTAATGTGTAGGTGTCCCAATGTTTTTGTCCGTATAGTGTGGCTCAGTGCAGTCTCTGTGGCCTGGTTACACATGTTGCGCCCGGATACATGTTGTTGCTTATTACCGACTGCTGGAAATACGTAACTGCATACAATAAGCACCAGTGCATATGATAAGAAGGTGGATTTAGAGACACATTCTGTGCTACATGAGAATTGTAAACATTGCTGCATATGTTGTTGTAAAGCATGCATGTTTGTTTCCTACAGTGTACAAAAGTATGGTTTGTTGATAAAAACCTTTCCTAAATGGACTAAAATCATAAACAGAATGTGCATCAGCTTTGGTGGTATGTTAAAGATGACTATGTATCATGTTGCAGAGAGAGGGCATTCTAACCCCAGCCTGTCCTCTTTGCTGGTACCCCAAAAGGCAATAGTGAGTCACTACAGCGCTCAGTCAAATCCAACATGAGGGGGCAGTCATGAGCTGGAGGTTAGGGAACCAGCCTTGTGACCGGAGGGTTCCACTAAGGACTGAATTGCTCAAGGCATCTAAACCCCAACTGCTCCCCGTGTGCCATGTGCTCACTGCCCCCTAGTGTGGGCATTCACTAGTGTGTGTGTGGGTGTTTCACTGTTTCATTTCATGGATGGGTTAAATGCGAAAGACAGATTCCACCGTGTGCAAACACAAATGGTATAAAATGGCTCAAAGACTCAAGTTTTTATGAAGATGAAGTTGCACTGTCAGACAGGTGCTGTTCCCGGTTAGATAATTTAGTGACAGATAACCACTGACCATTATAATGACTGCCCCCATTAAGTAAACAGTTGTTAGTTCTAACACTGGGGATGGGGGGTTGGATTTCCTTGTTTCTTATGATACACCACAGCTTTCTGTTGATATGTTGCCCCCTGTTGTTTGGAGTGTGAATTTAACGGTTGGCTTTATCATACACATAGCTCCTTTAAAGACTTGGAAATCAGGATGCATATAAAGACCTGATTTTTATGCATCTGCCAGTATTAACTCTGCAGAACCTTAATACTGAACAGGTGCCTGTAATTCCAGATATTCGTAATTTTCCATATAATGGTTATGGTTCTGCATCAGATTACTGTGGCGCATTCAAGGTGTGACAACACAAAAGGTACAAAGTCATGAATTCTGAATAGGCTAAAGGATAATTGCATGATACTAAAGGAATATTGCCTGAATGTGCAAAATTCTATACTGTAGTATTAGGCTGGAATGTCCCTTTCAAAGGGGAACTCCACTGATTTCAAAATTCAGATGATGCTTTTTGCATAATCAAATGGTTGCGATGTAAACAAAGTCACTAGGAGCGTTTTCACTTGAAACACTCCTCCGTTCTTGAGAAACTAACTGGATCAGGATTGTTTACAGTGGTGGTGATGGGAACCAGATGTCTGAGGAGGTTAATGCTTCTAAAAGCTCCCACACTGAAAGCTATTACATGAAATGGTTACCAATCCGCTGGCGGTGTATATAACATTGTTTGTTGTATAACATTTATCAGTTTTAGGCTTAAAGAAAAGATGTGTAGGCTCACTGGTCAGCTTGAATAGTAATTGGCAGTGTTTGCATTGTAGACGTTGAAACCCTGTGCGCTACGTATCATTGCATACTGATCATATTCTCATCACTGCACCATTTCACATCAAACCGCTCCAAATAACTTTGTCTCAGTGACTGAAATATGCAGGAAAACATGTAGAATTCCCTTTTAAGGGATCCAGACGGTTTTAAAAAGCAAGTCTTTTAAACAGTCGACCCAATCTGAAATAATTATGTGGATCTGGCTGCTCCCTTTGAAGATCCTCTCAGGTCAAAGTGTTGCATATACCATCCGTTTTTCTTTTAAAGTGGCTCGGCATTGAACTCTTATCTGGCCTGGACAGAGCTATATACAAACCCCTGGCTATTCCATTTATTGTTTGATGTCGGAATCCCGGGAGGAGGTTATGGGCAAACCGTTTATGGAGGCGCTAAGTTTTCATTTTTGGTTTGTTTTACCATTTTTGTTTTGCTCCAGGGCACAACACGCCGCATGCAGGCTATAACAGAAGCCTTGTCTGAGTCATGACAAAGCGTTGGGAGTGTACATGCGAGTGTGTCCGCTTGCCGGCAGGCCTGTGTGGTTAAACGGAGTCTGGGGATTAAAGAAGGATGACTAAACTAAATGGATACCTCTGAGCGCAGGCCAGAGGGACATAACGGCGACCTGAACCTTTCGCAAACAAAGTGTAGTTTTCTCCTCGGAACATTTTCCTAAAGGTTATCCTAACTAATCTGCAATTCAAAATGCCAAGCGACTCGCTGTCTATTATGACACCGAACAATTAGCATAGCAGCCGACAGCCGCCTGTGAGTCTTCTCCATGCCGTACCTTCAACCTTCGTGTTCCTGCACTGAGGTCGAGATAATATTGGTGTGTTTTCCACGGACAGTGTTGTTCGGGATGTGCTGAGACAGGCATGTTACGGCTATGCTACCATTTCTATTGTTTATTCTATTCTATTCTTTATTTATGTATTTACTTTCTTTTATTTGGACGTGTTTATCTGTTTACCCTGTCTGGCAGTTGAGTGTGATGTTTTCACAGTGATGATAATGTCGACCTTAGCATGGCGGTGAGAAATATTTACAGGGAACTGGGCCGCCTTGTGTCTGAGGTGCAAACATTGATCCCCCCCTCCCCTTTCCTGTTCCCCCTCTCTCTCTCTGTCTCGCTCTCTGTCTCGCTCTCGCTCTCTCTCTTGCTCTCTCTCTCGCTCGCTCTCGCTCACTCGCTCTCTCTCTCTCGCTCTGCTATCATCAGCATTTTTCTACTCTCGATTGGGTGTTTCACTCTGCACAGCATTTGTGTTCCTATACGGGGAGAAAAGCACAGAGCTGGAAAAGGGGGAGCTGGGCGTTAAGTGCAGTTAGGTTAAGTGCTAAATAATCCCTATTTGCACAAATGTTTAAGCGGCATGATCAGCGCCCTTGCTCTTAGTCTAACTTGCGAGTCCCACTCCGACCGCTATACGTTATCTCCCAAGGAAACGTTTTTCAGACCCCTTTATTGTGCTTAAGCAACATATTTGGAGGCTGAGGTCACTCAGTTTCCACTCCATTTCCAACCCAGCCCACAGCAGCACTCAAACGCTATTGCATATTGTGGCTAACCAAATACGTTTTTTCCACCCTAATTTGTCATGGTGAATATAGGACACACAAGCTTCTTTTGTCCAGCGTTACAGCTGTGTTTTGCTTGAGCTCGAAGCTCTTTAAGTGGGATGTGTTAGCTCATGTTTTGTGGGTTTTTCCATGCTGCTTCAGATGTGGTTTATAACGCATAGCTTTCCTGCTCCTCAGGTGTTGCCCAGGCAGACCTGCGGCCTCTTCACCCACACCATCTTCTACAACGAGTACCCTGGAAGCCCTAAAGAGCTCGACAAACTCATCAACGGTGGAGAGCTCTTCCTCACCGTGCTTCTCAACCCTGTAAGTATCATGATTAAAGAAAAAAAAGATTTGCCAGAAATCTCATTTGTGCAGTTTCCCCCTTAGCCTGTGATTTGTGTATTTGCAGCAGTGGTCAATAATGAGATGCATTAAGTTGAATATATGCAACCTTTCAGAAAAATTTCCAGAAAAGTTGGAGTGGTGTGTGTGAGATGCTTATTAAAACTTAAATTTATTTTATTTATTTTTTTTTTTTAGGATCACATTTTTAAATTTTTCTGATGCTGATTTTTATTTATTTATTTATCGATCTATTTGTTTATTTTTGAAAAACTATATTTGACATTATACGCAAACATTTTTGTGCGTTTTCTTTAAAGGAGAGTCCCAAACTTAAAGTGCACTAGACTACAGGACAGACCTTTCCATTATAAAAATCAGCTCAAATAAAAAAAAAAGCACTGCAGCAGGTGAAAGACACTTCACCTGTAGGTTCTTACAAAAAAAGAGTTAACTCAAAATCTTTGTCCACCCTCTGACCAGTCTGATTCAGCATTGACATCAAGATTGTTAAATGTCCAAGTATCACTTGTACAACCAATGTTGCATTTCACTGTCTGAAACTGGGAAACACTGTCACCTGTGTGCAAACAAGCTGACAGTTAATGTAAGTTGGTTAGCTTCTAGAGATTCTAGACGATGCTGGAGTTCACGTGATGGGAGTTATAACATGACCTTTAGCCTTTCACACAAGTGAAAAATGCTCAACTTTGAGTGTATGAGAGACCTTATACCTGAAGTGCTTCTAGTGGCTCTATGTGCTTTTAATACAACACCAACTGAGATTGTATTCTCTGGATCTCATGCGATCTCTCCCACTATAGTGGGCATATGAACAAGCTCCCATTATTTTTACTGGTTAATCATCTGGTATATACAACCTTCTCATTGATTGCTATAAGTATCATATTTTATACTTCGTTACACACGTATTTAAACTTGCACAGCTGTGTTTAACGAAGTATGATAGTAGCTTTTGAGTTTAATGTAGCAAGTAATAAAAAGTATTGGATGCTTATGACCACACATTATCGCTGTCCAAACCGGCCCAGATCATCACACACTGGCGTCAAACCACGTCCCGTTCAAGCTTTCGAAATGCTAGTTTTTCACCGATGCTGTGTATTATTTCTGCATTTTTCTAGATAGCAGTATGTCATACAGGGCCAGAATGCACATAAGCATAGTCTGTTTGAGAAGGCAATGTGTGGTGATTTAGTCATGGATTTAGGCAGGGCCCTGTCAGTGTATTTGGGGGCCGCTAGCAAAATTCTGTTTGTGAGCTCCACTCAATCCAACATTATTATTTTGTATGCAGCAATGAAAAAGAATTATTTCCTACAGGAGAACTCCACAATCCATCCAGTTTTATATTTTAATAACTGCATGAACTGCAAAGGCTTTCTGAAAACATAAACTGATTTTTTTTTTTTTTTTAGTGCTGGTTTTATATGCAATATGGTAATATAAATCCCCAACAGACATTCACATTAATGGGCATTTAATAACCTTGTAATATTTAATGGTGTGTTTTATGTGTTTGATTATCATCAATGCCTTTTTTGTTCTTTTTATTTATTTATATTGTGTTCGATATTTACATCACAACAAATGAATTTTGAAATATCACGTTTTGGTTTAATAAATCTTAAAGGAATTATGTTACAAGGCAACGTAATGAAATGGTATATTTTTAAAATATGGTGCATTCAGAATATGTGTGTCATTTCTGCTTTCTGGGTTTCCTGGAAACAGTGACATTAGTCATATCTTTATAAAAATGCTTCCTGTTTTTGACGTGATAGACAAATATAAAAATGACATTCTTGTAGGCCCCTGTATCTTTCATCCCCATGGGTTTCTATTACTTGCTTGCAACATGAGCCTTGTAGCACCAACCCAGCTAAAGAGGCAAACATGTCATGGGTGATTGACCATGTTTTGGGCCGAGAGGAAAATACACAACGTAGATTTTTTCGCTCCGCTGAAATATTGCTTTAGTGTGCTGTTCTCAGCTCCGCTATGGGAGCAGCAGATAGCTCCAGCTTTCCACGTTTGATCTTTTGAAACCGCGGGAACAGCCCAGCATTCTGCTTGTGAGGCCGTGTTTGACGTTTCTCATTCATCTGACCTCAGATCAGCATCTTCATGACCCACCTCTCCAACTATGGCAACGATCGCTTGGGCCTGTACACGTTCAAGAACCTGGTGAAGTTCGTCCAGACGTGGACCAACCTGAAACTACAGACACTGCCGCCGGTGCAGCTGGCCCAGAAGTATTTCCAAATCTTTCCTGAGGAGCGAGACCCCATCTGGCAGGTAAGAGAAGGATGGGCCTCTTGATGGGGTTGGAAATGTGTTTTAGGAGGGTTGAGGTAGGGAGCGGTGCTGCTCTAATAGGTAGTGCTCACTGGAGGCTTTCCTGATGACAGTCTCTATGACATGCGCATTCACTCTGACGAACACGGAACGAAAATGGCTTTCCATGTCATTTGCCAGCAAACCTGAGAATGCTATTTCTGAAATTGTCTTCCACACTGCCAGCAGAATTATTGAAACCATCGTCATCTCTCTATCTGCCTTTGCTTGCTCGTGCTTTCTTTATCCCCCTCTCTCTTTCTTTGTCTCTCTTTTTTTCTCTGTCTCTCTCTCTCTCTCTCTCTCTCTTTCTCTTTCTCTTTCTTTCTCTTTCTCTTTCTGACACACACACACACACACACACACATCCTCTCACTCCTCCCGTTTCAGTTTATCCCACTCCCTTATTTCTCCTGGCCTCCTCTCTCACTCTGTCTACCTCCCTTGTTTCCTTTCACCCTGAGAAAGAGACAGAGACAGTGACTTAGAGCCCTAAATCCCTCTTTGATCCCGCTTGTTTCCTGTCAAGGTTGAGGTCCCATCTTTTCAGTCTGTTCTCCAGTGTTCCGGAGATCGCTCGGGCTCTGAATAATCTCCTTTCCTCTGCACTTGCTTTCCACTAAACCCTTTTTTTGCATGTGGACTCTTTTTAAGAAACTTTTTGAGATGTTTTTCCGTTTGCATATTTGTTCAGTACAATGTGGGGAAAGTTTTTAGATACTCGATGCAGGGGCACCTACGACATGCTTGGGATACAAATGAATTCTTTGTTAATACACCAAGTCATTACTGCAACATTGTGCTGTGAATACACCGTTATGCTGATCTCTCAGACCCCCGAGTGGAAGTACCTGCATCCGTTTAAACTGAAGCTCCTGCAACTTTATTTTTTTAAGTGTAACCTTAAAGTTAGCTATCAGGATAAACAGCTCCTACATTGTTATTCAGTGTTTGGCCTTGAATTGAAGTATTTACTGAACATTTCTCTGTAAAACTGTGACATAAAATAAAGAATAGCGCTGCTATTGGAAAACACAGCCTTGTATCTCCCACTGAAAACTTTACAGGAGAAGAAAAAAATACATTTGACGTAAATCAATGGAGGACCTTTTTCTATTGGTCCATTCATTGATATTTACACACTATTTAAAATGCAACAGATACTTTCAGATTTTGACACAAATGAAGATAAATGTTGACCAATATGTTATTTAAATGTCCTGCATTCTTCTATAGTCCACATTTTGCAAGATCTACCTTAACTAGTATCAAACCCTGGATGGTCATGCTGATATATGTGGAATGGTGCACAACTTCATGTGTCTTTTTCTTTGATTTCTGCTTAAATGTTATGCACCTTTTAATATTGTTGTAGGTAATCTATTACACAATGGAGGATTTTGGAATCGGCCCATCTTACCATCCTGTTTTGTAAATTTGGGATCTGTATGTGAAGGAGAAACAACGGAGTTAGCTAAATAACTTTCCTAATTCAGCTGTGATGGTGTAAATACAGTTTTCCATTCTATGGCACAGTGCTTATATGAATAATAAAAGCACTGAACGTTTTGCACTCACCAAAAGAAAAGTTGTACCCGAAGGAGTTAGGGATTGCATTGCTTTTCAAAAGAAAGATGTATTTTGTGGATGGTTTTTGTTTATCAATGTTTATTGAGTATGGTATCGGGCCGGCATGTGTGTCTTAGCATGGAGTTGTAGAGTTTCCTGATGATAATTTGTGGCATGCAGCTTGAGTATTCTCACACAGTTCCAGCAGGTTTTGAGGTTGGGGTGGAGGTGGGGTGACAGCAGTACGTGTGGATGATCAGTGTATATTCAGTAATAACAAGTAGTCAGTTGAGGTATATTACTTTTATAAAGTGGCTTTAAAATACACAATAAAATAGATGTTTCAGTGATTTTGCCACTGTACATGTGCTTGAGCGGGTTATTTCTTTAACAGGCATTGTAGCAGCGTTAGCAGTCTAAGTGCTTGCCTGACTTTTAACAGTAGCGAAGCGGTAGTGTGCACTGAAGCCGCACTGCGTTCCTAGTCCAGTGGTGTTTCCCTTCTGCTGGATCTCCTCATTACAGCAGACAGATGTTGAACATGAGTGAAGCATATCCTATGTATGACCATCGTGTCAATCTGCCTCTGCAGCTTTGGCAGTGGATTACATTACTGCTCGCTAATCTGCACACCTCAGTCCAGATGTGCCCACTTCAGCTGCAAAGAGTGCAGGTCAAGCCTGCGGATCATTAGAGATTACGACTCCTGTCTGTTCGTGATGAATGAGATCCTTGAAGCGGGTGCCTCTGAGCTCCTCACACTCAAGGCCACGCGCAGCTGATGCCGGATTTTGATCTTGATTATCAATCCAGTAAAGCTGTATTTTCAGGGATGTCCTTCCGGCCTTGTGCGTATGTAGTCTGACTTAATGCTCCTTAACATGTCTGAAGATGTGAGATGCTCCGTTTGTTTATTTTGACTTCTACACAAAACTGTGTCCCTGTTTTCATACCGGCTTTAGAGCTCTCGCACGCAGCCAAAAGGGGGAGAAAAAGGAGGCGGCTGTTATACTGTTAACAGCAATAACTGCTGGTTAACAGCTATAACTCTGTAGGCCAACTCTCGGTTTTATTGAACTTTAATGATAGGCTGTCCGCTGCCAGATACGGGCTCGGAAAGATTTAAACGGCCGCCTGTTTAGATTGTAAACACGCCGGCGTGCGCATGAGTAATGCTCCGTATTGGCTCATGGCTCAGTTTGTTGTGGTTTTGCGAAGCAATTTTGTTTCAAGGCTGCTGTCGAAGCTGTGCCTGAGCAGTCCTGTAAACTTCCTGTCTCCTTGTCTCTCCTGCAGGACCCCTGCGAGGACAAAAGACACAAAGACATTTGGTCAAAGGAGAAAACCTGCGACCGCTTCCCTAAGCTGCTCATCATAGGACCGCAGAAAACCGGTGAGTAGGACCCTCCACCCGTTCAGTGCACTCTTCGAGCAGGCATTACATTAGCACCCTCTAGCTGTCGACGACCACCGCCGGTTCTCAGCCACATTGTTGGAAACAATGCTCTGACTGTGTTGAAGTCCTCATGACCAGTACTGTATCCCAGTAGATTCCAGCAGCTCTGCACCTGCGAATCTGCAGACAAAACCTCCAATTGGCTGGAGAGCAGCCTGGGAGGTTTGGAGCTATTGGAGGGCTGCACACGTGGCAGTGACTCAGTCATTTATTGCATGTCAGCCAGCAGTTTTATTTCATTTACTGGATCAGTGCAGAATCGGGCAGGCAGTCCGTCTCAAGGCCTTTTTACTGCAACTTTCACCGCTCCTCTGTAAATGGGAATTCCAGGTTTACTGCGTCGACTAATTAAACTTCTAAAAGATGTCTTAGGGGAGCTATAGCCCACTCTAGGAGTGTGTAGTAAAATGGCTGTGTTAATCTTTGCAATAAAAGCTGGATTAGGGGGTGGGCCTGGAAATGAGTTAAGGGTTTTGTTTCTTTCATTGTTTCTTTCTTTTTTTTTTATTTTACATAAACACTTTCTAATTACCTCAGTTCCTGTGCTTGGCTATTAGTGCTTTCAGCAGAGAAAGTGTTTTTGTATATTTGGACCCTCTCTCTCTCTTAACCACAAGGGCTTTCCTTGTCTCTGTGGTGAAACAAATAAAGTCTGAGTCGTCTTTCACTTTCTGTAGCACAACATTCTAGGACATTATCTGTGCTCCACCTTCACAGCTGGCTGGCAGTGTTGTATATCTGTCCTACATATTCCAAAACTGGACCATGAACTCTTTTTATCTGACTTTGTTCCAGGAACGACAGCGCTCTATCTCTTCTTGGGTATGCATCCTGACCTGACCAGTAATTATCCCAGCAAGGAGACCTTTGAGGAGATCCAGTTCTTCAACGGTCGTAATTACCACAAGGGCATTGACTGGTGGGTGTCAACATTTTCTCTCTCCCTCTCTCCTTCTTTCCCTCTCTCCCTATCTCTTTCTTTATATATATTTTACCACATAATGCCTCTCCTTCCCTTCACGTTTAGCATACCTGCCCCTACTCCTCAAGGCAGCATGCCCGAGTTGCGTTTAATTGTGCCTGTAACCCACTACGAATAACCTAGATAGTGAAACTCGGCACGCTTTGGAGTCTGGCCCATTAAACACAGCTAAAGCTAATGTTCTCTTGAAAAGAAACGATTTGTGCCGTTTCAAAACATGTGTCCCTCTTGCTACAATTCTCCCTCTGACAGATGAAAGTGCAGCTAAACAATGAACAGGTGTGTAAGATCACAGAGGGGCCCTATCTTTCTTCTTATCGGGTTCGAGCGAAGCTGGCAGTGCTAACAGGAGCGTTGTGAGTAGCTGAAGTGGAAATGTTTGTCATACAAAGCGCAGTGTTGTTTACAGCGTTAAACAGCCCCCTCGTGGTGAGACACGAAGCGAGGAAACGCTGTGGCAGGCCCTTCACAGGTGTTCAGGCACCTACTCAGACAAGCTGCTGTTCTGCTTAATGACCTCTGGCCATCATGAGGCCATGTGAAAGCTGCACAGCACTGCTTTTAGGGCTCGAATGGAAAGAAAAACAGCTCCTGTGCAATGTTCACCTAGTTTACCTGAACTGTTATTGACAGGAAATTCCTCTCACGTGTGTGTGGAGATAATGGAACTGACAGCCTGTAGTTTAATTGCTACTATTTACTCATAATAATGCATTTTCTTCTGACAGGTATATGGAGTATTTCCCCCTGCCCTCCAACACTAGCTCAGATTTCTATTTTGAGAAGAGCGCCAACTACTTTGACTCAGAGGTCGCGGCCCGGCGAGCTGCAGCCCTTCTTCCTAAAGCCAAGATCATCACCATTCTCATCAACCCAGCTGACAGAGCCTACTCCTGGTACCAGGTCTGCCTTTTTTTAGAGACAGTTATATTGCTTGTAATACTATGCGGAAGCCAAGGATCGCTCTTCATGTGTTTAATTTCCAGTCAGGGTGACAGTTCACTACGAGTTATTCATTTTTCCGCATCAGGAAAACATCTGAAAACAGGGATTTAACTGAAGCCTCATGGACTAAATACAGTAGCAGATTTTTTTAAAAGTATATGGTGTTTCCACCATTGGTTTTATTACAGCTTCTGTTATTTCCTTGAAGCAAGAGTAGAGCTTGATTTTCCCCTCTCTCTCAAATATAAAGTGCTGTTTATCTGGTTGCACTTCTAATGGTCTAGCAGATTGTGCATGGATATTTGGAGTCCTATATTCTCAGTATTTTTTTTTGCCTGCCTGCCTTATGCAAGTGGATTATCTTGGATCTCCTCAGAAATACCTCTTAAAAAAACATGAAAGTTGTACCTAATGGCTTTTGCATGGTCCTGGATGTATAGTATCTGTACAGCCAAATGCTGTAGCTTGTGATATGCCATATGCAACCCTTAATGGTGTGGATACACTAGGCTAAATATTGCTACATAGCTCACAACCACTGTTAATATACAAAGTGCCACGGTACACATTGTCACAGCGTGTCTTGATTTGGACCACATTGGTTAAGTTTCCCATCTGTACAGGTTGAATCTCTTCCATTGTAAATGCCTAGAACCTAGCCAAACCAGCTGTAGAAGCCTTGTCAGATTTGAAGGCCTTTCATAGCTGCTGCCATCTACAGGCATTAGAAAGCGACTGCATCCACATTCACTAAACTACGGAAACTTCTGGCACAGCTCAGCTACTGATTGCACTGCTATTTCTTCTGTTTTCCAGCACCAAAGGGCTCATGACGACCCCGTAGCCCAGAAGTACACCTTCCATGAGGTTATAACTGCTGGCCGTGACGCCCCCATTAAACTAAAAGTGCTTCAGAGTCGCTGTCTGGTGCCCGGCCTGTACGCTACCCATCTACAGCGATGGCTCAACCACTACCATCCCAGCCAGGTGAGCGTGTTAATCACTGTTTGGCTTTGTGACTGTTATGCATGCATGAACTCCACCATGCTTATCTCCATCTGTCTGCTCAGATCCTGGTTCTGGATGGTCAGATGCTCCGGACAGAGCCTGCCTCAGTCATGGATAAGATCCAGAAGTTTCTTGCCCTCACAAACGTACTCAACTACCACAAGATCCTCGCGTGAGTCTCTGCCTGACAGCTTTTCCCAGCAAACATGCTCATCAAGTTCCCTTCATTTTCCCTTTCCTCTTTGATGACTCACAATTAAAACCGACTTTAGGGCAGTAATTACTGGGTTATGTATTATTGAGCACCTGGGGTGTGAGGTGTTTGGCTTTTTAAACAGCTTTGATGTGTTTTGCTGGAATCAGCTCCTGATGGATTCATATTCTCTTGTTTGACAGGATCGGGAGGGTGCTTGCTAATTCTCTTTCATTTCGTTCTCTCACATACTGACTTTTATTTCCTTATTTTATTCTCTCTGTGTGCCTCTCTCTCTCATTCACTCCCGCTCTTTCTGGTTCTTTCATGCCTGACCACATAATCACTACACCCAGCTCATAAACAGCAACATCTGTTAGCCACATCCCCCGGTGGACAATGGGCACGGGTTTGTCCCATGCCTGTTTCTCCAAACAGACCTAGCTGCACACCATCTGTTAGCCATACTCTGCTGTTATTAGGCTGATGTGGAAGCTTCTTCATCTAATTTCTGTTGACCTGCCTCCATTTTGTTTCCCCCTCCTCTCTTTTCCACTGCACTGCAGGTTTGATCCTAAGAAGGGCTTCTGGTGCCAGCTGCTGGATGGGGGAAAGACTAAATGCCTGGGGAAAAGCAAGGGGAGGCGGTATCCTGACATGGATGTGGATGTGAGTGTGGAGCATAGCCCTTAGTTTAGTAACACTATGGCTTGATGGCACCTGCATAAGCCTTTCATGACATAAACCTACTTACCACTTATTCCTGAAGGTTGCATCTACCAACTCCGATGTTCAGTTGATGTCTGTCAGGTGACATTGGTGGGGTTTTTTTTTTCCTCCATTTTTCCTGGGGTTTAGTTTCCATTACTTCTTTGTCCGCCTCAGTGTAAAGTGGGCTTTTAAGATCAGCCATATGCGAGTTCACCTGTGGTCACTGGAAACCTTTTTAATCAACACTGAATGTCAGTAATGCCTTCAAACAGATTCAGTCAGTCCTTCACATTAGCTGCCGTGTGAGATTGTAATTGATCCTTCCTGTGATGGTTTAACTAAATACTGCGTTTACATGTTCCCTAACAATCACAAACAAAGTTTGGGACCTCCACTGAGAAACATGACACAAACAGAACAGGAGAGGCCCTAAAACTGACCCTTGAGGTACTCCACAACAGCTAAATGTATTTCATTTATTTATTCTTGGAGTTCCCAATAAAAACAAGAACTGTCTACTTTTTGAATGCTGTGCCTTAGAGCTCCATCCAGTATTCAAGACGGTGGGTCTTGCGACCAACAGTATTAAAAGCTGTACTAAGGTTCATAAAGACCAGAACTTAAGGACTGTGTAAATCAGTTCTAAGTCATATGTTTTGAACATAATCAAAAACCATCACACCAATCATTCTGTAATGATGTATTTCTTCTGAAGAGAGCTATTTAGGTCATCTGGTGAAAATCCCTGTATTTTTACATCACTATATAAATTGAATTAAAACTTACTGTCAATTTTTTGCTATGTCATGCACCCTAAGTTTCTTAGCAGATCTTATGGTGACTTGGCATCGAGGTTGACAAAAGACTAGCATTCCCATTTGGAATAAGCCTTAAAAATCTTTATGTAAGTTTGTTAGTTGGCATGCATGGCAAACATGTCGGCGTTACATAGCCTTATGAACACACCTACAGTAAATTGCTGCCAACTAAAATGCCAAACCATTTTTCTATGTATAAGACTGTTATGAAACATAATTTTCTAATAATCATGCCTAAATCATTTTCAAATGTTTTATCTGGTGGGCTTGTTATCAATTTGAAAATATTTTGAACATTTGAATGTTTAAAATATAATAATGACAATAATCACATTATAAGCATCAATGTCCTCCATAGAACTTAAGTGCGGTGCTCTTAACACGTCCTCTGTCTTCTGGATGTATTACTTGGAAATAGTGATTTGTAACCGTGTTGCCTGCATGTGTTATGAAGCCCTTACAGGAGCTACCTATAGACGTAGCCTTTAAATAAGTGGGACCTAAGCCAGTTGATCCAATTTGACCTCAGATGGACTTTGTGTAGTGCACGCTTTATTCACATCGATGTGTAGTCAGATCGCTTTAGAGTGCTGACAAGACCATGTCTACCACCTCCCTTGGACAGCGCTTTAGCAAGTGCCAGGTGGGACTACTGTCCTGCATGTCCTTTACAGAGTCTGACACAGAGCAGCACTGTAGTGTGCTGAGGTCCTTGACATTACCTTAAGGCTTCTTGGCAGACACATCAAAGTTAATGAGGGGTGGAAGGACAGGCTGATGTGTCCTGGCTATGCAGCAGCGCTGTGAGTGGCAGAGCTCCTCCGAGCCAAAGCTGCAGACTGTCTGGCTCAGTCCGTCTACACACACACAGACACCACCACCACCGGCTACCAGCAGCTGGCTTCTCCTGGCAGTGGCGTAATACCTTCTTTTGAAATTAAGCCATCAAGAACATGTGCAGTAATCATGTGAAAAATGATAGCCCTTTGATCATTTCTGATAGGTAGATAATGGTTCATCTCATGTGAATGTCTTAATCAGCCTTTAGAGCAGTTGTTGTATTTGCATAACAATAACCAATAGTTAGAATTTCTGTGACAGAAATTACACACTTTTCATCTTAAATCGGAATCTTCTAAAGGCGAACAGGGTCATTTCTGAAATAACAATTTATCTTTTTGGAAGTTTTGCAGAAAATGACGTTTTGATGTGCAAATGAGACGTTATCTAATCAAATATGCATACATATGAGTTTGGAGGATGGTAAATCCACATGTTTCATGTTGTTGTGAAGATCAGCTCCAGGGTAATGATTTTAGAGAACAGACTGTTGGAAGTTTGTTGTTTTTAATAATTTTAATAAGCTTTAATCTGATTGGCTGGTGCAGCAACACAGTGATCGCACGGAAGCAACATGTCGAGAGTAGACAGAGACAGGAAAATAAAATCAACCTGTGTAAACAAAGAGCATGTACTGTATATTATATGTAAGTTGTCTAGTATTCACACAGGTGTACCTAAGCTCAAACCTCATACTATTAAATTCGCTATGCTAGCATTAGTTACGTTTAAGATGATCTGTTTTGACCGGCAAACACTGATATAGTCACACAGCATGGCTGCTGCTTAAAAGCTGCTGTTGGAGTTATGATGCTAAAAAGGTGGAACTGCTCATCTCTTCAGTCTCTTCAGTGTTAAACACTGAGTGAAGCTGCTCCATAGTGTTCAGTGTTTGAGAAACTGTCCGGAGTGAAAAGTGGAGAACGAAATACAGCTAACCTTGTCCAGGATCTTGGTAAAGATGGGTCTGAAGTTGGCTATATTTAGGTGTCCATTGACAATATGGCTTCTTGGGAAGGGTATGAATGTGCTATTATCCCCTTCACAGCCTGAAAAGGTGGACTTCTCCACATAGTGTGCCATCTTCATTGCTGTTGCTTTGTTGTCAGTGTATGTAAATTTTGGGGGTCTCTTGTGTTTGGTATCGGCTTGTTTGCCACCTCTTTTTCACAAATGTAGAATTTGTATTTAAAGGGAAACAACAGCGTTTGAGATTCACTGTATGTCAGTTCCATGTACCAAATTCTCCTTATTAAGGAGCTATACCTATTTAAATATTTCCCTTCTATGACACCTTTAAGAATCATCTTCAGAAATGCATTACACTGTGAGATAATAAAATGGGCCTAATTTGTGGAGTTTCATAATTAGTATAGAGGAAATAGGCCTTTGTGGATTATATCTAGTTAAATTTTACAGTGTTTCAACATTTTTATGGTTACAGTTTAAGGGTGGTGTCTTGCATTAAATACAACGGCTGCACACATAACCTGATTTGATTTCTGTCCCTCCCCCTCTCTCCATAGTCGCGCAGCTTCCTGAGAGAGCACTACCGCGAGCACAACATCGAGCTGTCCAAGCTGCTGTATAAAATGAGCCAGCCGCTGCCCAGCTGGCTGAGAGAGGAGCTGCTCCACAGCAGGTAGCCAGAAAATGGCGCAGGGTGCAACACTAAGGACACACTCGCACTCCTCCCTGCGCTCCAGAGGGCACGCTACCTCTCCACCCCGGCCCCCTCCCAACACAGAATCTCAGCTACTGTACCTGGGATCAGTCAGGGCAGCCCACACAGGCTCTCCAGCATAGAGGGCCTGGGCTCCAGGAGGAAGAGAAAGGGAGAGGAAAAAGAGCGGGGTGCCACAAGGGTGACCACTGGGTACCCTTGTGTTTTGTTCTTTGGGAGAGCAAGAGTGCCCAGGAATGATTGTCGTTACGCACACACAGTGGAAGTTTCTAAGGACTTTCTGTTTTTGTTTGTTTTTTTGTTTTAATTCTTCCTGATTGTATGTGTGTGCGTGCGTGCGTAAGAGTTCGGCTCTACGCCATGAATCGCAGACACTCTCACACAGGATTTCAAAGACGACAAGACGAGGTGAGAGATTTTCTAAACACAAATGTAAGAAATTGTGCCAGTCTGGACAGCACAGAGGCCAATCAAGGATGAACAAGTGCCAGGGTGGAAACTTCAACTCAGACCTTTTTTGTTTGTTTGTTGGGTTTTGGTCAACTGTTTTAAACATGAATTCATGTACATTTCATGCGGTGTTGGGCAGTCTAGCCCTGTAATTTCTTCTACTTGTTTTTTTTTCTTTTCCATCTTCTTTTCTTTCTTTTTTAGATTGAGCCCACTCATTACACCTACCCACTGAGATAAAATGTGACATGGTGAAATTTCATTACGAGATATTTATGGCTTCTAGTTGCAAATTGTGGTACTTTTTATTAAAAAAACTACAAAGAAATAAGCTACATCCAGAATAAATGTGAGTGTAAATACGGACATGTAGAGTACCTGGGTATCCTGATATGTGCAGTAATTGCCTTAATGCAACTTTATGAAATCTGTTACTTTTCATTTGTCAGCAACATCCATGACCGGAAGTGTTTTGCTATGCCTCGAGAGGGTGGTCTCTTCATAAGTCCAAAGATGATAAACATCTCATTACAGGTCTCATCACAGTAGTGGCCAGTGTTTCACTATAGTATTACTGGACGGTTGATGGTGTAACTTCCCTTTTTCTTTACACGTCCGCGTATCTAAGAATGTTTCCAGCTTTTCTGACCCCCTTTTTGTTTGTTTATGTCACTAATGATTGTCCTAGCGTTTCATTACGTCACTAACGTGAATGGTTGAGTAGGTCATTGGGATGTATTAAAGAATGTATTGCTTCCTTTGGGAGAGACACTGGCATTTGAGGCCCGTCTCATTGAAATGGGGGGGTTTATTTAGCGATTATGGACTGCTCATACAGCATGTAAATTACACCCATGAATGTAAGCATGGATATTTTATTAAAGATAATGATGCCTTTTTAGTGGCAGTCAAAGTAGGCAGTGGAAACATTCAGCTCCTGTTTGTAGTGTTGAAGTTGGGTAGCCGTTTTTTGCTGCTGTATTTACAGTAATGAAAAACTTCAGTCTTTTTTTTTTTCCTCCCCTTGTTTTCCTGTTCTCCTCTGATTTCGGTCTTTTCTCAGCTCTGTTCAGATTTTTTTTACTTCGTCCTCCACTGCCATGCTGGGTCACTGTGGAGCTTGTGGCATCTAAGATCTTCAAGCAGTCTGTATCTCAGTGCTCCTCTAACCTGTACTGCAATACGTTCTCAGACTTGATGAGTGAAAACATGGTTATCTTTGGATCCAGTGGGGAAACTGAAAGAGTGTGAAATGATTTACTAGGCATTTTAGATGTATGAAAATCTTCTGTGTGAGGCGATACAAACCATCTCTCATAGAGCATCAGTGGTGATTGATCAGCGTATCTTGGCATGACTGTCTGACCCTAAAGGAGAGTGCTGGCCTTGTTGTTGTTGGGCTTGTAGGGTGGGCTAATCCCAGCAATCTCAGCTGCGTGATACAGTAATATTCCTGTGTTTCGAATGAAGTTTCAGTGAAAAGTTAGGATGATATGCTGATTTCACAGCATGGCAATATTTTCCACTTGGACTCTTAAGTCATTCTTTGAGAAGCAACAGTATTTTTCATTGTGTTTTTTTTTTTTTTTTTTTTCTCTTCCCTGTATTGCAAACTGTTTCTGTACAAACTGGCTCTTTCTTTATCTCAGAGTATGATGCTTGACAAGCACAATGTGTTTTATTTTTCATTTTCCTTTCATTTTTTGACCAAGGACTCTTAAGGAGATAATAACATACCTCCTGTTAAATGTATCTTTTATCCAGCAGGTGTTTTTAGGATTCACAGAAGATTTTGTACTAGCACTCTTTAGTGGAGTCCAGTCGGGCCCTTGTTGGAAGCGCATGTCTGCGGTACTGACCCATGCACCTTATATGCACTGTCTGGTTCTCAGTTTACACTCTTGAAGATGAAGATTCCAAAAGCTTCTGCGTTCCTGTATACAGTTCTTGGGGAAAGTAAGGAGTATGCTCGTACATCTCATTTACAGGAGCAGTAAAAGTCAGAGACCGCCCTCGGTTTAGTTGATTTCCAGTCTAAATGTCCAAGGAAAGGACAGATTACACAGAAGCCTCAACAACTGATACACCATCTCGTTTTTCAGTATTTATCTCAGTCTCGATCTCAACTCTGTCTTCTGAGAAGTGGTCCACTCTTCAGAACACTTGCTTTCAGTTTTGCAAAGAAAGCTGCTCTTCCACAACTTCTAAGTCTTCGAGGTTTCTTCTTTTCATGATACCAGTCAAATACAGTATATTCAACAGATTCTGCGGTGGTCTGGGCAAATTTTCTTTTTTTTCTTTTCCCATTCACTACTTGACACCTACACATCCTTGTAGACCCATAGCGTTGAGTACTTCTCCCTGTGGAAGGATGGACAGAATGGGTTCTTCAAGACCTAAAGCAGTTCTGTAAGACCTCTCCCCTCTCTCTCTCTCAAAGCTTTAAATACTGTTTATCTGTGGGTGAGAGATTTGGTGGCCTACCAGGTCTACGCTTGCCATGAGACCCATTTTCTTGACTTGTTTCAGTCTAGGGTTGCTCAATCCTAATCTTGGAGATCTACCACCCTGGGAGGTCCACATCCAACATAGCTGCCTTCTGAAGGCCTTCATTAACTGGGTCACGTGTGCTAGATTAAGGAGGGATGGAAGTAAGCTCTGTGGGTTGGTAGATCTCCAGGTACCAGGATTGGACAGCCCTGTTTTAATCTTTTCTTGGACTGCAGTGATTAACCTTCCATCTGATTTCCTCCAAAACACCTGCTGAAAATGACTTACTTCTGTTTATCATGGCTAAGGACTGTTTTGGCTGGACATGAATTAAAAGTAGAGTGGTCTCTGACCTTTGCCCAGTGCTGTATATTAATGGTTCTTCTAAGAGCCTTTCTTTAAGAAAGCAGAACGGTTGTTCTGTAGCGACGCCTTCAAAAGAACCCTGATTGGCACCTTTTGTTTTTAAGAGTGTAGTTACAAAACGATACAGACAAAGACCTTCATGCTGCTCACAGATCAGTCGTATTGTCAACAGTAACACTTTCAGTTTTGGTCATGATTTAGTATTCCTGACGGCATCGTTAACTGACAACCGTAATAACAATGCAATATGATCTTTCCTGGTTAAATGGGAAGTTTTGCACCAAGCACAAATAATGTTTATTTAAGTTTTCTTTGTGGAGACGACGTTTGTTGTGGGCCAGAAGAATAGGAACGGAGAACGAGAGTGCAGAGACTATGGACTATGAAGTTCTCTTCTTTTTGGGTTCCATGATTTACAACACACACACACACACACACACACACACAGTGGTCCCCATAAAAACTCACACTGCCAATATTGTGCTTTCTGTATCATAATGTAGGATATCAATAGATAGTGATCTAAATGAAACAACTGTAAGGATAATAATCATCTGGACTGTACAATCAAACCTATCGTTGTTAATATTTTTTATTGTTGGTAGCCAATATTTTTGTGATTAATTTGCAAATAAAGAAACCACTGTCTTTTTACTCCTCTTGTTTGTTATTCGCATGTCTGTAACCTGTGGAGTGAAGTTAAGCCACCTTCTCTTTAATGCTTGGAGCGGGGTTGAGGAACAGCACATTACTGCCTGAGTATCGCTGATAATAGGACACGCTGTGGTGTGGGAGGAGCCATGCATGTGTGAGGTACTTAGTAAGATAAATGTATCAGGCTGGAATGACATTAACACCCTACCGAGCCACATTACGAGCTACTTAGTTATCTATGGAGAGCGGAATAAGTAATGAAATGGTAATAGATCAATTAGCTTCTATTAAAATTTCAGTAGTTTCCTGTCAAAAGTTTAAGGACACGCCACTTTTTAAGTGTGGAAAACAGGCAGGCTTTTCTTTCTTTGTCAGCTTAATGTGACTTTACATATTCCCTACTAGCCAGGTATAATTTGAAGGAATAAAAATATGACATGTATTTCCTTAGCATCACGTTGAGAATGAAGCCGAACACCCCACATTTCGTCCTCTTGTTGTGAGATGAGATGTTCTTTTATGATTGTGATGTTGTTTAAATGTTTCCAGCTTTTAAGGCACTGATCATTCACATTTCCTGCTGACATGTAGACAATGTTATTTAAAGTGACACTGGCTGGATCATTGAGACTTGACTCATGAGATATGGACATGATTTGAATGCAGCCTCCCTGACTCCAGCCAGTGATGGGAACCAGTAAATAAATTATAGCCATTAGTTTACATTTGCCTCCATACTAACTTAATCAGGCAACAATGCACCTTTAATACATCTGCGAGTTTCAATAAGTGCTTTTTCCCTAAAATTGTGAGTCACTGTGTAACACTTTGATTAACACAAAGCTGAGTGTTCTTATAATTAATAAATAAATAAATAAATTCATTTTAAAAATGCAAAACATTTATTTTTATCTAGGCAAAATAAGTTAGGGCTGCGACAAACAACTGTTGTTAGTCAAATAATCTGATCAATTACAGAAACTAATAACCGATTATTTGCATTATGAATTAACAAATAACTTATGTATCTATCAGCTTTTAAATGTAGCTTGAGGTGGTTTTACAAATTTGCTGTCTAACATTGAAGACAAAGATTCATTTTTAGATTAGATTAGATTCAACTTTGTCATTGTGCAGAGTACAGGTACAAAGCCAATGAAATGCAGTTAGCATCCAACCAGAAGTGCAAAATACATTATTATTTACAAAACAGAAATGACTAACAATTTGAGATTATTGTACATGTGGTGGTATATAAGTAAATATATAGAATGTAGGTGTACACAGAATGTGGGATAAGGGGGTGGTATGTAAAATAGAATATAATTTACTATACATATATACAGTAATGAGTGAAATGCAAGATTGCACAGAGCAGCATATAATGAGTAAGTTGGAACAGTGTAAGCAATAACTACAGATATAAATAATGCAATATGAACAGAATTGCCAAATTTAAATAGAACTGCACAGGTATGAAATAAAAAAAAAAGATGTGCAGGATGAGTAGTGCAAAAGTAATAGTACAGTGCAGTGCAGTGAGGCTAAAGTGATGGTTTAGAGTTCAGCAGGGTCACAGCCTCAGGGAAGAAGCTCTTCCTGAGTCTGTTGGTGCGGGAGCGAAGGCTCCTGTAACGCCTGCCGGATGGAAGGAGGGTAAAAAGTTCGTGGTTAGGGTGAGACGGGTCCTTGATGATGCTTCTCGCCCTGCTCAGGTAACGCTTCTGATAGACAGACTCAATGGTGGGTAATTGCATGCCTGTGATGCGCTGGGCAGTTTTCACCACCCGCTGAAGCGCTTTACGGTCCGATGCTGAGCAGCTGCCGTAAGATGAATAACGAATCTTTTTTTTTCTGTAGCAAAGCCAGTGTTCTCTATGAACACCAACTAATCGACTTTTAACTTAATTGCTGACTAATTTGCTAGTTGATTGTGGTGGACCAAGTTGAGTAATCGTTATAAGTGTAAGGACAGCTACGCCCACAATCATCAGCACTGAGTGCTACTCAGCTAAACTGGAACAGCTAACTTTTTTAGTGGGTTGAAGAGATTTAAGCACCTCTAAACAAATCCCTCACAGCAGAAACACATTTCCCATAACATTAACAAAATGCTTTAATGTTGAAATTTTAAAATGTACCATTCATTCCCAAGTCCGTACGGTCTATATATGGAAATAAATCTTTGAAAACCACCAAGATTTCTGTTCCAAAACACGTTAAATGCCCTTCTAATTCATTTTATTTTAATCCCATCATTTATGTTGTTGAACTTGAACACTTTCAAAACATACCAGTGCGATGTTATAATTAACCTTCCAGTTATTAGGTTTATTATATAAACCCTATATTATTATTATTAACCGCCTCTGTCTATCATTATACGTCATTGTCATCTGTCCTTCCTTCAACATTCACCTGCAGGACCTGTTAGCCCCACCTGTTTGGAAAAAGGTCAGGTAAAATCAATTGGGACGGTACATGAACCCACACGAATGTCAGAGATGTCAATTACCGGGAACAAAGATACGGATCCCACCCTCTGAAGTGGTTTTCTCACCTCTGGTTTAAAGTCTGGCACCTTTGGGTTGTTACTGAGTTGATAAGTTGGAGTAGGTGGGATGGGAGGAGAGAGATCAAAGGCTTTAAATTGTGCAGGTCTTCAGGACCTCTGGGAACTGCAGTTCCCAACCCTGGTCCTGGAGGACCCCCTGCTCTGCAGAGTTTTGTGTTGCCCTGCCAAAACACACCCACTTTAACTCAGGAGGGCTTGTTAATTAGCTGATTAGGACAGGCAAAACATTAGTGTGCACCGCCGGGGGTCCTAAAGGACCACAGTTTTAGGAACAACTGCTTTTAGGCTGTAGTCAATATATCAATACATATCACAAAGGCACCACTCTCTCCCACCACCCAAATAATGCCTGCTCTGTGGGGCTAACAGAAAATACAGAGAATCAGACTACAGCCTATAATTACACATAACTGGTCAATGAGGGCACATCTGATATACTGTGTATCCTGCTATATTGAGCTATAAGCTGCATGCGCACTGTGTGGGTGTAGAATCTATAGCTGCATGGCATAAGAACATGTTATATGTGCCATCTGAGATTTAGCTAATATCCTGGTATTTTAAAGATAAATAAAAGTTACAGTCTGTGTTTTTCCTATTATATTTAAAGATCTGTGTAAAATAACAACCTGACTGTTATTTTAGGGTATTATCACAGTAATGACACATTATATATATATAATATATATATAATATTATTTGTCATTACTGTAATAATGCCCTAAAATCACATAACGTGTGTGTTTGTGCATGTGTATATATATGTGTGTATATATATATATATATATATATATGTGTGTGTATATTATATATATATATATATATATATATAATGAATATATACACCTGAACAGGCCAGTGTCTGAGCTCATGGTGAGTTTTAGGCTCTAAACTTCCTGTATTAGCTGGAATATTATCCAGTGGAACACTAAACACTAGATAAGAGCGTCTGCTAAATGCCTTAAATGTAAATGTTACATGTAAATTCTTTTAGTTTTCTGCACAAAAGAGTACAAAACTGTAAAATAAAGGTCAGATTTTAAGAAGTACAAAAACAATAAAATTACAGCTAATTTCTTTCCAAGGTTTTAAAAGAGTATTTTTTTTTTCTTTTTTTTCAGTGCAAGTTTTATATTCTTTAGTCTGATGAAGGCCATAAAGGAAATAGAATGATGAAGAACCACTCATGGAGCAGTGTGCTTGCACACAGGAATGTGACCTCTACCTTTATCTGTAGAGCAGTAGAACACCCACATACACACTAGGGGGCAGTATTTTAATACACCAAGTAATAACAGAGATTTTAGAACTGGTGCTATTAGCTCGTTTTAGTTACTGTACTTCTGTTATTCATGTTATTGTATTGCAAGAGTAAGACCACCCCCAGTAGGCAGGCAGGCAGGCAGGCAGCTGCTTCAACCGTCTGTAATATTCCTCATCGTGTTCCTGTTGCTGCAGCTACGACCCTGCAGGTGGATAAATCCCAAGACATACAGACAAGCATGTCCACGAAAAGCAGGAAGGGACGTCAGGACACTCGGACTAAGTCTCACTTAGAACATTCCAGTGTGAGACTGAAAAGTGCTCTGCTCTGTTCTGTTCTACTCTCCTCTAGTATGTTGTGTTCTATTCTACTTTACTCTGTTCTGTTCTGGTCTCCTCTGTTCTACACTCCCCTGTTCTACACTCCCCTGTTCTACACTCCCCTGTTCTACACTCCCCTGTTCTACACTCCTCTGTTCTACACTCCTCTGTTCTACACTCCCCTGTTCTAGTCTCCCCTGTTCTACACTCCCCTGTTCTACACTCCCCTGTTCTAGTCTCCCCTGTTCTACACTCCCCTGTTCTACACTCCCCTGTTCTACACTCCCCTGTTGTACACTCCCCTGTTCTACACTCCTCTGTTCTACACTCCTCTGTTCTACTCTCCCCTGTTCTACACTCCTCTGTTCTACACTCCCCTGTTCTAGCCTCCCCTGTTCTACACTCCTCTGTTCTAGTCTCCTCTGTTCTAGTCTCCCCTGTTCTAGTCTCCTCTGTTCTACACTCCCCTGTTCTAATCTCCTCTGTTCTACACTCCCCTGTTCTAGCCTCCTCTGTTCTAGTCTCCTCTGTTCTAGTCTCCTCTGTTCTAGTCTCCTCTGTTCTAGTCTCCCCTGTTCTAGTCTCCTCTGTTCTACACTCCCCTGTTCTAGTCTCCCCTGTTCTACACTCCCCTGTTCTACACTCCCCTGTTCTAGCCTCCCCTGTTCTAGCCTCCCCTGTTCTAGCCTCCCCTATTCTAGTCTCTTCTGTTCTAGTCTCCCCTGTTCTAGTCTCCCCTGTTCTAGCCTCCCCTGTTCTAGCCTCCCCTATTCTAGTCTCTTCTGTTCTAGTCTCCCCTGTTCTAGTCTCCCCTGTTCTAGTCTCTCCTGTTCTAGTCTCCTCGTTCTACACTCCCCTGTTCTAGTCTCACCTGTTCTAGTCTCCTCGTTCTACACTCCCCTGTTCTAGTCTCTCCTGTTCTAGTCTCCTCTGTTCTACACTCCCCTGTTCTACACTCCTCTGTTCTAGCCTCCCCTGTTGTAGTCCCCCCTGTTGTACAGTCCCCTGTTCTAGTCTCCTCGTTCTACACTCCCCTGTTCTAGTCTCCCCTGTTCTAGTCTCCTCGTTCTACACTCCCCTGTTCTAGTCTCTCCTGTTCTAGTCTCCTCGTTCTACACTCCCCTGTTCTACACTCCTCTGTTCTAGCCTCCCCTGTTCTAGTCCCCCCTGTTGTACAGTCCCCTGTTCTAGTCTCCTCGTTCTACACTCCCCTGTTCTAGTCTCCCCTGTTCTAGTCTCCTCGTTCTACACTCCCCTGTTCTACACTCCTCTGTTCTAGCCTCCCCTGTTGTAGTCTCCCCTGTTCTAGTCCCACCTGTTGTACACTCCCCTGTTCTAGTCCCCTGTTCTAGTCCCCTGTTCTAGTCTCCCCTGTTCTAGTCTCCCCTGTTCTAGTCTCCTCGTTCTACACTCCCCTATTCTAGTCTCCCCTGTTCTAGTCTCCTCTGTTCTACCCTACTCTACTCTGTTCTACTCTTCTCTCCTCTGCTGTTCTGTTCTACTCTATTCTGTTCTACTCTTCTCTCCTCTGTTCTACTCTACTCCAGTCTATTCTGTTCTGTTCCATTTTATTCTACTCTCCTCTAGTCTGTTGTATTCTATTCTACTCTAATCTGTTTAATTTGATTATATTATATTTATTCTATTTTATTCTATTCTATTCTACTGTTATTTTCTGTTCTACTCTGATCTGTTCTTTTCTATTCTATTCTACTCTGATCTGTTCTATTCTATTATATTCTATTCTACTCTGATCTGTTCTTTTCTATTCTATTCTATTGTACTCTAACCTGTTCTTTTCTATTCTATTCTACTCTGATCTGTTCTTTTTTATTCTATTCTATTCTATTCTATTCTATTCTATTCTATTCTATTCTACTCTGATCTGTTCTGTTCTTTTCTATTCTATTCTATTCTATTCTATTCTACTCTGATCTGTTCTATTCTATTCTATTCTACTCTGATCTGTTCTATTCTATTCTACTCTGATCTGTTTTACTCTACTCTGTTCTACTGGGACCTGTTCTATTCTGTTCTACTCTACTCTGTTCTGTTATGTCCTATTCTATTGTATTCTATTATATTCTGTACACTCTAGGCAGTGTCTCTACTTAAGTGCTTGTGCCCAACTTCTTTATTTAAACATGTTCCATAAGTGTTCTGTGCGCTCTGCATTAGTGGGTTGACAGATAACTGCGTCTCAATCTGACACCATTGGGGTGTGTGTGCATGGCTTGGTGCCACTGCTACAATCCATCAACCTCTGAGTGCACAGCAGCCACGGACACACGCTCCATCATTCTGACGTTGCCAATGAGCCGCAACATTAACTGGAGTCTACTCATTTACCTTTAAACACTGACTGAAAGCAGAGGCCCATACAAAGCATAGTGCACTGTTTATGCATGGAGTAATGTGTGGAACCCTGTCGACAACTCAAACAGACCTCTGAGGACATGACGGAATTTTGTAGTCACCTGCTACACTGATGCCCAAACTGCAGGTCTAAGCTAGTTTTCCCTATATGGGAAAAATTTCTATAATAACACTATGTAACAAGATTTTGATTTCCCGCTTCTATGCATTATATTTTGATTGCTAAATTCCAAACAGCTATATCATCAAGTGTATAAAGAATATATTGTAATAAAATATAAACACTCACTGACAAAACATAAAAATAGTTGCACCCAGGAGGAATCAGCTGACAGGAGTGCAACTTGGTGCAGAGGTTAGCCATATGGGATATGCAAAAGATTCAAGTTTCAGCTGTACATGTGACATAAACAAGGATGGGCCTTGTTACTGTACCTGACTGACCCAACAGCCATGATTGCAGACATTCAGCGAACAGTGATGCCCCCCATGAGCCATCCTGTTAGAGCCAGGACTTGGCAGGCAGCTGCCTGACACAGGACTACATGTGCACAGTCCATTATGACGACTGTCCTTAACACCACATCACCATCACCAAAGACTGCAATGGCGTCGTGCCAGAGTGCCAGAGTGACTCAGAACGCCAGCAGGTCATCTTCAAAGATGAGTTCCACTTTTGTCTTGGTGGAGACGACCAATGAATCCGTGTGTGGAGGCACCGTGGTCAGTACTAAGATGAATAGTTTGTTGTCAGACGTCCATAAGGCCTGGTGTCACTCCACCTCCACCCCTACCACAAAGTCTGCAGGAACTGTGCGAGAATATTCAAGCTGCATGGGATGGGTTATCACAGGACACTATTAGGAACCTCTACAACTCCATGCCGAGACATCTGGCATATTGGGTTAGCAAACTCTGGTGGGTCAACACCATACCGAGAGACTTCTGTATGTGTAGCTCAATAAATATTTCCCATATCAGTTTTCTCATCATGTATTGTTCCTGTTAACTTTTACCGTCCTTCCCTATAACACTGCAATCCCACACTTCATGCTGAGTGCATCTATTCTTTTGACGATGAGTGTATAGCTCCATTGTTCGAACATGGATAATTGTGACAGGTTAATTAATATAAATGTTAATGTATCATCAAAACTATACAATCGTTCACTTTACCTTTAAGAGTTTAAAAATGTGGTTCAAAAGGTGTCGATCCCCGACAGACATGATGAAGTATGGTTTGTCGGCCTCACACATCTTAGCAGATGCTTTAATAAAGCACATTTTCACTCTTGTCCTGATAAATTGGCCACAGACGTAGCAGAATGTGTCTGCCGGATGTTGCTCCCTCTTGATGCCCTTTACAATAAATGTAGCTCTGTATCCACTATCCACGTACTCAGCTGGAACAGTAACTGAAATAATGTGCTTGTGGTGAAGTCAGCCTGGGTTCTCCAACTGGTGTTATCTGGGAACTTGTGACGAGTGAAGTCTCGGTGCTCCCATTGTTCATTAAACTGGCTCCGGAGCCCTTCACGACGTGTTCCCTGCGTGTCTCTTCATGGAAGCTAAGTATCCACCTCTCTACGAGAGCACCCACCTAACACCGTACTTTCATTCGTTACAAACTGAAATAGCTGTTTTAGTGCCCTTGTATTTACATTGCTATGTACACTACTGGACAGCCACAGGCAGTTCTAGACCGTTCTCAAAAATTGTATAAAATTCCAGACAGTTCTATAAACTACTGGAGTTCTCACAGTCCCAGAAGCTACTTGAGGTCTACTCAGCACTGAATGTATCGCAAAAGTTCTGGAAAATAAAGAACTCTTCTAAACATCACTGTCCAGACCACGAAGCAAAGTTTATGGGGACCAACAGCAATTTTCTGTACATTTTAGGCCCGTGGAATTAAAACTAAAAATAAAAAAAATAAACATTTGTAATGTAGTGTAATCAAGGCCAAGCTTGCCATGTGCAGACACAGAGAATAAGAGACCTCTAAAGTATACACTTGTGACAGACTCGTGCATGCCCGTGCACCATCACCTGCATCTACAAGGAACCGGCTGTGAAGATCCAGACGTTGGCCAATGGTGATGAGTGTACCTCCTGGAAGGAATGTGTGGAAGCATTACTGGAAGCATTTAATATCCAGGCTGCTGTTGCTGAATATGCAAAAGATGGTAGAGATGTTGATGGACTTCAGGCACACCCACCAGCCTCTTTCCCTGAGTAGAAGATTCAGAGCTATCAACAGAGGCACAATCAGACATGCTAACAGCTTTTCACCCAGAACTGTAGCCCTTAACTTTAAACTTTACTAATAGCAAGAGAATTACTGAAAGCTGGTGGTCTACTGGTGTTTCATAACATGTTTTCTGGCCAACCAACTGGTGGATAAGCAAAGCATTAGAGAAAACACCATGTCCATCACTTGAGTTAACGTCTTACTGTCCTTTCCAAACATGTTTAGTAACACATTAATTTTATATCAGGCCTAGTCATTTTTCTCTCAGTTTGTTGGAATATTTAGTGTATTTAATAGTTTATTTATTAGCTTTCTAAAATGAAAGGCTGTACACATTTAAAATGTAAAGATTAAAAAAATAATAATAATAATAAAAACCTCACTTACTGAGTTACTACTCCTCTGTAGTAAATATTAAATTAAATATTATTTCATAAAGTTCTGCACATAATAGCTGTTATATGTTTCCTTAGACCTGCATATATACAAATATTTACAGCTCTTTGTCCCCTTTCAGGCAGGCTACTCATTTATTATGCTGTTTATTCTAATATTATTATTAATTTTCTCCTTGATTAAATCTTTGTTAAATGTATGTTTAGTATGTGTCATGTCAGGCGTTTGTGCACTTACTAAGGGAAACTGCTTGTATGTGTAGCTTACTTGGCGAAATGTGTTTTTCGTTATGAATACGTATGTCTTTATTATTTATCCCACATGTATTACATATATTTTTTAATGTTATATTTGAATATAACTACGGCTCTAATTTTCGCCTCTCCTTGGGACTTTTATTTTAGTACCAAATCACTTCCGTGTTTCCGGGCTCGGAGTTGAACTTTCACCCCGGCAGCCCTTCTTCCTTCCTTTCCTGTTTCGGCCTCGATTATAGACGCGCAGAAGTAAGAGCTGAGAAAACAAATCTGCATCAATCTAACATTATTTCATCAAATATCTTCACATTTAACACGCATTTTTGTTTATTACAGTAAAATCCTTCAGTCTTTGTGTATATTGCTGAGATAGTATGAGTATATTCTGTGTAATTTGGAGTAGACTTTGGTGTGAGATTAGCAGCGGTCCCAGAGGTGGATAAAAACACTGACTGAGCTTATTCAGAGAGAAAATGTCTGTATGCTGAGTTTTCACATTGAATTCCTCCTCACTTTTTGGTTTGTGCTATGGTAGTTTTGCTGGCTGTAGGAATTGTTTAGAGTTTTGGGGTATTTTGGAGGAGATACAGATAGCTAGTTAGCAACGCCGTTCATGCCGTGCTCTTCAGCGTGTTGTATGTCCGAATCGGCGGTCTTCATAGCGTAGTGACTTTCGTATGTTAAGAAATACTTGATTGAGCTCACTGATATGATGTCTAGTTATTGTTTTTTGGTCTAGTATGTTTTTTTATATCGAGAATGTGAGATTTATCACTCCGGGTTCTGTACGGGTTCAAAGGGTTTGTCTCCATAACGAGCATAAGTAGTGCTGTGCTATTTAACCCGTTAGGTTGTTTTAGATGTTAATGGCTGACTGTGTTTTTCCACCTACTTAGCAATGGCACCTCGCAAGGGTAAGGAAAAGAAGGAAGAGCAGGTCATCAGCCTGGGACCCCAGGTTGCCGAAGGCGAGAACGTTTTCGGTGTCTGCCACATCTTCGCATCCTTCAACGACACCTTTGTGCATGTCACTGACCTCTCCGGCAAGTAAGTCACCCCTCGAGTCCCGCAGTGGACGCTGGCATGCTGTAGAGTCTGTACATGCAGGTGTTACCAGGTGCCATGTGTAACCTGTACATCCTTGAGTTTACCTGCTTCTGCTCTGTACAACTGCTCTTTAAGCAACACACTATCATGTGATATAGAAAGATTACATGTACCTGGGTCCTAATAGTTACATACACAGGAGCTTTTGACTTATAAAAGTGTTTAGCCATAGAATCCATCAATGCTGGTGCAAATTGGTTAGTCTAAACTCCCTGAACTCGGACACTGCCTGAACAAGGGACAGTGCTGATGCTTAAAAATTATACAGGGTTAAATGGAGCACCATTAACAAGCCAGTGTTCATACCTAGATAGATGAGCTAAGCTCAGCATGAGTACAATAAGAATGCATTTGTGTTTGGTTATGAACTAGCCAGTGTAAATTTTGTTGTGGACCACCTCCTGCCTATGCTGCCCTTTCATGTTTTGGAGGGGTTTCTTGTTTGTGATCTGTTTGTGATGGATTGGTCACTGAGAGATCTTTTGTGCTTATAGAGAAACTATTTGCCGTGTGACCGGTGGGATGAAGGTAAAGGCCGACAGAGACGAGTCCTCTCCCTATGCTGCTATGTTGGCTGCTCAGGATGTGGCTCAGAGGTGCAAGGAGCTCGGCATCACTGCCCTGCACATCAAACTGAGGGCCACTGGCGGTAACAGGTAAGACCACCACTAAAGACATTACTATGAAGAAGAGTTTCCAGCATACCATTGCTGCTGTTAGTTTCACAAATGGACGTTTGAATCAATCATTACATTAATCCTGTGGGATGTTTAGCTACAAATTTGCTGACAACTGTAAATTAATTTGATTAACATGGGCACCATGTGTCTGTCTCTAATGTTGGTCCAACAAGAAATGCTTTAGTCTGCTTTAGGTTTTATGCTGGGGCTGCTAGGCTAGGAAGTGTGGTCGCAATCTACAGTATAGTACCTTGCAAAACGAATGACCAAATTTTGACGTACTGCTATTAAAATGAAGTCTGGGGAGAAAAATCCAGGTTAATGGGTGGCTGTTCGTGCTTGGTAAAGATGGGCAATGTGGCAAAAATTACATTTTTCAAGCATACAGTATGTCACATTAATTTTTAAAAGTCAAACTTTGAACCCAGTGATTAGTTTTTAGTCTGTGTTGCACTAATGCATTTAAATAGGACTGGTTTGGACTCTGTGTAATTCAACATACAGTTTGACAGTGAGCTACAAGTACTATTAAAATACATTTGCTCAATGCATATTGCATGGTTGTCCAAACTAAGGCCAGCCGTAGTTTTTTGTTGCTAGAGTTAAATGTGGCTGTAAACGTCCACCGTGTTGGCATTGAAGCCTCAATGCAGGAAAAATAAAACTTCAGACATCACTTGCTGATCTGAATCTCGCTGAGGGAGATGGGGTATAAATTCAGCATTTACACTTTTTGACAATTTTGTCTGTGTTGTAGTTCAGTGCTGCTGCTCGTTTGTGTGTTTTCTAACCATCCAGGTTTCTACTGAAAAAGTTTACCTTTAGAATTTAGTTCTGTGCCTAATTATCAAAACGTCATTTTCAGAACCAAGACTCCAGGACCAGGTGCACAGTCTGCCCTCAGGGCTCTGGCTCGTTCCGGCATGAAGATTGGCCGCATTGGTAAGTTAAGACTTACACAGACAAAGAATTGTGAACAGGCGAATTGTGCGAAGAATGTGAACAGGCTACCCCTTTACCGTTTATATCGCCCATTCCGCATGTACACTTTGAGATTTTCAAGAAAGACGTTATTGGTGGAGTTAACCAAATTCCCTTTTGACCACTGCTATAAGAATGTCTTCAAAATACACCACACTGCATTCGAACAGTTTAATCAAATATACCAGCCACTTGTAAAACAAGATGGCTCCCTCTGCTGTCTGCTAAATTGTTAGAGTATTCGCACATTATATGACCATTATCTTAAATGTGGTTTTCTCACATTGTACAGTTGTGCTCATAAACCTAGCCAGGGGTTCAAACCTGGTTGGTTGTTTTCTGGCGAATAGAGGAAGAACACAAATTCACCTCGTCGTAACTGATTGCTTTATTTGATGAAATAAAACAGGTGGCTTGCTCCTCAACCCAGTCCATCTTCAGTGCTGCTGTCTAGTTGATGGTTGCCTGTAAACAAAGACTTCTGTATTTGTGGTGTTATTGCAGAGATGGGACTGTGTTTGTTTGCATCAGGACTTGTGCTGCTAATAACAGCCATGGAGGGAATGCAGTGAGCTCTCATTAAATTTCATCACCACACCATGGCTGTCACTGTTGGAAATGTGCACGGTTGTAGACAGTCTTCTCTTAAACAGTGGTTTCATACCTCAGTGCTGAAGTGAAGTGTCCTGAGGATAACTTCCTATTCTTGAACAGGCGTACCAAAATCTCACTTCCTTCAAAAACAATTTTATGCAAATGATTCTAGGTAATAGTCGTTTAATCCGAAGCTTGTGTGTTGTATGTAATAGATATCTCACATATGGCCATTTTAAACCCACCACATGCCAGTGTATGTACCAGTGCAGGGTGTAGCCATGAAGTTGGATGTCATAAGCCATTTTAAGTGTGTTTAGTGGTGGTGGTGGTGGTGGTGGTGGGGGGGGACCAGTTTCTCACCTCTAAAGTGCATGTGGCAGTGTTGATGTGCACCTTGTTAAGTGGACTGTCTTGACCCTGGTTTCCATTTGTTTCTCTTTTCCAGAGGATGTCACCCCTATTCCATCAGACAGCACCCGCAGAAAGGGAGGTCGTCGTGGGCGTCGTCTGTAAACTGTTGTGGATTTTCAGAATAAAAATTCAAATAGCCAGATTTGACTCGTGTCTTTATTAAAGTGCTTGGGCGAATGGTTTGTAAGGGTGTAATTAAACCAGCTTTCAATCTCAGTTCTATACTGTTCTGCTTTCAGTGCATTTTAAAGTAACGTCTGACGTTTTCTGGAACTGAAAGTAGATACGCAGCAGGGAAATGAAAATGTGAAGGACTTGGGAGCCACAGAACAGTGAATGAGAACAATGTCAGAATGCTTCCTGTTTTACTGAATGTGAAGGCGTAGTTAGCACTATGCCTTTATCCAGCTCCCAGTTACTTGGTCAGTAGTGATGGTGCCTGCCGGAGTACTCATCACAATACTCTTCAGTGTATAGTTAATTTCCCTTTTTATTTATTTATTTATTTTTGAGCATTCATATATTCATGGTGGGTTTTTTGGGGGGGGGTTTTGTATATATTTTTTGTTTGCCACAAATAAGATAGAATAAACACATTTATGCACCACAATGAGGTAAAGGGTGATAAAGTAATACATAAAAAGAGACAATTTTGCACCACACACAGCTTCATGTCTGATTAGAGAATTCTCTAACGAAGTCAATAGCATCGGACCACTGTCGAACCGTGGCTCCCCTCACGTGATTTAGTACTTTGGTCTAGTATAAGAACATTCAGAAAATCATGTATAAACACAGGTTTTAAAAGTATGTCCTGCTCAATCCTGAATTTGAAGATTTCTCCTGAATAGTCGTATTAAAAGCAGAATCCTCCCCAAACTAAAGACGGAGAAAAAGGAAATTCTTGACTTAACAAAGACAACATAAGTAATTTAGTCATGTTTTAAAAACATGGTTCATGTGGTATGAGAGTAAAGGTGTGTGTGTAGTTTTTATATATGTATCTACATGTATACAGTAATAAGTATTTGATATGCTGCAGAGTTTTCCCACATAGAAGGAATGTAGGGGACTGTAATTTTTGTCATAGGTACACTTCAACTGAGAGACGGAATCTAAAGGGAAAAAGTCACTTTTCAAAAAAATTGCATTTTATTACATGAATTAAGCATTTGATCACCTGCCAACCAGCAAGAATTCTGGCTCTACCTGACCTGTTGGTTTTTTCTTTAAGAAGCCCTCCTATTCTGCACTCCTAACCTGCATTAACTGCACCTGTTTGATCTCATTACCTGTATAAAAGACCTGTCCAGGCACACAGTCACACTCCAACCTCTCCACTATGGCCAAGACCAAAGAGCTGTCTAAGGACACGACAGACAAAACTTTAGACCTGCCCAAGGCTGGGATGGGTTACAGGACAGCTTGGTGAAAAGGCGATAACTGCTGGCGCAATTATTAGAAAATGAAAGAAACACACAATGACGTGGTCTTCCTCAGTCTGGGGCTCCATGCAAGATCTCGCCTCAGGGGTTAAGGATGATTCTGAGACAGGCCCATAACTACATGGGAGGACCTGGTCAATGACCTGAAGAGCGCTGTGACCACAGTCTCAAAGAGGACCATTAGTAACACGCAGTGCTGTCATGGTTCAAACTCCTGCAGATACACAATCTCCCCTTGCTCACGCCAGCACATGTCCAGGCCCATTTGAAGTTCGCCAGTGACCATCTGGATGGTCCAGAAGAGGAATGGGAGATGGTCATGTGGTCAGATGAGACCAAAATAGAAATTTTTAGTATTAACTCCTCTCGCTGTGTTTGGAGGAAGAAGGATGGGGACAACCCTAAGAACACCGTCCCAACTGTGAAACATGGGGGTGGAGACATCATACTTTGCAGGTGGTTTTCTGTAAAGGGGACAGTACGACTGCACCGTACTGAAGGGAGGATGGATGGGGTCATGTCTCACGAGATTTTGGCCAACAACCTCCTTCCCTCAGTGGGAGCATATAAGATGGGTCGTGACTGGGTCTTCCAGCATGACAATGACCCAAAACACACAGCCAGGGAACCTAAGGAGCGGCTCTGTAAAAAGCATTTCAAGGTCCTTCAAGGGCCAAGCCAGTCTCCAGATTAGAACCCAATAGAAAATCTTTGGAGGGAGCTGAAACTCAATGTTGCCCAGCGACAGCCCCAGAATCGGAACGATCTGTGTAGAGGAGTGGGCCAACATCCCTGCTGCAGTGTATGCTAACCTGGTCAGGAGCTACAGGAAACGTCCTATGTAATTGCAAAACAAAATTTCTGTACCAAATATTAAGTTCTGTTTTTCTGATGAATTAAATACTTATTTCATGCAATAAAATGCAAATTATAAATAAAAAAAAAACGCAGTTGAAGTGTACCTACGATAAAAAATTACAGAACATTCCATTCTTTGTAGGTATCAAACTGGCAGTGTATACTTATTTTCCCCACTGTATGTATGTATATATAATATGCTGTGGATGTTTTTATAAGTGGGTGTGGTTCATTTGTTCTACAAGGGGTAAATAGTGTTTAGATAATGCAGACCAGTGAGCTGTTGCATAAGGGGTTTCCTCTATCTTTACTGAAAGGGTGCATTGTTATTGCAGTATGATCTTAACACTGTGCTGTCCTACTGTCTAAATGTCCAGTAATGAAAGTTAAAGGCTCATGTAACCAAGTGTAATGTGTTAGTGTACAGTAAGTAGTGTGTTGGTGTACAGTAGCTCAGCAAGTGTAATATGTTAGTGTGCTGTAAGTAGTGTGTTGGTGTACAGAAACTCGGTAAGTGTAATGCGTTAGTGTGCTGTAAGTAGCGTGTTGGTGTGCAGTAGCTCGGTAAGTGTAATGCGTTAGTGTGCTGTAAGTAGCGTGTTGGTGTGCAGTAGCTCGGTAAGTGTAATGCGTTAGTGCGCTGTAAGTAGCGTGTTGGTGTGCAGTAGCTCGGTAAGTGTAATGCGTTATTGCGCTGTAAGTAGCGTGTTGGTGTGCAGTAGCTCGGTAAGTGTAATGCGTTAGTGCGCTGTAAGTAGCGTGTTGGTGTGCAGTAGCTCAGTAAGTGTAATGTGTTGGTGTACTGTAAGTAGCGTGTTGGTGTGCAGTAGCTCGGTAAGTGTAATGCGTTAGTGCGCTGTAAGTAGCGTGTTGGTGTGCAGTAGCTCGGTAAGTGTAATGCGTTAGTGCGCTGTAAGTAGCGCGTTGGTGTGCAGCAACTCAGTAAGTGTAATGCGTTAGTGTGCTGTAAGTAGTGTGTCGGTGTACAGTAACTCAGTAAGTGTAATGTGTTAGTGTACTGTAAGTAGTGTGTTGGTGTACAGTAACTCAGTAAGTGTAATGTGTTAGTGTACTGTAAGTAGTGTGTTGGTGTACAGTAGCTCAGTAAGTGTAATGTGTTAGTGTACTGTAAGTAGTGTGTTGGTGTACAGTAGCTCAGTAAGTGTAATGCGTTAGTGTGCTGTAAGTAGTGTGTCGGTGTACAGTAACTCAGTAAGTGTAATGTGTTAGTGTACTGTAAGTAGTGTGTTGGTGTACAGTAACTCAGTAAGTGTAATGTGTTAGTGTACTGTAAGTAGTGTGTTGGTGTACAGTAGCTCAGTAAGTGTAATGCGTTAGTGTACTGTAAGTAGTGTGTCGGTGTACAGTAACTCAGCAAGTGTAATGTGTTAGTGTACTGTAAGTAGTGTGTCGGTGTACAGTAACTCAGTAAGTGTAATGTGTTAGTGTACTGTAAGTAGCGTGTTGGTGTACAGTAACTCAGTAAGTGTAATGTGTTAGTGTACTGTAAGTAGTGTGTTGGTGTACAGTAACTCAGTAAGTGTAATGTGTTAGTGTACTGTAAGTAGTGTGTGGGTGTACAGTAACTCAGTAAGTGTAATGTGTTAGTGTACTGTAAGTAGTGTGTTGGTGTACAGTAACTCAGTAAGTGTAATGTGTTAGTGTACTGTAAGTAGTGTGTTGGTGTACAGTAGCTCAGTAAGTGTAATGTGTTAGTGTACTGTAAGTAGTGTGTTGGTGTACAGTAACTCAGTAAGTGTAATGTGTTAGTGTACTGTAAGTAGTGTGTTGGTGTACAGAAGCTCAGTAAGTGTAATGCGGTAGTGTACTGTAAGTAGTGTGTTGGTGTACAGTAACTCAGTAAGTGTAATGCGTTAGTGTACTGTAAGTAGTGTGTCGGTGTACAGTAACTCAGTAAGTGTAATGTGTTAGTGTTCTGTAAGTAGTGTGTTGGTGTACAGTAACTCAGTAAGTGTAATAATGTGTTAGTTGTACTGTAAGTAGTGTGTTGGTGGGTGTACAGTAACTCCCGTAAGTGTAATGTGTTAGTGTACTGTAAGTAGCCGTGTTGGTGTACAGTAACAGTAAGTGTAATGTGTTAGTGTACTGTAAGTAGTGTGTTGGTGTACAGTAACTCGTAAGTGGGTAGTGTTACTGTAAGTAGTGTGTGGGTGTACAGTAACTCAGTAAGTGTAATGTGTTAGTGCACTGTAAGTAGCGTGTTGGTGTACAGTAACTCAGTAAGTGTAATGTGTTAGTGTACTGTAAGTAGCGTGTTGGTGTATCTGTCTTTCCTTTTGGCTTATGAGTCCATAAAAATATCACTGGTGCCAATCAGAGGACAGCACTCACTTTAATTTGAACTTATTTTGACCTGTTGAATAGAGCTTGGTTCTCGCTAATGGAAACTGTTCTGTGCTTATGATCATTTGAATAGTCATCAGTGTCAGACTAATTAACGACCTTCTATTAAAGACTGGTGGACTGAGAGACACTAGAGTATCTTCACCTACTCTGAGCTGATTAAGAGTCTTGTTCTAGAAATGATAATAGGACATTAGAACCATAATAAATCATGCTCCTGTTACTCTCCACACTAAGGGACATTTGAAGGTAAATACTTTAGTACTGTTACTCCAGTGGAGGACTAAAGGGAGACACTTCGTGCTTAGACTGCAGAAAGTGAGCCGTTCTGGATCACATGACTAGCCCCATTACAGTCATTTAGACGTGGCATTTCCGCACTGGCCCTACGGTGGGATTGTGAGTGGGTTTGCCTGCTTCTTGCACACATCTGATGTAGCTAATGATCTGCAGAGGACAGTGGGCCTCCAGGAGCATGCATCATGCCAATGCATGAGTGCACAGCGCACTGTTGTTCATGCTGGCATGTGACCTGTGGTAAACTCATGGCTTTGCCTGACTGGTTTGACTTGGTGCTTTGGTGGTGGTTTCCAAACACATTCTGTAGTTGATCAGAAATGATTTCCTTGTAATGAGACGCAGTAGAGGGAAACAGACTGGAGGACATGTGATGGGCATTGGACTCATACCTCCTCCCTGAGACACTGTAAGCTGTGGTTCATAATGAAGTGCGTGTTAACTGTGTTTCTATTCAATTCAATTGAATTCAACTTTATTGTCATAATACAGGGTGGTACAGTATAACGACACACAGTCAGGCTCCTTCTCCAGTGCAGTTCTAAGAATATATATATATATATATAGTGCAAAGACAAATCGAGAAAATCAACGTGCGTAAACAGTACAGTAGGACGTGTGCACAGTGTAAGAGCAGTATCTGTATATCAGAATGTAGAGTACTAGTGTACATGCATAGTGTGTTGAGGTAGTAAGTGTGCGGTTAAGGATGTGGTTGTAAACGGTATAGATATATAAAGTGTACAGTGCAGGTAGCAGAGCAGCTTGATGTTCGGGTAAACGGCTAGACAGCTTGCAGTACTGATGTTCAGTAGATAAATAGATACAGATAATAAACACACCACTGAGATGTTCAGTATACAGGTTACAGTTAAAGGGCAGTGCAAACAGTCCTGTGAGCTAGTAGAGCCCAGTGTGTGTGCTGAGGTGATCCGGGCTTTAGTGCTGTAGTCATGTTCTGGTAGGTGCTGCCGGTGTGACCAGTTTGACAGCTCCAGGGTAAAAGCTGATCCTGAGACTGGTGGTTCTGGCTCAGATGTTCCGATACCTCTTTCTGGATGGCAGAGGTTGGAACAGTGGATGACTGGGGTGTGTGGGGTCTGAGGATGTTGACTGCTTTCCTCAGACATCTGTTGTCGTAGATGGCCTCTATCAGATGAGGATGAGGCCGGTGTGGGGTTGTAAGATGATGGGCAGCTCTGTGAACTTACAGACATTAAACAGTTGGGCTCTGAGGGTCTTTACATCACATCTGGAGGTTAGTCCGGGTTCTAGATTACATTGAGTTACATGTAGGTACTTTTACTGGTGAATCTTCATTGAATATATTTCCTAAATATGGGAAATGAACCAAATCACTCATATAACTTGTCACTGGTGCTGTATCAGTTCTGTGTTCCTTGTTATATAGTTTAATGTCAGCTGATCTGACTCTGCAGGTATGAGGAAACAGCCTCCGCTCACACACGCAGGTAGTTTCTCTCGGTCAGACGCTCAGGACTCGCTCCACCGTCACAAAACAGACTTCTACACGGTGATCGGCGGGCACTGTGTCCGTCCCCGCCTCACTGTTCATAAACCCGGCGAATCTGAAGGTGAAGATGTGTTTACACTGCAGCCTCCGCGGCCGGGAGAGCCTCGCTGCTGGTGCAGCCTTCAGGATTAAACTCAGACTCTGCTAGCCACTGGTGACGCGTCCGCGCTCAGCCAATCAGAAGAGCGGAATTCAGGCTCAGTAATAAAGTCGCTGGTGCGTCGGGACTTTCCTCTTTCATCTGCAGGGTCTCTGGACTCACTTCTCATTTTCACAGCTTCCATCAGAGAGGGGGGTTCATCCAGCTGCTCGCACCTCCACAGAAGACCTACATTCACCGAAATGTCTGACCCCCAGGAAGGACCTCTGCTCCGGGCTCCCAGCGTCTCAGAGCCAACAGGGTACAGACGAACACCCCTCCCTTCTTCTCCTATTGCTCTTTGCTTTCTCTTTTCTGTTATATCTTTCTTTCTTTATTTTTTCTTCCTTTCTTTCTTCATTTTCTTTCTTTCCTCACTTTCTTTCTTTTCTTTCTTCCTTCCTTTCTTTCTTTCTTTCTTCACTTTCTTTTCTTTCTTTCTTTTTTTCTTTCTCTCCTTTCTTTCTTTCTTCATTTTTTTCTTTCTTTCTCTCCTTTCTTTCTTTCTTCACTTTCTTTCTTTCTTTCTCTCCTTTCTTTCTTTCTGTCTTTCTTTCTTTCTCAGTGCATATTTAGTGTTGACGATGCATAAACCTTGTAGAGAAATGGTCTTCAATAATTTACCATAATGTGATCAAGAATGCTCAAATGCTCTGCGCCACACGCGCAGTTAGTGAACGCTGCACTAGTGTGCATGTTTTCAACAATTACCACTAAGCAACAAGTGAGAGAGAGAGAGAGAGAGAGAGAGAGAGAGAGAGAGAAAGAGAGAGAGAGAAACCTGAAGGCTGGTCTTGAAGGTCTATAAACATTCAAGCGTTTCACTTTGGGTTCATACCTATCTGTTCACCTCAACTTCCTGTTATTAGATTTGGCCTGCGATATTCATTCCCAATGCTACATACACAGACCCAGGCGACTCATCCCTCCACAATTTCCAGAAGCAGCGTTTTCATGTTCCATCTTCACTGAAATCATTCATGTAAAATTCCACTTAGTGAAATCTGACATTAGATTCCTATCAGACCAGTTCTAGTTTTTATAAAAGAGCCTGGGAGGCAGTGCGTATGATAAAACAGCCAGGAATAACACAAGGCGGTCTAGAGCCTTAGTTCCACTGTGGTCATTACTAACCAAACCCCACAGTAGAATCACAACAGCAATCACGGCACCGTAATACAGAACCCACTGTAGAACTGGTCACCTCCAGTCCATGGAATGCCGTTCTCTTCAAAAGGGTTCCTAGCCACTTCTAAAACTCGGAGGATCCAAACCTGTGGAGCTTCTTCTGGAAGAATAACTAAAGATTTCAAATCAGCTTGAAGACACTGAGGAACGACACCACCACATACATACAGCACATCACGCACACCTATCACTGCGGCTCCGACCTGGACTAGTAAGCCTCCACGCGTTTCATAATCAGATCTGAGATTTTTTTATTTTAGAGATTTTAGGTTTGCATAAGTTTAAAAATTTTAAATAAATAAAGAATAAAAGAAGCTGTGAATAAGGCACGACTGTATCCCACCAGGGCTTACAGTGATGTAAACGAATCGAAGCTGTTGAAATAGGTCCAGTTGCTTTAAATGTAAAAGTAAGGTTATATTAGAGTCTGTGTATCGGTTACTGTTTCTTCCGACTCGGCTCTTCAGGATATTCATAAGTATATATATATATATATCATGGAAACTTTCACTTCTCAGTTCCCACTTAATTTTTAAGCACAACATTAATTTTAAAATTAATATTTGCATTTATTTTTATTTCTATCTTTTATTTTTTATCTAATTTTTACCTTACTAAACAAAGAACAGCTTCATGTCTATTCATTTCGCTGGTTACGTTTGGGTTCTACAGTTTCCTGTGAATAAGAGAGTACATGTAGATGTATACCTGGGCTTAAATGAACACTGTCCAACCAAAATGACCCTGACAGACAGGCCGGCTATATTTGACTGCGTTCTGCTGCTCTAACTGCCCAGAACACGACAGAATGTGAGAGGCGTTATTCCTTCAGCTGTTTCATTTCCTGTTTCAGAAGCTCCAACAAGCATGCTCTGAAGGTGACGGGCCTGACCCTGCTCGCCGTGGTCCTCATCGCAGGCCAGGCGTTCACCACCTACATGGTGTTCAGCCAGAAAGAGAGGCTGACCACTCTGGAGAGCCACTCTGCCCGTCTGGAGGAGCTCGGTCGCAGGGCCACAGGTCAGTTGAGACCCTGGTGACCCTGCTTGTGGAGCTTTTGTAGGGTTCACTCAGGGGCACTGCAGTGCAAGAGCTATCAGCATGTTTTCCAAAAATTTGGAACATTTTCCCAAATGATCCTATATTGCTTTGTAGCTGGAAGCATGTAAAGCTCAGGATGTAAGCAAGTAACACTTAGCAGTGACTGTGATGTTAAAAAAGTGATTTATTGTTGATTCTGGGCTCAGTTTTAAAAACAGTACCGACAAACACAATCCGGATCAGGCGTTGATGTCTGAACTGGGCATTTTGCTTGTTTTAATAACAATGCTTGCTTCCTCTCCTTCCTCCAGTCATGCGCAGTCCCATGAAGATGGCCCTGCCCATGAACTCTCTCCCTCTGTTTATGGATGACGCTGTAACCGAGGAGAAGGTAAGTTGGGTTCTTGTTGTGTTGCAGTTACACTACTGGGTCACCAGGTGGCAGCATTGAACTGAACTACCATGCAGGATAAGAAACACTCTTCTAAAAGAAGCACTGAATCCCAATGACTTTATAGGTGGTCCATCATGTCTCAGAAGTTTCATAGTATAAAGTATAGTATAAGTAGTACAGTAGATGTCTCGGAGGGAATCATGCAGCCTATAGCTGAATCCTGGAATCTCTGGATTTGGAATTTAGAACCATTTTGCCATTTATGCACACATAGGAAAGCATCCACTGCATTTAACCCATCCATGCAGTGATACACACACACTAGTGGGCAGTCAGTGGACACACACACATACACAAAAGTGAACACACACTAGTGGTGTGTGGCGTTTCACAGTGCAGGTTTTTTCAGTTAGCCTGATAAAGTAAACATAACTAGAAAGGGAAAGTTTGTGAACGAACTTTAAGTTGGCTTGTAAAAGGCTGATTATTACGTTAAAACGTTTAAAAGTTGAACAACCTTAAATTAACTGCCACTCTGCCACCTTAAATTCACGCCTACCACCTTAAATGTCCTGCCACCTTAAATTCATTGCCACGTTAAATTCACTCCTACCACCTTAAAGTCCCTGCCACTTTAAATTTACTCCTTCCACCTTAACTTTGATGCCACTTTAAATTCACTTCTACTCTCTTAATTTCCCTACTACATTAAATTCCCTGACACCTTTAATTTAATCATACCACCTTAAACTCTCTGCCACCCCAATATCACTCTTACCACCTTAAATTCCCTCATACCACCTTAAATTCAACACTACCTTAAATTCACTGTTCCATATTAACTCGTGTATGTCTGTGGTCTTTGTGTGAGAGGCCCATTATGACATCACTTGTGGCAGTTGAGATTTGAATTCGCTCGACATTCCGGCTTTCATTTCCTATGGGAAAAAAATCGCCCGAAAAACGGCTGCCGTACGAAAACCGTACGTCGGAATTCTTAGAAAAGCACAAGCACACTATTCGGGTATAGGACCTACGATCCTGCTAAATTACGTGGTTCTACGTCAAAAACTGTAGGAGGAGAAACTGTTTAATTTTTCAGCATAGAATAATAAGAATAAGAAGATTATGAAGAACAGTAAGTTGGCTTTTACAAGCCAACTTAATGATCAATAGACGAGCTAGGGAAATCATATTTTGAACTCAGAAACCCTGCTGAGTAAAACCCACCCAGAGTACCTCTGCACTGCAAACTGTAGCAGTCCTCTACATTCAAACTGTTCTGATCTTCCTTTCAGGCATCCACTCCTGCTCCCAAGAAAGGTAAGCTGTCTGTCCGCATCCTTCACCACACTATTCATGTTTACATAAACTGTCGTCCATGTCTACATGTCGTTTATGACTTTAGTCAATAATAACTATCAGAATCAGAATACAGAACTCAATCTTAGGTCTTTGTATGTTTGGAAGTTAGTACATGCTGAAACAACTATACTGCTATACCACTCTACATAGCTCTGTTCATAATTCTGGGCACTAAAACATAAGGCACCACTGTAGAATAAGACTACCTTTATAAATGGGGTTATAAATGGTTTAGAATGATTTGGTATTGCTAATAGTTAGGTTATAAACACTTTACAATTACAGTATCAATCAACAGCCACAGCACATTAATAAAAGAGCAAATGTGAGTAGCTGTATCCAGTGAATATGAATAGAGGACTGCACAATATATCGGTTCAGCATCGTCATCATGATGAGCACATGGGCAATACTCACATCACAGGACCTATAGGAATTTGAGACACAACAGGTCGCTGTTGCATTGTTGTAACTGCTTATTAATGAGGTCTTTCTAATTAATAACTATTATTAATTATAACTCATATGAAATTCTTTATATGACAGTCTTATTCTAAAGTGTCCCTGCAGTGTACTTGAAACTTATGAAGCTGCAGGACCAGCATTAGATTTCTTTATCCATGTATGTGCAATAAACCAGTTTTACTGGTGTTAGCCTGGATAGCAGTTTGTTTACATAAGTGAAGGACTCGCACCACCAACACTATCATGACTGCGTTGGATCATCCTGCACCGGAAGCCTAAATTCCAATCTTTCCCTCAGAACTGACCCAGTGCCAGAAGGAGGCTGCCGGTTTGGTGAAGGTCAACGTGCCCGCCTTCAAGCCCAGCTGTGATGAGAATGGAGACTACACAGCTGAGCAGTGCTGGACAGTGAGCAATAAGTGCTGGTGCGTGGACAAGAACGGAGCCATGCTGCAGGACTCTATGGTGGATGGCCCAGCCAAGTGTGGCTAAGGTAAACACTTAATCATTAACTATAAGGTCATGATGACGTCAGTACTGTACTGTTCCACACAGGGAATTTAACAATAAGTTAATTTTGTACATTAATTCCTTGCTGGTCTGGTTTATGCTGGTTAACCAACACAGCAGCATCCGAAACACAGAATATGCTGGTTTGAGTGGTGTTCAGAACTGCAAACTTCATTGCTACTGAGCACCAAATCGTCCAAAATGGTAGCTGTAATAGACAAGACAGAAACATTCTCTACTTTTAATGTAAAATTATTTTACCTAAGATATCTATCTGTCTATCTATCTATTGGTCCATTCATCATGGAATTTACATCCAGTGTAAAAAACAGCTTGCATAAAAATAGCCCAGAAGGTGGAGGCAGTGTTCTGTTGACAGTGATGATATGCTAATTTTGCTGGTGACCAGTTTTGCTAGCAGGGAAACATGACTAGCATTGTCATATTAATAAACAAATTAATCAACGTGATGCACACACGTCATCATCAACATTCAAGGTTTATCTACCAGAACAAACTCCTAACAGTAGACACATGTTTCACCGAGTTTCACACTCACAGGACTCTCCCACTTCTCTCTGATTCTCCTTACTCACTGCATTTCATCCCTGTCCAAAAAAAAACTAGTATCTCCACTATGGTAATTAAACAGGAGAGTGCAAAATCCTCATTTCATCTGAATGTAAGTCCATGGCACCAGATTTTTTGTCCATGTCCGCTCCGCCTGGGAACTACGTTCCCCAGAATCCCATAGTGGATGACGTCACCACCACGTGTCCTCCTACAGCCTATCGATCTCCGTCACCAAGAAAATTAATTATACCTGTTCGTAATCATCCTATTTAGCCTCCGCGTGCGTCGATTCTGTTAACCGGACCGGACGTTTTACAAGCGAACCTTTTTTTTTTTTTTTTTTTTTTTACAAGCGAACATTTCTGTTGGTCCATTCATCATGAAATGTTCACACAGTGTAAAATTAAAATGATGTATAAAAGTAAAAATCTACCGAAATGGAGACACATGTTTTTATTGGACAGCGATGATATAATTATAAGTTCTCTTTGTGTTGCTTTTGGGCTCGTTTTGCTATCCGGTGTTGACCCGAGTAGGACGGGTTCTCTTTCGAGTCTTGGTCCCTCTCGAGGTTTCCTACTCTTGCTCTGAGGGATTTTTCCCTTACCACCGTCCCGCTTGGCCTGCTCACTGGGGGATTGTACCGGGATCCTCTGGAAGCAGCTTTGTGATAACATCTGCTGTGAAAGGCGCGTATAAATAAAGCTTGACTTGACCTTGACCTTTCCGTTTCTTCTTTTTCAGGTGACAGTTCCAGCTTGAGAGCGAGATGTGAATCTGCAGCTTCCTGGAGATATCTTTCTCATTTCTTTTCTCTCTGTGCACAACATCTGCTGCATTAGCTTTAAAGCTTTGAGATACCAAGCGCTAAACATATTTTTGAGATGCCCGAATAAAATAGCTGGGATTTAGCATTATACATTTATCTGCGTACTTAGATAAGATAAAGCCTCCTAAGCTGCATTTAATCCTTCATTCTCATCACTCGAAGTTGATTCTGTACTGTAGAGTAGGCTACATCCTGTTTTACTGTGGGTTTTGGTTAGTGCTCGTATATAGACGTAATCCTTTTCTATGAATGTTAAGTTAAGGTCTGATTACTAACCCTTTTCAGTTTTGATATTCAGTCTATGAAATGATCATGGTGAATGATATGTGGAAGGAATAAAAGGAAAATTAAATTTGGACAATTGGGTTGAATAAATGTTTTACTAACAGTGTGTGTACTGGTTGGTTTGATTGATGGGTAAAGGAGACGAGCTAATCCATCTTATCATCGGGGAATCTTGAGTTACCTCTTAGTGTATCCATTCCAGTGGAATCAGTGCTATCAATGCAGCTTGAGCTGTGCATCACAGTTCCACTTTCTCTTTCAGAGCAGACTAAGGAAAAGCTTATCGCTGCAGATTTGCAAAGACCCCCAGCAGTTAACTTTCTGTTTCGGTGACAACTGGGGAGACAAAAGTAATAAGGGGTCCTTGGTAAAGGTTTTGCCAACACGGTGAAGAGCTCACCTGCAGGCTTAAGTAGTACGCAGTAAGCTTATAGGGTAGGATAGGGTCATTCATTAAATGTAGACATACTACAGTATAACCAACAGCTGTGCTACATTTCACAGTTAAGGAGATACATATGAAGATGGATAAAGCTGGAGGGGTCCGTCTTGAAAAGGTCAAAGCACAGCAGGCTGCATTTACTACAACATCAAATCCTGGCACTCTTGGGCTTAACATAAACAAAATGCATGTGACGTGTAATATCCATGCATCCATCCATCTTCTAAACCACTCATCCTCTGGGTTGTGGTGGTGCTGGAGCCTTTCCCAGCGCTCACTGGGTGGGAGGCAAAAACACCCTGGACAGGTCGCCAGTTTGGTACAGGGCTGACACACCTTGGGAGCAATTTAGCATCTTTAATTCACCTGACTGTATATCTCTGGAGGAAACCGGAGAACCTGCAGCAAACCCAACTACATAGTCACAACACTGAAACAAGCACTATTTTAATTGTTTCCAACGTTGTAGAAATGTTGTCACAAAGTCTAAATGACCTAAACACATTCTCATGAAGTTTTTGCATTGTATTACAACAACGGATTAGCAGCGTCCCGGTCAGCGTGCAACATATGACCAACCTGAGTACTGTTATTCATTTCTGATCACAATATAGACACGGCATTACTGCACAACACTGTATTAACCCTTATTAGGGAATAGCATCTCTAGTGTACTTCTAAGTTCTATTTTATGACTATATAGTCTTAGTAAGATCAGGGGTTCTCAACCTTTTCTGTCCCACGGCCCACCTGATGAGAACTACAAAGCACAGCGGCCCCCCAGAACACTCTAATCAACTTTTATAAACTTTTATACAGTTGGCTTTTTCCATTTGTTTGCAGTGATTTAAAAGAAGGTAAAAAAAAAAATGATAGAAATATACAAGATAGATGTGGACTGTGATCTGGAGCTGCAGTCCGTCTAAAACACTCCACTGGCTTTCCAAGACAAGCAATGGTATCAAGACGACTCTTCAGTTTTGAGGTGGATTTCAGTGTGTAGGTCTAAGCCTCCTGACCTCTGGCCAAACTGCATGCTGCATGTATTAATGTTCATGTTGCAAATTCCCTTCTGTTGAACGTGAACAGAATCCATATAATTCTTTGTAATTCATATTAAGAGCAAAACTGCATTCTCTGTCTCCGTGTCAACACTCATACCGAGCTGCCACTGTGGATGAGGAATCCCAGCATAAGCTACCCTACTTTCCAACAAGCCAACACTTGTTCATATTAAAACTCTTAAAATTGGGAATATAATCAAACCATCTAATTCATGAGCTTCATCCATGCTGCTCCATAAATCTGGTATGCTCTTTAAGAAATAAGCTCAGACCGCGACCCAGGGATATGCCTTTACTGTAGAAGATGAAATATATGAAGTCAAGGAAGCCACTAATAATGCACGTCATACACTGAAGGTGAATTTATGTATAACAGATAGATAGATAGATAGATAGATAGATAGATAGATAGATAGATAGATAGATACTTTATTGATCCCTTATTACAAGAAAATTGTCATGCAACATGATGTAACAGTACCCATAACAACACAAACTCTACATAAATAACATCAAATAAATGGTTAAAAAGTTGGCATGGCATGCAAAGGTGGAGCTTACACCTACAATCTGGCAAAAAGAGAAAAAAAATAGAAAACTAGAGGGAAAAAAAACATTTATTTCATATCCTGAGAAAATAGGGAGCACTGTTTAGTGCTGGATTACCTGTAATTTGGAATTAACTGCATGGCAGTCAATCTGTATGATCCCAAATCATTTCTGTTATACAAATCTTTCCCACTGTTTTATGGACTTTTTTGCCGTCTCAGCAAATCCAGTACAGCTAAAGTGCAAAACATGCTCAATTGTTCCGCAATCTGCTGTTCGGAAGGTGATACTGATGGTGTACAGCACTCACATGCCAGGTCATCACCCTATCAGCTACACTGGAAAGAGAAAAGGCACGAATCAAAGCTGACTTTGCTGCAATTAGACACTGGTGGCACGGAGGATGCTGAATAATTCAATCACCCTGCAGTGCAGAGTCCCATAGAGGCAAACCGGAATGTTAGATATGACATTCCTGGATATTTAAAAGGAGACAGATGACCAAATTTATGAAGCACCAAGAAGACCGTAAAACACTTTTAGACTGGAATCCGTTTCCAGAAAGCATTGTAGCTGTGAGTTCAAGTTCACCACGGTAATTATCAGGGAAAGGAATGAAACGGATGCTTTGTCTACAATCACACGATCATCATTACGTTACAATGCTTTGGGGAAACTCTGAGCTGCCAGCTTATCACTGAACAAAAATGTTCTTTTTGGCTCCCAGTTCAATCTCATAGATAATTAATCATGTTCCATTATTTACACTTGCCAGTCAGTCCGCACTGCAAACTACTGGAAAACTGCATGGCCTTCAATGGAGGCGTAGATGATGAAAAGGCATTTGAGATGCATGATACGTTGGCTTTTTGGTTGATCCCGAACTGTGCACGTGGTTCTACTTGCTTTTCCTGAAGGAGCTGAAGTAGCCCTTCATGGTCTGCTCGATGTTGGGTACGTTAAAGTTCTGAGCAGCGTAGAGTCCTGTGCAGGTTCCTACGAGCACGCCCATGATGGCAGAAGAGCGCAGCTTTGCTACGATGTATCCAGCCAGAAAGCCCTTGAGGAAGGGTGAGCCCAGCACACTCCCGCCCTGAATCAAAGCAGCAAGTTTTACATACCACAGGTTACTCAGAACCATAGTTACCTGACCCCTCCCCCACACTTAGCCCTGGGTAAAACAAAAAGCAGTAGCACTCTGAGACAGTCATTTTACATACACATCGACACTATACTGTACATCTGCACTCCTGGACACTCTGGACACTTTACTTACATAGCAATATGAGCACATGTTTATGAGGTACCGTCATTATCTGCTGATACCTGCACCCTTACACATGTTCTGTTAGTGGACTGCCTTTTCATGTCCGGTATCTTAATGCATCTTTTTTACATATTTCCTACAGTGATATTTGTATATAGATTTTTTTTGTTTGTATGTATTCTTGCCTCATTGTAATATAAGATATATTATTTTAGATATTAAATATTATTTATAATATATATAATATTTTTATGGCAAAAAAAAAATTGCATGACATTTTTATACACTATGATACACTATACACATCATTTAGCTTGGACTAAAAAAAGAATCAGCAGTCCCACATTTAAAAAAAAAATACCACAAACTGTAAGTGTATATATTTTTGAATGTTCTAATATATTTTATTATTTATATTTAACATTTTACAAAACTGGGCTGCACTTTTTATCTTCACTTTGTGATGAAGCAGGAGGTAAGTTAGTTTTCTTTAAATGGTGACAATATAGTTTTCTTATTGTGAACTAATAAGATGCAGTTTATCGTAATAGGAATATAGACTGTCACACTGCCCACTTCTACTGTGACTATTAATTAAATAATTAACTTTTTTATTACTAAGTTAATTAGCTCCACCGAAAAAAGAAAAAAAAATAGGAAACACCACACATGTGGACACAAAACATGTATTGACTGATGTTTAGGGTAGGAAAGTTGTGAGTTATATGAGTTATGAGTTATATATGTGTATATAAGTGATATAAATGGTGGGTTTACCTGTGGGAGTCCAGACTGCACCTCATTCTCCACTCGCCGCTGAATGTTATCCAGCTGGCCTTTAAGCAGGGCTAGATCCTTTAGCTGCCTAAATGGATCCTAAAACACAGACAGCACATAAACAAACTGCAAAGGTTGCCATGTGTTACTCAACAACTAATAAACTGGCTGCACAATGGACAGAATAACACTGCTCCTATCTATATTCCCCCACTGGCTAGTACGAAGTACAGTAAAGGTGTAGGCATGCATGATTTCCTGTACTAGAAGGGCACTCACTGAGCACTTTATTAGGAACAATAATGTCGGTCATTTTAACCACGGCACGATTGTTGGTGTCAGACTGGCTGATTTGAGTGTTTCTATAACTGCTGATCACCTGGGTCCAGAGTTTAGAGCGGTGGTTCTGTGGACCGAGGTACCTTGTTGATGAGAGGTCAGTAGAGAATGGCTAGACTGGTTTGAAATGACAGTAAAGCTAGGGTAACTCAAATGACCACTCAGTAGAACTTTCATCAGCAGCATGTTCAGCAGATGGGCTGCAAACGCAAGAAGACCACTTTGAGTGGTCCAACCTATCAAAGCTAAACCACATGAGGTGAGGTCAGTATTTGGCACCAACAGCATGAATCTATTAACCCAACAGGCTTTGTGTTAACAGCCCATGCTGGTGGAGGTGGAATGTTGTCTTGGCACACTTTTAATCATTGCTGAAATGCCACAATGTTGTTGTTGCTGACCATGGCCTTCTCTTCATGGATGCAGTCCTCTATTGGCTACTTACTAGGAGAAACAAAGCTAAACAAACCAGGTTGCATGAACATGAGAATTAGCTCAATGTTCTCAGTTGCTGTTCCAGCTGAGGACTATCCCAGCTGAGGACTATCCCAGCTGGGGACTATCCCAGCTGAGGACTATCCCAGCTGAGGACTATCCCAGGGGCTAGCGCCACCCTGGAATGAAGCATGGGCAACCTTCTGGGCACACTAGTAACAGAATGTGAAACTACCTGCTGTGACTCTGCTACAAAGCAGATACCAGCCAGTGATAGAAGTCTCATGACACTACATTGAATACCCATCGTATCTTGTTGTGGTCTTGTTAGGAGCAAACAGGGAAGTGAATGTGCAGAGGTGCTGCTCTGTGACAAACTTCAGTCACAACACTGATTAGAAAAATCACAATTAGAGATTCTTCCTAAATCGTTTAGCCCTACTTCTTAGCAGTATGCAAACCCATTTAACTGTTTCCTCGCCATCACATTCTAGTCCTCGGATCTGAATCCAACAGAACACTTTAACGACATGGTAAAAAAAGAGATTTGCAGCATGAAAGTACTAAGGGAGTAAGGAAACATAGAATATAACATTACTATGTTTTGTGATACTGTATCGATTCTCAAATACACAGTACGGATTTTTAAACAACAGTTTAAACAAAAATTTGTCATTCAAAGATTTGTAGTTCATTTCTATGTTGCATATAAACCCTGGTGGTGTGTTTTTTACAGTGGTGGACAAAGAACACAAAACATGTACCCATGGCCCTAACACATTACACTTACTGAGTTACTGTACACCAGCACACTAACGCATTACACTTACTGAGTTACTGCACACCAACACACTACTTACAGTACACTAACGCATTACACTTGCTGAGTTACTGCACACCAACACACTACTTACAGTACACTAACGCATTACACTTGCTGAGTTACTGTACACCAACACACTACTTACAGTACACTAACGCATTACACTTACTGAGTTACTGTACACCAACACACTACTTACAGCACACTAACGCATTACACTTACTGAGTTACTGTACACCAGCACACCACTTACAGTACACTAACACATTACACTTACTGAGTTACTGTACACCAACACTACTTACAGTACACTAACACATTACACTTACTGAGTTACTGTACACCACAGTTTATATGCTATGACAGTTTTCCTAATATTGGATTTAATATATCGCCATATGTATCACGATGTATATCGAACTGCAGCCCTGTTCGAACTGTATACATATTGTATCACCAGTTTCTTGCCAATACACAACCCCAGAAAGTACAGCCTGCAGGAACTACAAGATGTAATAAATCAAAATCTTAAACAATTTGTTCCAGCATCTTGTGGAACCCTGCCACTAAGAACTAAGGCTGTTTTGTTTTAGGAGCAGAAGGACGCCAGCATTAGTACAGATTTCCTAAAACCATGCCCTGAGTGAAAGCTGCAGTACCAGCCAGTCAGCCACCACGGTGGAAAAACGGTTTTGTGCTATGAGTCATTACAGGGTGTGCCAAAAGCCAAAATACCACAAAATACTCCCTGAAGATGACAGAGGTGCAGTCAAACAACAATCTTCACAGTTTAAAAAGCTAAGAAAAAAAATTAACTGTTGCAAATCGATGTAAGGCAGATGGAAAAGTGCCCTAAAGCACTAGAAGGGAGAAAAGCTAGAGAGAATTAAGTTTACTAAGTTACACTACACTTGTCATTCAGGACTGAAGAAGCCCGCGCATTAAAACTACCCGAAAAGTCGTTGCTATGATTAAAAAAAAAGACTTAATAAAGTCCACACCACGAAAGCAGACAATGTGCAACACCAGAGGCGCTTCACAGATGCATTGTTATTACACGAACACATAAAATGAAGACGGAGCCTCAAACCTTGTCATCCGCCATCTTTACATGTGTAGGCTGTGAGCTCTGTGTTCGACTTCGCGTCCTGTCACGGTGAAGCCGCTCTGAGTTTGATTCTTAAGGTCTGGGGTGGCTAAATTTAGAGCAGTAATTTCATTTGGGTGTGTGAGAAGCGTTAGTGATGCAGAAAACAGCGTGTATGTACCCAAACTATCGTTTAATAAAGGTGAGGGAGAAAATGTATGTGACATAAAGTCTTTAAACTAAAGCTGTCGTTCGGCTGTACCGTGTCTCAACCACGTATTTCGTGGTTTTTCCTATTTGTGTGGTTCATTTAATTAACAGACAGTGACACAGAGGTGAAGTTAACAGCCGGTCCAGTGTGATGGAATCCGGTTTGAGCCGGACTGAGAAGAAAAAGGCCCCAGGATTCTGTCAGATGTACGTAGGGAAGAATTACAAACTGTGTTTAAAGTGCAATTTGCTCAAAATTCTGACTTATTTACAAGACATATACAACTAATGGCTTATTATCTAACGTTATATGTAATACATTACAAGATATTAACATGTTTTGAGGACAGAAGCCATTAACACAACACAATTTAACATTATGAGAACACAATGGAGGTACTAAGTCACAACATTTAGAAAATGCTCTGGGTATGTTTAATTAATGGGTATAAATCATTACGCTCATCTACTCATTTTCTAACCTGCTTAATCCTATTGGGTTGTAGGGGGTGCTGGAGCTTATCCTAGCTCTCAAAAGATGGAAGGCAGGAAACACCCTGGACAGGCCGCAAGTCCATGGCAGGGCAGACACGCTCACTCACATCTAGGGGGCAAATTTAGACTGTGGGAGGACACCTACATGGACACAGAGAGACAGGCCGTCTGGGAATAGAACCCAGGCCCTTCTTGCTCTTGCCTGCATTATTTAGACATATTAACTCATTATTTCCACCTAATAAATTAGAATCTGAGGATATTAATCTCCAGATTCCAGAATCTACTGTTACTCATGTTTACATACTGTATACTCATGTCTACATACTGTTCTCATATTATCTCTACCTCAGATGTTATTTTAATTGTGTACATACTGTCTACTTGCACTACTCTTACAGTTCAAACATTCATACAAATGCTGCTCTTATACATACATATATATGCATATAGATATGCTCATATGTATATATTTATTACAATGGCTCTTTATGTAAATAATACTGTACTTGCACTTTTGGGTAGATGCTAACTGCTTTTCATTGGCTCTGTACCTGTATCTAATCTAATCTAATCTAATAAATTAAGGTCTCGAGAACATAAGTCATTATTTGACATAATGATTCAGTGTTTCTGGTATTCTCCTGCCTCCATTCGGGCTTACTTAGAGCTCCTCTCTTCTTGTGTCTTTCAGGGAAAAAAACAACACAGACGCTCGAGAGGGAAGCAGGGTTGCTACGGCAACCAGAAGAGGGCGAGAAGGATGACGCAAGTGGAGGCTGGACCATGACGGACTATGGACGTGGATGTGGTGACAAGTTAAGGTGGACCAGTGAATTGCTCCTCACAAAATCCCTCCGTCCAGGCCATTAAGAAAATCTGCTTCAGATCCTTTTTTACTCTTTTTCTGTTTCTTTTGCTTATTGTGCACAAAATCCTGCGTGTCTTTGATTCAAACAGCCGAAGATGTGACAACAGCTTTTGCTCAGTTTGCTCATGTTGCACGTTATCTGTTCACTACTGTTGTGTCCATTGTGCAGTCTTCACACACCACATGCATACTTTTGCTCATGCTGTCGTATTGCATGGTGTATCGTTTTTTGGACCAGGATTTAAAAGAGTGCCTCAGCTGGAGAGGAGAACTCGGGAGTGATCCCCGTCCTGTGTGGTTTGACAGATGGAGGTTTTCCTCTCTCTTTGTGTGGGCCAGATTGGTGTCACTAATCTCTCCTGTCACAGCAATGCGCGCCGTGTTTCAAACTGAATGCAGTCTTATTATGTTTCCATAGACGAGAAAATGTCTGTAAAGCCCAACTAATATCCCATTTTACAATAGATTGTTATCTGATTCACCTTTTTCTCAGTCATCCTTAAGGCATCACCATCAGCGCCAGGGGAGAGAGAGAAAGAGAAACTGAGAGAGAAAGAGAGAGAGAGAGAGAAGGCGGGGCTAGTCGCTGCAGGCATTACTGAACGCAATCCAGAGAGCAGAGAGAGAGGAGGGGTAGCAGCAAACAGCGTCACTCCAAAAGAGAGGTAAGAGAGGGTGGATGGCATAGAGAGAGAAGAAGAAGCCGACTAGTAAGACAAAGAGGTGATTTTGTTGTGACTGCTGTTAGGTAGGAGTTTAATAAAGAGGAAGACGACTGAAAGATCAAGGCAGAGAGAAAGAGAGAGACAAGAAAGAAAGGAGAGAGAAAAAGAGGTGTAGAGATCCTGTAATCCGCTTGGCATGCGAGAGTGTCCCCGGCTGGTTGGCACTGCGTGCAGCGGCCGGCGTGTGAGTGAGTGCGGGCGAACGGCGGGACAGTTCGGACTGGAATGTGTCTCAGCTAACCTCTGGGGACTTCAGGGAACATTTACCTCACCATGCTGGGGAAGGACTACATGCTCGCCATCATCATAGTCAATTATGACGGTGAGTACACCTCTCTCGCTCTCTCTCACTCCACCTCTTCTTTGTCTCGTCTCAGAGCAGGAGGCAGCCAGATAGAGGGCTTGAGTTGCTCTTTTCTGCAGGTGTTTACACTTGAAATTCCCATTGTGTACCATGCAGTGATCTTTTTTCCTCCACAGTACTAGAATACGGGTACTGTGTCATACTGGGAGAATTCAAGCACTAACACTAAACTCTGAGTGCCAAGTTTATTAATTAATCTCCTGTTACGTCCAATAAGTCACTCCGGTAATTCACTTGGTTTAGAACATTTGTTACTCTCCAACTCAGGGCAAACATGCAATGATGATCATCTGCACGGGGCTGTTTCACAGCTTACTGGTCACTGAATGTATGTGTAATGCCCTCCTCAAAAAGTTGCAAGTAAAGTCATTCGATGTGGATGATGTGAAATTGCTCATTAGAGAAATTTACCAGCTCAAATTCCTTTACAGTAGTGGTGATAGGAACCCGGGACACAGTGTCTACTGTGTAAATGTATCAATTCTATTTATTATCCCAGAGAACCAATAAACCTCCACACGTCTTCTATATAGTATTTATATGTAATATTGAGGACAAGGAGTTATCCATATGTAATCTATAATTAGAGTGGGCATATTGTGCTCATCATTAAGGTTCGTAATATTATTTTTGGGGTCTACTAGAATAGATTTGCATGCTTACTTGAACACAGTAATTTTTCTCATGTACATCTTTATTTACCCTCTGTCTAAACTGTCTAACTGGATCTGTTAGAGCTCCTGTGTCTTAATGCCCCACCTCCTGATGAGCCCATGGTGCTCTTATTGGTCAGCTCATTCTGTTTTGGTTAACTGTCAAAGCAGCATCCTGCTACAAGTGCTGCCCCATCGCTGCTGGTGCTTTTCTTACAGTTGCCAGAGTCGGATCCTAAAACTAAAATGGAGCAAGTTGGTAGACCTTAGCAACCTTCAGGAGCTAGACTGGACATTTCACACATTTCTGTGTGTTGTGTGAGGGTATGCCAATCTTGCCGTAAATGGGCAAAAGGGATTGTGATACAAGATGATGATGCCTTGTAACAGAGAATAGGACAATTGGTTTCTGTGCGAGGTAGTTTCACCCCTTGGCATGTAACTGTAGACCGTTTACGTGCACAGTGAGTCACATAACACGCTAAAGGAAAGAGAAATTTCATTTCTGCAGCTTGACTTGTACACACATTGCACGTTTGATTATCTGCTTACGCTAGCTAGTTCTTATTTATATGTGCAGTTCATGGTTTTCGCCTGTAGAAGGAAGCTAACTTTAGATATGCATGGAAGCTAAGTTAGAGACATTAAAAGCTTCTGGTGTTTGATTCCTTTCGCCAACAATTCTGACCCTGTGAGTGCGTGTACATGCACTCGATAATCTGATAACTGCAGGAAATCTGATCTTGTCACTAATTTGATCAACACGTTTACATGCACTTGGGTAATCAGATGATGGGAAACTCCAGGTCTAAATGAGTCAGGCAGTAATCAGATTTTAGTTTTACACCCAGCCAATAAATTCATAAGGCATAGCGTAAATGTAATATAAGACTCCAGGCTTTAGAAAAAGGTCACTTAAAAAATATGAACATTATTTAGAAGATGTAGAGTGCCTACATTTTTATTAACTTGGTTTTAGCATCACGTCTAAAGCGTTTTGCTGACATCTTGCTTTTGCTGTTTTTACACTGTTTATTTCAGGTACCACGGTGTGTTTTCACACATGCACAGACTCTAAAAGCAGTAATAATAGTACATGTCACTGGGTAGTATATTTCACCAAGTTGGATTTACACATTTTCACAACTGTGATTTTATGGTATAGCAAATGCCTCTGTTGCCATATAGCAACAACTGACCAACTACCATCATTTAAAAATATATTTTTTTCATTGTGTAAGAGATTTTATATAATAAAAAACAACATATTATATTATATATAACAGAATACCAACAGCAACGGAACTGTGATTTCCAGATTTACCTGTTCCACCTTAAACAGCTCAGCAGCTAAGTTCTTTATAATAATTGTTGCACCATTTATTGTTGAAAGGAAATACTCAAATAAAGAGCTGGCCAGTGGCCTGAGCTAAACATGTCACCAGCATTAAAATGAATGAGTAAGGGTTTGTAAAATAATTTATTTCCAGTACCACTGTGTGTTTTCACACATGCACAGACTCTAAAAACAAAATCAGAAAAAACCTGATTACTAAGCTAAAATCCAGCTTTCCTCATTGGATTTCCTAATTGGATTTTTAAACCTTAATCCTATCTAAGAAATCGAAGTGTGGTGTTTACAGGGCCACTTGAATAATTAGATAACTGCAGAAATCCGGATTATTGAGTGTATGTAAATGCACACAGCATGTTCCTCTAGTTCACTCTGAAAGACATTGCTAACATTGTAACCATAAAATTATGCATACATTTTGGGAACATTTACAGAATTCTCCTTTAAAATAAATTGTTATGAGAGGGGGGAACTGAAGTGTGGACAGAGTTAGAGGAGTTAGATAGACGCAGCAATAAGATCCTCTGCTTTGTGAGATGCTGTAGTTAAACAGAGCGGTAGCTGACGGTTTAATGTAATTGCCTGAGTAAACTGTAAGTGTACTGAGTAAGCAACTTGGTTCACTCCGCTAAGTGTTTGCCTGTGCCATCTTGAAGATTTGCCCTCTCACACACAATGCTAAATGTCATGTGATTCTTTTAGAAGTGCACTTTAAGACCTGTCGGCATTGCATTTCTATGCTGTGGGTGGGTTGTCTAGGTAACTGTTGCCCTTGGGCTGATTTGCACAGCTAGCTAAAGCCCCTGGAGGGTAGGGGCAATATCTTGAGCTCTGCTTCGCAGCCAGTTGGATGTAGAGAATGTCACATCCAGTAGACCCCTTCTTCTATAAGCAAAGTGGAATCTGCCTTTTCCTCTGCGCGTCATCCTTCCTAAAATAACTTCCCTTAAGCGCTTTGAGAGAGATGGACAGAGTGATACTGAGAAAAGAAACCTAAGATAACCTTTCCAAAGTAAAATGCAAGTTCCTGGTCAGAAGGAAAAGGTGCTGCAAGTTTTGTTTTCTGTTCAGGACAAATAGGACAATTTATGGTTGGGAGGGAGCCCGGACTGTTAGGACATATAAGCGGCAGTGTGGTGTATGTGTCCAGTACCATTCAGATGTATAAAAAAATCAATACTGAAACTATTATTAAAGATAGGGCAAGAATCCTATCCTAAAGCACAAAATCCTTTTACTAGAAGACTGCCATTTTGTTGCTCTCTGTTATGTCCGCTGAGAGGAGAAGCAAGCTAACTATCTCATTTAGCTCTAATGTATCATTCATCCTATATTATCATTAGCACAGTGAGAAAACGTTGGATTTATGCAAAGAAAACTGTGATTTTATGGTATAGCAAATGCCATTGTTGCCATATGGCAACAACTGACCAACTACCATCATTTAAAAATATATTTTTCCATTGTGTAAGAGATTTTATATAATAAAAAACAACATATTATATTATATATAATAGAATACCAACAACAACGGAGCTGTGATTTCCAGATTTACCTGTTCCACCTTAAACAGCTCAGCAGCTAAGTTCTTTATAATAATTGCTGCACCATTTATTGTTGAAAGGAAATACTCAAATAAAGAGCTGACCAGTGGCCTGAGCTAAACATGTCACCAGCATTAAAATGATTGTGAGTAAGCGTTCATAAAAGAAAATGGAGACATGGCCATAGTCCATAATTCTGCTTTAAACTCACTGAGAATAACACTCTGCTCTGCTAGGTGGGCTTGCTCTGTTTACCTAACCACACAGTGCAGTGTATCAAAATAAAAGTCCCCGTAACAAAAGGCTGCATAACTAAAGAAATAAGAAATCTGTGTGCTTTGATGCCACAGTGTGCTTTGATGCTGGTATGCTGCTTTAATATCTTAACGCACCTTACTGGTCAGAGTCTGTACAGAATAACATTTAACAACACAATAAAACATTTCAAATACCGAGTCACTGCGCTGTTCAAATTATATCTACGTTCAATAAGACCAATTTAGTTAGCTGGCTGAATGCCCAGTAAGAGTTAATTCCATGTACAATCAAATTTGCATATTCTTATAATATAAAACTCAGGGAGATGATTTCAGTTTGTGTATCAGTACTCCCTGGATATTTTAAGCACTTTTTAACAGTACTCTGATAATACTGATAACCATGGTTTGTAATTATAATTTCAAAATAAAAGTTTAATACCGTTTACTACCGGGCCATAGTATTAGATATGTACACTGTTTAAAGGAATAGAAGTCTTACAGTCAGGATTCCCTTTAATACAGTAAATTCCATGTGTATCATGATATATTACTTTTGGCATTTCTGAGCATAATGTGGATGTTGTCGGAAGAGTCGGTAAAGTTTGTTAGTAGATGAAATGATGAAATGAGTGAAATAATGAATGCAAATGATTTTTTTGGTGTGGTCTGTGGTGTAGGTCTACCTTTATCACACTATGCTACCAAACTGGTGTGGTGGGGCGGGAACATGCATCCTGTATGACGTGTGAAGCACCCTGCATGCCACTGACATAGCTTTATTGAACAGCTCAACACACAAATAGGGCAACAGCTAATCCTGCTATGTTAGCTACATTAGCCTTGCTCTGAATGACGAAGGGGAGGGAGGATGGTCTTTCTCACACAGTGTGAGCGAGACTGATCATTCTGTCTTGGACTTTCAGCAACGAACACCAGGTTGTGATAGTATTTTTAAAATGTGCCTCTACTGGCATATTGTCTCTTCTCCTGTTGACCAAACCTGTTTGCGATGTATTGTGCATCATGTGATTTTGCGTTGCCACATTGCCCTCCCCTACTGCTATTTACGAGCTTGCTCTGACAATCTTTAGCTGGCCACCAACCTTGAATAGATATATCGTGTGTCTCTGTTCTTTGGATGAAAGCAGGTTGATGTTTTGATTCAGCCCCTTAATCCCTTCAGTCTGACCTCCCTTGCTCCCCAGCACAGGGATTACTCTCCTCCAGATGCAGTCATTCACGTCAGGGAGAGAAAACGCTGCCCTCTCTGAATATCTCATTCGTTCATTAAGCCTCCGTAGTCTTTTTTCTTCTGTTCCTCTGTATTTACATCCTGTATTTAAAGTTTAGTATTCCATAACTTTCATTTATACCATTCTCTTTAAGCTTTCTCTGTCCAACCAGTTTTCATTCTGTTAATCACACAACTGACCCTTTTCAGCCCCTACTGGGCCCAGCCCTTGTCTGGTTTGGGGCATTGGAAGGGCATGACTGGATGAGGAAAAAGCTCTTGACTGCAATCAGAACGATCATGCTGTCTCAATTACAGCTGTCTCAGTAGACTCGCGGGAGCCAGGTCCATGAGTGCTGATTGGCCACTTGAGAGCTTTCTCCTACCTGGCAGATTTGGTCTGGCTAAGCACTTTCGCTGTTGCGGTAAAGTCGTTCACAATGGTTGCTAAGACCCACCACTGACATCAGAGGCTGAGAATGAAGTGTAACTAGCTTTAATGTTGTCCTTATTGCTCTTCTTATCTCTCTCTCTGTATTTACCTAATGATTGTGGTCCCTGTTAGCTCAAAGTACTTTGTGGTATTGGGCATTATGCACCAGCAGCCTTGGATTGCTAGAATCAGCGCAGTGAGACAACAGTCAGTTCATTAGGTGCACTCCTTCTGCCTACACTCATTGTCCATAATATCAGCTCTACCTCCCATACAGCTCAAATATTTTGTGGTTTAGTTTGTTATGTAGATGGTACTGGTAGAATCAGTGCAGTGAGACACATGTAAAGTGGTGGAATACAGACTGAAGTAGCTCTATTTTCAAGAATCATTTCAAGGAGACTTTATTGTCATTCGCATCACATGTAGTACATGGGGTGGAACGAATTTGTAGTGCTCAAGGACCCAGTTTCACCCAAACAGCAGTACTTAAATAAATGAAATGTACATAAATATATAAAAATATAGAAAGAAAGAGCAGCAAGAAAATTAAAAAGGTAGCAGCAGAGTGTGTTTAAAAAAATTGAGCCAGACTTGTTTTGACTGGTGGGGTGTCTGTAGCTGAAGTTTGACAAGTAATACTTCCAAAGAAGTTTTCCAGAAATGTTTTTCCCCCCAATTTTTCTTTTCTGATACTGATATTGTAACATTGAGGATCAGCAGATACTGTTTTCTCAGAAACTGAATGAACTAAAAATAGGCATTGGCAGATGAAGCACTTTACATAGATTAAAGTACAGTCTATAAAAACATACACTTCATATACTGTATGTGCAAAATTTTAAATAAAGGAATGTAGCTGTGGTATGATGCTAAGCTAGGCAGTAGTCTACTTTATGATGCTTAGCTATGCAGTAGTCTACTTTATCTAGGCGGTAGTCTACTGTATGATGCTTAACTAGGCAGTAGTCTACTTTATGATGCTTAGCTATGCAGTAGTCTACTTTATCTAGGCGGTAGTCTACTGTATGATGCTCAGCTATGCAGTAGTCTACTTTATCTAGGCGGTAGTCTACTGTATGATGCTTAACTAGGCAGTAGTTTGTGTTAGCATGTCTACTTGTGGTTATCGTTGATGTCTGATCTATCGATTTTAGTTTTATATTGCGATGTCACAATTTCACAGTGCATTATTACAATACTAGTATTAAGTCATAAGTGTATACTGAGTGTGCTATCTCTGCACTAGAGTAAACAAGGCTCAGACATTAGGTTAAAGTTCAAACAAAATTGACCATGGTGCCTTTCGTGTTTTGCTGGTGTGTGGATTCGGGCTATCAGTACTAATTTGTAAAAATTATACAGAGACCACAGCCTGTATGACCTGTCCAGTCATAGCCTGTATGAATTATGTTACATGACAGGTAAAACTCATCCTGTTGGAATAGTACTGTCAACATTATACCAGTGTTGTCTACACAAGAACATTCAATCACTGGAAAACTAAACTGTGAAAGTAGGCATGGTAGGTATCTGCTTACTTGTGATAGGTCCTTTCTGTTTGTAGGACATCCTATGTGAGTACTCACCAGTTGCACATGAGTCTGTCTTTAACCCCCTGCATCGCTTTTGATCACACTACATCTTAGTAAGAGCAGCTGCTTTTGAGGGCTTGATCAGAAAATGCAGGTTGGTTCCCCCTTGGGATCATCAATAATTTATAAAGCTTCCTTCCTACTCTGTTCTTTATCTCTCCTTAGCACTCTCCCAGAGGATTAATGCACACCCCTTATTGACTCTTATTTGAGATACATATTCAAAATACACAGTAAATTACATATTACATGCATGCCATTTTTTAATTTCTGTATGTGTATATATATATATACACATATATATAAGTGTCCCTGCAATGCTGAGAATGATCCACCACCCAAACAATACCTACTCTGTGGTGATATATATATATGGTATATGCAGAAGTAGGGCATTTCTCAATACCTGTTGCTCATATTTTTCATGTCCTAATAATGACATTGCCCCAAATACTGTTTGTCAGATTAGGGACCCTTTTTGTGTGATTTTGTGGATTAGGACTGTACTAGCCATTGCATGAAGAGGCAATATGTTCTTTGCCTTAAATTTTAGGTGATTTATACGTAGGTGACATCTAGCAGTCACAAAACATTTAAGTAATAGGCACAGTGTCACATTAGGGAATTAATTTATAAACATACTTGCATGCTAAATGTTTCAGCATTTTCATACAATAGGATTGCCACTATGGAATTTTAGTGATCCAAGTTGAACAATAGCATTAGACTATACACACTTTCACAGGAATTTTTTATAAGATCTGTAGTCACATTTACAAAATGTAAATACAAACAAAATACAATGACGTCCAAAAGATCTAAACCATATATTTATTTATTTATTTGTTTGTTTATTTATTTACTTCTTTGTTTGTTTGTTTTTAATATGCCAATTTCAAAGTGATGCTTACAATAAACCTTGTAGAACATCTCACAAGTCAAGTTAATGGGCAGCAGCTCGGTCGGGTGATTAGGTATACAATATGCTTCCAGAGAGGCTTTTAGAAGTAAAGATGGAATGGGGCTCACCACTCGTTGAAAGTTTGCATGGCAGATAGTTCAGCAGTTCAAGAACAACGCTTTTAAACATAAAGTAAAACAAGTAGCGTAGAATTAGTGGTTTTCATCACCTGTGGTACATAATATCATTAAAAGACCATCTCTGTATGGAGGACTCCAGGATGAAAATGTTGGATAGCTGTGATCTTCGCCGCCCTCGGGCAGACATGACTCTGCAGGACTGTAAGAGCTTCCTAAAACCATCATCTGTGAACACAAGCCCTTGCTGCATCCACTAATGCAATCAAAGTTTCAAATCCTCCAGACTAAAGAGAAGAGGGATCTGGCTTGAGTTAAAAAGTCAGTATCCATGATGGTAAGGGAAGGAGGCATTAGGGAACCTGACATGGGTGACTTGCACAGCTGTATTAATGCTGAAGGATATTTAGGTTTTGGAGGAGTATATGCTGTTATCCAGATTACATCTTTCTCAGGAAAGGTCTTGGTTATTTCAGAAAGACAGTAACATCACATTTTGCACAACAGCATGGCTCTGTAGTAAAAGAGGCTGTGTGTTAAACTGACCTGCCTGCACCTGCTTCACCATGTGGCACATCATGAACGGAAACATTTGACGAATGAAACTGTTGGTCAGCTGAGATTCTACATCAAGCTAGAAGTCATATCACTTTTGAAACTACAGTTGATCTTCTTAGGTCCCAAACACTTACAGAGTGCAGTTGTCAGCAGGGGTGATGAATACAGTGGTAAACATGAGCCTCCCGCAACGTTTTTGCACAATGTGATGGGAATCAAATTCAAAATAAGCATGTCGTTTTTGAAAAGTAAGTGCTTTCAGTTTCAGCATTTGATGTTATTTCAGTTATATATAGAGTTTGAATGATTTGTACATCAATACATTATGTTTCATTTAGATTTGGCACAGTGACCCAAGTTTTTGGAAATGGGGTTGTATGTTACCCCCAAAGTAAAAAACGAGAACTGTCAGTATCCCTCTCGGATTCATCAAGAACAGTACACTTTATAACTTTTATGAACACATTAATTAAATACCTGCTATACTGATATGCTGATTATCTCTGTAATCAGTTTAGTTACTTTGCCTCCTAGAATAAATGTGCCGGTGTTTGACACATCGTCTTTCTCCAGCCTCTCTATTTGATGGTCGGAAGTGATAATGCCTATGCCTGCTTTATGTGTATTTACATTTACACTGAGCGCTGATGCTGGATTGTCGTTAATATGTTTCAGTGCCTCTGAAATGATGCTCATCTGTACAAGGCTTGCACGTCACAGAGTAGCACTTCTGTTATGTAATTTTAGACTGAGCAGATGTCATACTGGTGCATATCAGTAACAGCCCGAGTGGCATCTTAAGTTATTATGTAGTGCTGTTCTTGCTTTCTTTAGTATTTTCTCCTGATCTACTATCAAAATTCTGTTGTGGTGGGACTACAAAAAGCAGTAACCACACATATCTGCACATGTAATGCATAAATAAATTATTAAAGCTCCCACTGGCAATAAAACCTGAGGCTTGACGCAGAGTGTACATTATTTCAGGCTGAAGCTGGACGTTATGGATTTTGCCATTTCTCCAAGACCTCTCCGACTCTGCTTTGTCATGGCCTGCTGACGGCACAAACAGCTAGCTGGCCCAAAATACTAAAAACGTCACAACGACACTGAGCGGTTATTATGGGCTGTCAGGAGAGGAGAGGCTGTGTAAAGCTGGGGAAGAACAGAGAGGAGTTCGATCTGGCCTTGATGGATCCTCCCTGGGGAGGGGGTGGAGGGCCTGTTAGAACACTCACACAAACACACACATACACATTTAGAGATCTAGGAGTAAGAGAGTGGCAGCACCAGGCTGAGTAAAGTGGAGGGAAAGTGAGTCATTAGAGGCAACCAGACTCCATTTTGACTCACTGTTGTTATTCTGGGATTACTGACTACGACTCATTACCCAGGTGTGGGTTTACGTAACTGCTTTCTCTTTGCGTGTGAACATGTGTGTGCAGACATGTCTGAATGTGTGTCTTCTCTTTCATCTCTGAGAGGAGGATTAGTGTAAGTCTGGCCTGTTTAATTGAAGTGAAGTGGATTTGAGGTGGTAAAGTTGGGTGTTAAACCCTTATTCTACGTGGCTCAGGATTAAGGAGCTGTCACTTCTGTGATTCAGGCCGTCACTCAATCTTTATCTGTCACAGCTCTGCATTTTGACTCCAGAGGCTCTGGAAACACCACCTCCTTTTATTGAGCTAATGGCATTAACAGTTCCCTTGTTTAGCCACAAGTGTATAGCTTTCACACTAGCTCACTGCCTCACCGAGGAACGCAGGCTCTTGCTTTGTAAGATTTGTGACCAGACAGAGCAGCTCTTGCTAGCCCTGTTCCCAGAGTATGCTCAGCTTTGTGCTTTTTCCAGCACACCAGCTTATTAATTAGCTCATTAGTTAAATAGCTCATTATGCCCATGTACATACATCCCATATGCATACACATATCCCTGTCAGACTAAACACTGGGCATGTAATGTTCGCAGTACTGCACGCTCGTTCCTGGCTCTCGTTGACCTCAGCTCTTCGTAGCTTAGATTACCTGCTCTCTTCTTTAGCAACCGAACATATTGGGGATTCCCTTCTTTGTCCCCCCTGCCGACTCACTATTTCTCTCTCTCGTCTGTCTTTTCTCTCTAATTCAGACTTAAATTCATTTTCTCTTACTCTCAGGCCTCCCGCTCTCCTTTTATCGTTTTTTCTCTCCCTGACTTTCTCAGTCTCTTTTTTCCAAATCTTTTTGCCTTCCTCTCTATCCTTCCCTCTCTCTTTCTGACTCCCTTACTTACTCTGACTCTCCCACTCTTATTTCTCCCTGCTCTCTCCTCTCTCTGTTCTCTCTGTCTTCTCTCCTTTCTGACCCTTTCTCTTCCAAACTCTCTCTATGTCTTTGATTGTCTCTCTTAACCTCTTGCTTCTGACTCTCGCTTCCTCTGACTTACTCTGTGTCTTTCTGCCTCTCTCTCTCTGTCTCGGTGTCCAACCCTGTCCCTCTGACTCTTTCTCCTCCTCGGACAAGCTCCATACACTCACTCTGAGCACACAGCTCTGTGGCACTGAGGCAGACTGTGGTGAGGTGTCTTTGCTACCCGTGCAGCCTCAACCTCGTGTCACTACTGACCCATTTCCTATCCACACACACACGCACACACACACACACACACGCAGACAGTGCTGTCCCCTCCAGCTGCCCAAGTTGTGTTATTTGTGGAATGTGAGTGGACTCTTCATGCATCATGTTAAATCATTCTCCCAGGCTAAAACCTTCATCAAAACTCTCATCACACAGCTGCTCTATCACTGCCCCGATTCACTGCATCTCTGGACTAAGCCCGTGAGGGAGTGAGAGATTGAGGGGACTAAAGGGAAATGGCTGACGTCGGATCACATGGTCAAAAACGGTGAACTCCAGTGATGACCTTATATTTGGCTGTGTGACATGCAGGCAGATGAGAGTGCTCGCTCCCTCTGTCACATGTGACCCTGCTCTGTGCCTGCAGGCTAAGTCTGCTATTTTCTCATGTTTAAAAATGGCGTATTCTTTGTCTCTTCCCATTATTTACAAATCATTAAATATTATTAATAAATATTTTTTTTTGGTGTGATGAGATTAAATGTTCAGTCATTTGTTTAAATAAAATAAATCAAGGTATAGAGTCACACAACACAAAAGGACAGCATCACGCCACACCAGCAAGTGACATCACCAGTCATATAATCCTATCAGAATAACTGTATGTATTTAACTGTATATGTGGTTTGCGCTTTGCAGATGATATCTGGAATGATCAGAGTTTAGAGCTGGACTCTGACCTGCCTCCAGGATGGCGCACCATACGGGACAGCACTGGCACCTACTACTGGCATGTGCCCTCCGGCACCACACAGTGGCAGCACCCATCATACAGCGCAGAGGAGGAGGAACATGGCACCACCAACAGCCTCACAACCACAGCCAATCAGCTCAAAGTGAGGATCCTCTTGTAGTGTGTTTTATGCATAGGCCAGCAGGTTGGCGAGTTTGGTCCTGGCTTGTGTGTTGAACATTTCTACTTTTGTTTCTGCAACTCCCTCATTCACATCTACACACACATCCACACAATGCAGGGTTCTTATAACACATTCTCAGAGCGCAGTTATATCGGCTATCAGAAAAGAGAGCTGGCAGCCTAGTAGCAGGAAAGGTGAGCCAGCAACCTTGCAGTGTACTTAGGCAGGATCGATACAGTATATAGCATAAATGGACAAACACAAGTCCATGTTATTGCTTACTAAATAATATACAGTTACACCCCTGTAGAGTGTTTTGGTTAAAAAGAATTTTTTTTGTTCATCTCAATCTCTCTTCTTGTTTGTTCTGACCTTTTTTAATGTTCTACTTTGCATATTTGACTATGCCTTTAGAACTTACAGGCTCTCAGTTAAGTAGAAATCCTGCTCAGAGGTTGCATGATTGGAGAACTGTCAGTATCCCTCTCAGATTCATCAAGAACAGTTCATTTTATAACTTTTATGAACACATTAATTAAATACCTGCTATACTTGTTATGCAGGTAATTTATAGCAGTTAGTAAACTAAATGTTAGTTTTATGTACATTTTGAATGCATGTTGCAGTCACATCAAGTCACATTTTGCTCTGCGCCGGGATCCAAGCACGACTCACGAACACAAACTTAATGTGCATGTGTGTGGAAGCATGCTTGGAAGTCATGAGTTGGACAAAATCTATGTAGTGAGAAACGCTAATGCGTGGTAGTCTGTGTGTGTGTGTGTGTGTGTGTGTGTGTGTGTGCGTGTGTGATTGTTCAGTAGCTACTATAAAACTAATCTGTAATATATGTAGTTGTCAGAGTGGGGCAAAAGGTTAGCCTTAAAACATCTCTTTCTCTCCTCTCAGAGTGATGGAGCAGATGGGAGGCGTGAGTCCAGAGGCAGGCTAACAGAAAGGCCCATGACCTCACTCAGTGACCAGTAAGTTCTCTCTGTGCAATGTCAGCAAAGCTAATGCACACACAGCACACACATACCACCAGAAGAAGACCATGTGGTTTGCTTTCATTAAATTATAGCCCTCTCTGTATCTGTGTCTTTAAAACCCAACCTGAGCAGGCTTGACAGGTACTGTAAATTTGAAACCTAAACCCGACTCGATCCAATTGTTGTTGGTTAACATGGCTATCTTTTTCTATAAGTTTACATTTACATGCTTCATAATGAATGTACAGTGTGCATTCTGTGTGTACTGTTGGGGCTCTTACCTGGTTATAATGTCTTTGTTGCACTGGTATACAAATCCATGCTGATCTTTTTGTCACCAGATGACTTTCTGACCTGTACACCGAACATTGGTCAGAAAAATTACAATTAGAAATCTTTCCCAAATCCTGCAGCCCTCCAGTTACCACTAGTATTCCTCTAACTGTTTTATTAGCAGGTTGAATGCCATTGGGTTCTTTAGTACACAATGGAAACATTATTAGTCTATTATCATCCCTTACTGGCCTCCACCACACAAAATCCAGTCACTCAGCCTGAACTATAAGCACTAAGGGAGCATTATATAGGGACATATTTTAGGTGACAAGCCATTTAGATTGTTCAGTGCTCTCTCCAGTCCTGCTTAATGCTGGTCTCTTTTTAGGGACTGTTCCAAGTTATTCATGCAAGTAGAATAGCTTCAGTCCTATGATTACCTTATGTGTGTGCACCAACATAGAACATGAGCCTTTATGTCTTATCTCCAGCAACCACTGAGCTGTCACCTACTTAGAATCTGATGGAACACAGAAAGACAATGCAGTAAACATAGTTTTTTTAAAATTTAAGATTCAGTTTTTTAAAAATCCCTATAAAAATCTGAAATCCATCTTTGATTGGACAAGCTTTACAGAACTTTGGCAAGAGTCGGTCTCCTGAACTTAGGCTGGAATTTAGACTCACTGCATAATGTTGATCATCCAGTTTAAAATACTATTACATCAAACTAAGCTAGGCACTAAACTGGCATATTATGCCCTCTCAGCGTTTCTCCGATGCTATTTTTTCCTGTGACCCTTCAAGCTCTTCTCACACAAAGGATTTGGATTTCTAAGATGAGCAGAACATTTAGACCTTTCGGTCAATAAACCCCATAATGAGCCAGCTGTATGGTCCAACAAAAATATAGACATACATTATGTATGTAATGTATGTCTATACATCTGCCGTTCTTTGGATTAAGTGTTGCCCCCTCAGTCATTTCTTTTGACCTTATGTCTAATTGATCTGGCTGCTGGCAATGATCCGAATTGGAACTTGTTTGAAACTACAGAATTTGACATCATGCTAATGTTAGTTTGATTATGCTGTAACTACATTACTCTAGAATTATCCTCACTGTTTTTTTTTTTTACAAACAGGCATAATCTTAATAGAGTGAGATTTCTGCCAACATTATGCCAAGCTTGAAAGTAGTTGTTAAAAAGGAATGTATTTATAGGCATGAATGGCAATTAGACTGAACAATTTTAGTTACTGTATTAAAGTTGCATGCTTATATTTCTCCCTGTTCGTCAGAGTGTCCTGGCAGGAAGAGTACTTCTGTACCAACATGGACCCAGACTCCAAGGTACCATTCCACTGCACCTTAATCATTAGTGTCTACACTGTTTTCCATTGTTACAGTCCTTCATCATTTGAGCACAGGAGGTGTTGAAATGTCATGATGAATGGAGCAACAGAAATGCACCATATTTTCTTTGGACTTTGACGACATAGCTATACATATATACCGCACTGGAAACAAATAAGAGATCACGCCAGTTTCTTCATAAACCAGCATCTCCATGTTCTAAGTGAGGAACTGAAGGTTGGGTTCTAGCTTTACTGGCAGATACAGTGAGCGTCTGGTTCATTAGAACAAGGTCAATCAGCAAACACACAAGACACCACAGCTACAGACTGGCAGAGGGCCAAACCCACTCTCTACTGACCGCAATGAGCGACACCTCATTCCAATGTCACTTAACCACCGTAAGATGACCTCAAGTGACCTACAGAGACTGGCGAGCGGTGGCTGGGGTGAAATGCACAGCAGGCATTGTTTTAAAAACAGGCTTCTGGAAGTCATTAGTGATTTTCTAAATAAACAGATCTAATACAATATCTGATCTGGAATTTGGGAGACGTGTTTCCAGTAGTGTATAAATTAAAAGAGAATTGCTCGTTTTGGTCAAACACAAACCCAGAAATTGTAAAACTAGAGAAATTTTTCCAGAGCTGTATATATATATATACATATAAAGTGAAGCTAAGCAGCCAGAGCATTATATCAGATTAGTTTTGCAAATTCATGTGTTTTACAGATAGGGTCTTAAAACTGTCACAATGTAAAGTTTAGCTCAGCTTTATTAAGATTTACCAGGGTATCCTAAATTTGATTCTGTTCTAGTCGGTTGGTTAAGCATTACACGGCTGAACTTCGTACTTCATTGGATTATTCCAGTTTGTTTGGTTGTTTGCCATCAAAGCTACTGACTAAAATCTTGCTTAGGAGCAGGTTTAGAATTTAGAATGATGTAGGCTTGCTCTCACTCCCGTCTCCAATATCTGACCAAATGGGCCGCAGGTCAGTTATTATCCAAAAGAGGTTTCCAGATATATTCCTTTTTCTGTTTTTACATGCTGTTATGTAGCCACTGGTGTTCAGTGGAATGAGAGTGATTATATAAAAAGCTTTCTCAGACACTTTTAGACTTAGAGACTTATGAACACTTAGTGCAGATGCTCAACGTTGAATTGAATGAATGTTAAACAGTAGTACACTATACAGACATTAGAAAATGTGCGAAGGTGATCTTAAGGAGAGAACCCAGATCGCTATGTGGATGTCATTTAGGTGTGCATGTGTGCTTGAAGGGTGTATATGTGTATACTGACCTCTAAAAAGATGAGCGAGGCATTTCTAAGGGCAGAGCTTCATTAAGTACGGGAAAGAGGATCCAGGTCACAGTGATGACAAACACAAATAGCCTTAACAAAAAGTCATATCTGGGATACTGCTGGAAAGAATTGCATGATCCGATGCAACACAGATTTAGTTTTTTTTTACCCTAGCTGCTAGCAGTTTGCCACCTGGTGTGATTTGTACTGTGTCAAAATAAATAATGAACACATATTCTTGGCCACCTTTATGGCAGGGCCAAGTCTGTTGTGTTGAAGTAAGGAATAGCATTAAACTGACTCCAAAACACAATACCAACAGCCCAAAATGTTGGTAACGGTACAGTCCACAAGCTTCTTTATGTACTTTCTAAAGGAGATAATAAATAACCTAGAGCTCCGTGTTTTTGCGCGTATGACAGTGTTTTGCGGTCCGCTCATTGGGTTGGGTGGAGATACCCGAAGAAGAACTGGCTCCGGGGAAGAGCAGTCTAGCGGTCAATAACTGCATCCAGCAGCTCTCTCACAGCAAGGCGGAGGGACGAGATGCTGTGGGCGCCTGGGGAGAGGTGAGCGTCCTGATCCTCTGAGGATATGCCACTATGTGGGTTTAAAGGGAGTATATTTTTTCTTGTTAGAAATTAAGGGTATGCTTTGGAAATGTTCCTATATATTACTTTACAGACTATATACAGTATAAAGACCTAGGCTAAAAAAAATAATTAAAAATACTTAAAAATATTTGAAAATAAATATATATGATATGATGAATGGATGATTGTTATGATAGCACAACCATAAACACATTTTAAAATCACCAATCATATTTAAGCCTTATACCATTATACAAGGCTATAGCATAGTAGCTGTTCCATTCTTGTTAAAGTAGTTACTACAATCTGTAGCAAAGTTATTGGTGCAGAAGGTGTCAGGGAATATGACCAAATGTTTGCAGTGGCAGCTAGAGCCAGCAAGTAAAAATCTTGTGGCCAAAGTTAAGAATTTGTAGCCAAAAATAATCAAATCATGTTAATTGTATATACACTGTAATAGCTTATAAGAAGAATGCTCAGCACCAAAAACCAATCAGGTGTTCTTTTCAAAAAGATATAATTTATGTATCTCACATAAATAACGATATTGTCATTGTGGTGACCTTGGTGATGCACCCACGGCACTGATGTCATTAAAGACACAATCTTATTTTGACACTTCATAGTGTGATACACTCAAAAAATGAGTGTATCCCCAAGGGGAATCAGCCGACAGGAATGAAACTTCGTGGGTAGGTTTGACACTCAGCTGCACATGTAATGTAAGCAAGGATAGACATTATTGCTGTACCTGGCAGACTCAACAGCCACAACTGCAGACATTCAGTAAGCCATAATGTCCTCCATGAGTCATCCTGTTAGTGCCAGCACCATTGGCAGACGACTGCATGGTACAGGGCTACATGTCTGCAGACCGTTACAACGACTGCCCACGTCAACGTCGCCGAAGACTGAAATGGTGGCATTCCAGACTGTCATGGAGTGACTCAGAATGGCAGCAGGTCATCTTCAGTGATGAGTCCCGCTTATGTCTTGGTGGGGATGACTAATGAGTCAGTGCATGGACGGGCCGTGGTCAGCACCAAGATGAATGGTTTATTGTCACATGTCACATTCCCAGAAGGCCTGGTCTCATTCCACCTCCATCCCTACTGCAAAATCTGCAGGAACTGTGTGAGAATATTCAAGCTGCATGGGATGGATTATCACAGGACACCATCAGGAACCTCTACGACTCCATGCTGAGACGTCTGACATGTTGAGTTAGTAAACATGGTGGCCCAACACCATACTGAGAGACACTACTTCTGTATGTGTAGCTCAATAGTTATTGCCCATATCAGTCTGACCCTGGTAAACTTTTTGTCTTCCTTGTGAATAGCACAACTAATGCAGTTATTTTTATGAGTCTGTTAGCAATTAGCCAATGAAACAGCCTCTATGACGCCAGGAGACCAGATGTGTGGGGAGCCAGTCACGGCCCACATAAATTGTTGTACTTACATTTAACGGACTGCAGTTGCAGTCTGATTTGTCTGATGAGTTCCATGTCTGAGCAAGCAGGTTTGGTCATATTTAATATGCACGTCTTGATTATGAACTTTAGATAATAGGTAAGATTTCACCTTGCTGTGAAGGAAGTGTTGTTTCAGAGATGTTCTAAAAATGTTTTCTAAAAATGTATTTATCATTGTATGTATGTGTTTGCGTGCGTATAAGGGTCAGGATATGATGATGGTTCTAAAGAAGGACACACTCAGCCTCCTGGACCCTGTAGACCGCAGTCTCATCCACTGCCAGCCCATCATCAACATCCGAGTGTGGGGGGTGGGCTGCAACAATGGCAGGTCAGTACTGTAGGTTGATCTTCATTTGTGCCTATCATTTTTTTTTTTTTTTCTTCTTTTCTTCTGCTTTTTTTTCACTCCCTTTGCTACTAACTCACACTTCAGTCTTTTTTTATCTCTTTAATTTCAGTTCTTGTATTTGGGCAGCTGTTAATACTATCTAACATTAACTTGTATACAAAAACGTGAAGTGCTCTTAGGTCTTTTTATTTATAGACGCCCAGAAGCAGGACTGAAAAGAAAGCCCCCTGTGGCTGTGGCCCTGGCCATGGAGCACTCACAAGACTTGTTTTAATAGTAGAGTGCACATGAAGGACATTCATTGTGGGAGCAAGAAGGTCCTTGATTGCAGAGCTGCGTTAGTTCACTGTGTCGCCACAGCTTTGGTTGGGTAGCTCTTTGGACCAGGCGACAATGTGATCAGACCGTTACATTATGTGCTCATGTGGAGCAAATCGGAGCGCTGCTATTTCTGGTCACCCTCGCCGGTGTTTCCAGGAAAAAACGAGCCACGTAGCCCGTCTGATATTTATCATCCAGACCCAGTTAACCTGTTTTTACTTGGCCTCGATCCATATGTCAGGAAAATTGTTTTATTTTCCTATTAAGAATATGGGACTCCAAAAAATGGCAATAGGAAAAAATATTTGCATATTCTGAAAAACCAATTCATTGATCATCATCATTCCAGTCATGTCAACACATTTATTGCCAAAGTGAGTAAACTTGTGTTGATGTAATATATTTTGTTCTTGGAGAAATTCTATACACATTTAAATCAAGCATAGCTAAGCGTAGCTTCTGCTTAATTTTCCTCCATTCTTAACAATTAACTTTCTTTTCCTTTTTTTTTTTAAACCGCCACTCGTGAATACAGAGACAGGTAATTACTGCACCTTTTTCTTTTCTAACCAGATCAAGTGAACATGTCATTTGTGGGACTGCAAGCTTGCATATCATGTAGCCTAGTGTGGAGCTCAGTAGTTATGTTGTATTTCATGGCCTTGTAGCGTTCTTTCATTTTCTTACCTTCATGCTTTAACTCATGTACCTTTGCTTGTTGAAGTTACACTCACGTACGGATTAGAATAGTGATGCTGGTTATTTCCTCCTTGTTCCTGTGCATGCAGTGAATTTGAGAAAAACCTCCATGTCCTAATTCCCAATCCTCAGTGCTCTTGCCTACCAACAACTGCACGTGATCCAGTGCCTCTGCCCCTCAAATGCAAATGACTCTGGCCTGACAGACCAATCACAGTGCCAGTAGTAGTGAGTGATGTTTTGAGGATGTAATTCATTTTAGGCCAGGTCCCACTGTGTCTTCTCCACCGTGAATACTAACAAATCCATGCAGATTTAATTACAAGCCACATTGATTAAATCCCTGCGGAGCCACACAGAGGACACACTGATGTGTAAATTAATTGCACAAGTTTTAATGCAACAGAAAGGAATGAAGCTTTTGTTTTTGAGGAGAATGGAACGGTATAGCTTCCTGGTTTACATACAGCTGAATGTTCTTTGGTCAGGCCGAGCGGGTTTCACAGTGAAGGTCAGACACATCAAGGTTAGGTCTGGCAGTGTAAAATAGCTCTACTATATATCCTTCCTACTCTGGTGACTTTACATCCAAACAGAAGATATGGCTTAAGTGTCAGATGGAAAGACAGCCTAAGCAGAACTGAATGTATTCCTAATGGTGAGCCAGTATAAACCCTATAACCTAGGGCTTTAGTGAACAGCTTGTAAAGCTGCTCATAAAAAGCAGAAGTATAATGCATGAATGTAAATGTTGTAGGCTGGAAGGCTGTACCTAATTATTTGTCTAAATGTATTTCTGCCTAATGTACTCAAAGACTTAACTGGCACATGCAAGTCATATTGTTTGCAATCCATATCGTTCACACTTCTGAACAGCAGTCAGAGCAGTAACACTGCAGGCTTATGGCAGAATGAAGCGCCGTCAGATCAGTTTCTTTAAGGTTTCTCACACGTAGACACAACAAGCAGCAGCTGTCAGAGCACATTATACAATTTAAAGAACCGGCATTTTCCTCAGCGGCAATGTTCTGGTGCAGTAACTAGCTCGAATTTACAAAGACCGTTAAGCTGCATCATCACCACATGGCATCACTGCATGGTAATGTCTTTAAATTCAGTGTTTTCATTCAAACCAGAGAGGACGCACAGGTGCATGATGGGATATTTATGATAATCATAACACAATGTCTCTAGATTGTGGATTTCTCATGCTTCTGTTGGACCAAATAACAGAACACAAGAAATTCATCTAACAAGTTTCAACAAGAAAACCATCCTTGACGTTTAACTGACTTGGGATATACACTTTAGCTTTGGGTGAGCATTTTCACCTAAATTTACATGTTTATTTAAAATATTTAACATTTTCAGTGCAGGTTTTGCAAGTAATAAAAGCAGAAATACTGTAGAAGACTAACTAAAGAAGAAGTATACAATCAGGCAAGTTGTATTCATTCAATACCAACCCAGGTTAGTTTGTGAATCGCAGTAGCTCAGCAAAACTATTTCTTTCACGCTACTGTGCATCACACTTCAGAGAACATGAAGGAAAGCTGCCTGTCTTATTGCTTGCACTGTTGTAGTTGTGCTATCGTCCTTATAAAAAGTGATCCCAAACCCCACTATTTTTAGCTGTGTGCTTTATTTTCAGTTGTCCTACCTAACAGAACCAGCAGGTAGGTTTGCTGTCACGTTACTGATGATGCTGAAAATTTCTGATTTAGGGCAGAAAGTGAAAAGCAGTATGTAACCTGTAAAACCTGAATTGTACCAGTTTAGCCAATTTTACAAGAGAAACAGAACCACAACATCCTTCTACTCAAGAAAACAAAAGTACTGAGGGTTAGTGGATGGGACAACCAAGGTGCTCCACAATGGCTGTGATTTGGTTTCTTGTATTGTTCTGTGGATTAACCTAGCAGTAAACGCGTAGCCTCTCAACCTTATCATTATGATTGTTTACATAATGTAGATTAACTTCTCAAACATCTGATGAAGCGCTTCTAAAGACATGTGCTAAACAGTGTAGAGAAGTCATTGCATCTCATCGCAGTTGCACCACAGGTTCAGTTATTGTGCTAAACCTGATTTAAGTGATTTTGCTTGTAGCTGTTGTTTTAAATCTATCATAAGTGCACATCCACAGACTGACTGTGTAAAATACAACACTCTGCTTATCCCGACCCTAGAAGAAGCTGAAGTCTGAAGATTCTCATTGCCAGTTTGCCCTGGTTCGCCTTAAATAATGCGGCAGGCTCGAGAATGTAAATGCTGTACCATTTAAGATAAAACTGTAAAATTTAAACAACAAGCAGGTGAGTTGGATGTCACCTCAGCCTCCTCCTGAGATAAATAGCACCTCCTGCCGTAGAAAACCACTTCCTGTTCTTCATTTCCAATTTGTGTCACTTTCCCCTTAGGCATACCATTCAAAAACACTTCTCAGTTTGAATAATAATTCCACCTATTTAGATAGGAACTGCTGTTTACAGGAAATTAAATACATTTATTTATTTATTTATTTATTTATTTATTTATTTAAAATAAAAATCTGTTTAAGGTTAATCATTTGCACCCAGCCTTAGATTACCAATGGAACTTGCTCATGTCAGTTTAAGTTGGAATACAGTCAATGGATTTTTCATTCTGCATTTATTAAACTAATTTCAAAGGGGCAGTTCACATCTCCACTTTTTTGGTATGTTGTCTAATTAGCATGAGCTGGAGTACAGGCAGAGATTGGAGTGTTCTTTGTCCTGAGATCTGAGGACGTTCTCCATGGTGCATTGCCTGTTCCAGTGGAGGATTCTCTCTCACTCTTTTCTCTCTGCTGAGTGAAGGAACTCATTTGCTATTCTGTTTGCTGTTCAACTTCAGTGTTTTCACTTAATAATTGAACGGCTGCTGGTGCCCGGACTCTCACAAGCAGGAGCATGCTCGTGTGAACCCAGGCAGTGACCCACATGATGCACTACTTACTCTACGTTTTCAGCAGTTTCAAAAATACCCGTCTCCAAACAGCCTTCTCAGACCCATGCATCAAAGAGGAGAAACCAAACTGTAAAGAACCACAGCCATTTTTCAGATCGACTCAGCTATTGCACTAGGTACAGGATGGGGACAGAACATTGTATTTCCCGTTTCTGTGGGGAATGCTGAGCATCATATCTGTCTGCATGGATCCTCTTTATTTATAGCACTCAGACATCTGAGCCTACTGTCCGCAATCAGCTGGGGGAGGCAGCTGGAGGTCAGTGTAAAGACACAGAGTGAATATCAGGTGTCATAGAGTGGAGCGATGGAGCCAGTTAGACTTCACTGTGCAGATTGGTCTCTGTAAGGTCCTTTCAGCTCAGCCTGTTCCTCTTAAAGATGTGATGGAAATGAGATTCTGTAATATGCTGCAGAAGTTGTGTAATTTTCCCAATAGGGTGTCACAGGAGACTGGGAAATACTCTGTTCATCAAAATGCGCACCTTTTTGGAGGCTGCCATTTTGTAGTGGTGTCTAAAAACTACATTTTGTAGATATTTCTGAGGAGATAATAATGAAATATTTAAATAACATATAGAAAATTACCTGGCAGACCACCAAAACTGTCACCATTAGAGTGTAAGTACTGAAAGCTTTTGTCTTTGAATGGGAAAATCTAGCTGCACTTTGACTTCAGATCTGATTCGAGTCTTCAGTCTTAAGTCTGGAAAGCTGTCCAGAACCTGATTCTGCAAAAAGAAACCAGACAAAAAATCAAACAAAAAAGATTATCACTCTGATCATGAGAAGCAGAAAATACAACCAACCTCTGAGACTGAACTTTGGAGGTGTGCAAAACCCCCGCAGACCCCGCAGTAAAGAAAGATATTAAAGACTAATTATGGGCACACTAAACACTGAACAACTTATTTTCATTAATTATATACATTCCTTGTGAAAATGGAACAATAAATGATACATCCAGAAGTAGTGTCTCTCAGTAAGGCGTCCAGGTCACCATGTGTACTAACACAACATGCCAGATGCCTCAGTACGGAGCTGTAGAGGTTCCTAATGTAGAGCAATTCTTGTTTACGTCACGTTTCCAGACAAGCGTGAATCATTCACATCTGTCTCACAATGTCAAACCTACTCACCTGGTCAGTTAGTTCCTTCTGGGTGGAACTTTTTGTGCAACTGTTCTTTTGACAATGAGTGCCTATGGCTAAAATATGTTTTGTGTTTAAGTTTTTGATGCTAAAAAATAAATAACCTTTGGCCATTTTTACTAGAAATGAAATAGATTGTTCATCGTACTGTAGTGGAGAACATGTGGTGCACTCTTACAATCCCACAATGCACCACAGCAGGTAGTGTACCCTAGTGGATGCCCATAATGTGGCAGAATGATGAACAAAGCCATAAAACATTAGTGTATTATAGTAATGTGCCTAAATCTAGTGTCCCATTTTTCTAATATAGGGAAATAGTGATTAGCACACCATTTCTGATCATTGTAGTGTTAATAGTCATTACCACTAACGTGGTAAACAAACATATCCTTATAATAAAAATAGTTTTGTCCCGACATGTTGCAGTTCTGGTAACTACTTTCAACAACCTGTGTTACCATATCATTATTAGCAGCCGCTGGTCTAGCTGACATTTCTTTATTTTCATCGCTCCTTCCTCTATCTGTGGCTCTGTCTTTAATGTCTCATCCGTCTCTGAATGTAGGTCAGAGAGGTCTAGACAGAGGTGCTGTCCCTCTGAAGATCTATGCTGCACTTTCATAACACAGTCAGCTAGTCAGCCTTTACAGGATGGTATATATGGTAGTTGGAAGTGTGCTAGATTAGGCTCTTACTGAGCAATAGATCTTGAGGGGTGAGTTTAGGCATCACTGGTCTCTCCCGAAGCTCTGTGTGTACATGGAGTGATGAGTATCAGCTCTGGCCTGTTGTTCCACTGTAGGGATTTTGCCTTCGTGGCCAGCGATAAGGATACCTGCATGCTGAAGTGTCACGTGTTCCGGTGCAACGCACCTGCCAAGGCCATCGCCACTGCCCTGCATGAGATGTGCTCCAAGGTCAGGGTTTGCTTCTTGTTTTGTAAAGCTCTGTAGAAAGTGTCAGGTCTTCCACATGGATGACTTGAAGAAGGTGGAGGATTGAAGACAACACAAAGTGTAAATATGGCCAGCTTGGCTGATCCAATACTCACCACATAGTTATTTGATTGTAAAACACATGTGTTTAAATCCCCAAAGCATCTAGTTAATTACAACATTGTGTTAAAAATTGGCTTTATAGGCTCAATGTAAAGGTAAATTTCTTTTTCTAAAATGTCCACATAATTCTATGGTTGAGATATGAATAGGTAGGTTATAAAATTTAGAGTTGTTTGATATGAAATGGTTAGCTGTATGGAAACTAGCCTAGCAAAGCCATTTTATTTACTTTACAAAACGGCCAGCGAACTTGTGTTTTCATTTTATTTTCTGTGTAATGTAAAAAAATGAATGTGTGTATATATATATATATATATATATATATATATATATATATATATATATATATATATATATATATATATATATATACACATACATACATTCTTTGGGAACTGATTTGATTTACTTTGATTCACCCCTCTCAAAACTCTCAAAACAAGGAACAAGCTTTTTCAGTCTGTAAAAGTTATATAAAAGGTTTTGGTTACATCTTAAAAATGTAGTTGTGCTGAAATTGCAGTATTCCCCTTTAAAGAGCTATACTACAAGTCCAATTGCCAAAAAAATAGGGTCAATAATTAGGATGTAATAAAAACAAAAAAGCAATGCTCTGGCTGACCACCTTGATTGTATCCTGATTTTACCTTGTAAATCTAAAGTCTAAAATTGTAATTTAATACGTACAACACACTTGAAACTCAAACTGGGACAGAGACAAAACAAGAGTGAAAGGTTTATAGAATATTGAAGTTTTTAAACTTTATTGGACAATAAAAAGTTCAACAGAAACATTAAGATTGTCAGTCAAAACAATAATAGTAAATTCTTTGTACTTTGTACTATTGGATTTTACATAGTGCCCCAACTTTTCCGGAAATGGGAATTGTATTACCTCATATTTTAAAAAGGTTATATACATTTATAGTGGAAGGAATAAACTAAAGGTCTGAAATGATGAGATGTGTTAGTCAGTATTTCTGTTCTTTGCATTAGCATAGTTTAAAGGACAGGTAGTGTTGTTCAATAGTGTAAAAATAGTTACAGTTTCCAGCAAGTTGTTTCTATCGGGAGTGACTATTTGAGAGTAATTATTTGTATGTATTTTCAGATCATGGCAGAGAAAGCATCAATCCATCCATCTATGGCACGTTCAGTTACAATGGAGAGTATCTCCCCTGAGGACCTACCTCACCAAGGTACCAACCTGAGACGGTACCTCTTCATGATATTGATATATGGATTGTACATCTGCCTAAACACATGAGTACTTTCATTTTTGGTTGTGTTTTTTGTCTTAGTATTTGTTACTCATGTTCCATGCCTGCATGCTATATTTTGTTTGTCTTTAAGTCAATTTCCTGGATGCAGTGAGGCAGAGGATTCAAAAATTTGATGTGGAGTACATTGGCAATCTGCCTGTCTCCAGAGCAATGGGTGAGTCTATTCCTTCATCATTCAGAATCTCAAACCATAATAATAAATTTATCCAGCCACTAGTGTACATACTAGTGTACAAAATTCTTTACTGTGAGATTAAATTCAACCTTTCTGTTAGTGTCAAATCTGGTCAACTCATTTCTAATCTACTGCTGTGAGCTAGGAGCCCACCAGTGCTGATAATAGAGACAGAGCAAAACTGCAGAAGAGCAGAAAAAAGATATTCAGAGATAGGACAGATTGGTTGAGGTTGAAAAGACCGGGCAGAGCTTTCTTTATCCGGAGTGAAACTCCATGGTCACACAGCGAGAAGCTGTGTTTTGCCAGGGTCAAATTGTCATTAATGTGTCCCCAGGCTCCGCCTCAGCGTGGGCTGCTTTCAGATAGAACAACAGACTGTTTCTCAGTCGCTGCTAAACAGAGCCATCCATCATGCTCCCTGCGGATAGCCCATGCTGTAGCGGCTCACAGGGCGTCTCTGAGCAACGGTCATGTACAGACAAAATGGGAGATAAAGACCTACATGCTCAGTGACACTGCTGTTGAGCTCGCCTCCCAGATCTTCTGTTCTGCTGGTGCTCATGGCCATGGTGCTGATCTGACAGCAGGTCAGTTTATTAGCAGTGGCTTGAATTTGATTGAGCCAGGGTCACAAAATCATGCAATTCGACCGGTGATGAAAAAAACAGACTCGGCTTTCATGAATACAAGTTAGCTTCAGAAATATGGTGCTCCTTTTGTATTCATGTAGTTTCATTACCCCATTTTAATTTAGAATACTGAAACTCAGTTTGTTGAGAACTCCTCTAGTCTGTATGTTGTAGTTTACCAGATGGACACACATAGGCACACATTTTTTGAGCCACACCGTGTGTCTGTCGGATCATTTCTTCTGTGTAATTCAGTTCAGTTAGCTAATTTGTATTATTATTTGTGCTTATTACAACAGTAGCTGTTGTAGGGCAGTTGTCTGGCAGTAACCCTTCTTGTCAAAAGTGCCAGTAGTAGGAAAACTCTCTAAGAGCATGAAGCAGAAATCTTCAGAAAAACCAAGACACAAAGCCCGTCCCTGCAACCATAGAGTGAAATGACTATAAAGAGAGCTCAAGTTTAGAGTACAAACACAGGAGTAGAAGTACGATTAACAGAATTGTTCAGGGCTTGTGGGTAATACAGTTTTTGTTTACTTATGTACAGGGGTTGGACAATGAAACTGAAACACCTGTCATTTTAGTGTGGGAGGTCTCATGGCTAAATTGGACCAGCCTGGTGGCCAATCTTCATTAACTGCACATTGCACCAGTAAGAGCAGAGTGTGAAGGTTCAGTTAGCAGGTAAGAGCACAGTTCTGCTCAAAATACTGCAATGCACACAACATTATGGGTGACATACCAGAGTTCAAAAGAGGACAAACTGTTGGTGCACGTCTTGCTGGCGCATCTGTGACCAAGACAGCAAGTCTTTGTGATGTATCAAGAGCCACGGTATCCAGGGTAATGTCAGCATACCACCAAGAAGGACGAACCTCCACCAGCATCACGTAGTGACCTGGCCACTATCCTGCAAGAAGAATGGCTTAAACTCCCTCTGACCACTGTGCAGGACTGGTATATGTCATTCCCAAGACCAACTGACGCTGTATTGGCCGCAAAAGGAGGCCCTACACCATCCTAATAAATGATTGTGGTCTAAAACCAGGTGTTTCAGTTTCATTGTCCAACCCCAGTATTTGTTTTATGTATTTATTTGTTTGTTTATTTATTTGTCCCCCTGGCAGGGATGGAGGTGTTGAATAGAGCCATTGAGAGCATCATGCACTCCCGAGACAGGGATGAGTGGGAGCCAATTGTTATCCATGTGTCAGACACATTGCTGTCTCTCTGGAGGGGAGAGGTAAAGAACACAGACATCAGGAAAGCAAATAAATACAAACTCACTGTGTCATTAAGCAGCAAAGCTCAGAGAACCTGAGGTTGTTACGTATAGTCTTCTCCAATGTTTCTACTCAGACATCAAACAGGTATACATTTTTGCTTCCAGACGTCCTGTGCCAGGTGTTTAGCATCCCGCAGAGGAATTGGTTGAGAGGTTTTCAGCTCCACTGACTAAAATTTTCCTCGCCCCAGCACACAGGGGGGCACATGCAGGCAGGATTAATAATTATGTGATAAGCTGGATCAAGTGCATTGGAGCAGGGAAAATAGTCCCTGGACCATTCCATTCCTGGTCCAGATGCTCAGGTAGTTTTCGAGCCTCTCGTGGTCTGGATTAGAGGCAAGAAATATTTAGAATTGTACATGACAGTGGAACTTTTCCATGGCTATATGAGTTGCTTTTTCATGTTCTTGTTTTCTTGGATTCTCAGGATGGTGAAGATCCTTTCTGGGAGTGCCAGGTGCGCTACTTGACCTTTCTTGGTGTTGGTCATGACACACACACCTTTGCAGTGATAGTGGACGCCGGCACACAGCGCTTTGAGTGTCATGTCTTCTGGTGCGAACCTGACGCTGGGATTATCTCCGAGGCAGTGCAGGCTGCATGCATGGTGTGTGGCGCTAAATTTAAATCATTTAATGATTGTACAGCACTGATCTAGAACAATGTAGTCTCTACACTACAGTATAGGAACATGAGGGCAGTTGTCATGCTGTGGCTGCCTTATTTTACAAACCTGCACAAGGTAAGTGGAGCGTTGTGTAGTTATTAGTTTGATAAGGTCTTAGGTTTTATAAGACATTGTGCATTTGTAAAAGCCAGCCCACATACTTTTGTGTCCCCAAACATTTAACAGGCACTGTGTCTGAAGCCAGGGGCGCAATGCTTTAAGAACTGTATGCTTTGTTACTGTTATTAGTGTTATTTGATTTAGTTTTAACATTGAATATTGAATAAGTTGAATATTTATACTCTCCTGTAATGGCATTTTTACAAATCTTAAAAAAAGACATTTTTCTCTTTTTTCTTCCCATTCAGTTGAATCTAACCAATTTAATTTCATTGTAAAATAAATTCACTTGTATAGGCTAGAAACTTTTAATTTACATGTTTAAATATTTACTTTTTACTCTTAACTTGTTTTTTTTACTTACAATATACTTCTTTATAATTTTCTCATCCACTTCCTATACTTCCACTTTTAACTGATTAAGTACTCACTTTTACTCTTCATGTTTTCATTTTTCTGTAATCCCCCCCCCCTCCTGGCTACAGTGCCATTGCATACAGCTTCGGCTCCTTGTAAGGTCTTTGTGCTTGTTTGGCGCCCTCTGTAGGTCCAGTACCAGAAGTGCTTGGTCGCCCAGACCCCACCATTGAGGTCGAAAATGTGGCGAGCCGGCTCCAAAGTCAAACGCGCCAACTCCATGGACGGTGCCACCTTTCCGCCCTGTCACCAAGGACATGCAACACCCAAAATGGCCTCCTCTAGTGTAAAGAAGGGCATGCTGGCATTTTTTGAGACGTTCAGAAATAAACCGTCCGTGGTGCCTGCACCCTAGCAACAGAGCTCCGGGGAGAGCTTTGGGGAGGGTTTGATGGGTTTTGAGTTGGGGGGTGGGGTTGTTATGAGATAAGAGGATGGGAGGACAGGAACAAGAATAGAAAAGAACAGAAAACTGAAGGAAGTTGTCCAGTTACCTGAAGCCAGCTTTTGGTTTCATTTATGTTTTAAAAAACACACTCTGTTTACTCTCCCCAGGACAACCTTAACAGTACACGGAAAAACCCCAACCACACCGGTCTCTCCTGCAAGTACTGTGTTTCTGTGAATATACATATCTGATTACAGGTTGGTGGAACATCTGTTATAGGAGAACATTGAGGTGCTGTGCTCTCACATTCCACCCATGTTGAGGGACAACCAACCCAGATAAGTGTTGTCTTTTTTTAATGCCTCCCTTAAGCGATTCCTAATCCTCCCTATTAGAAAAGAAACCACGAGAATGATGTTAATGTAGATCAAGTGGCAATGTAAGCACTGGAACCACCTGCACCAATGTTAGCCAAAATGTGCCCCAACACCATAAGAGATCTAGATCCCACTGCTGTAGAATGTCACTCCTGGCAACAACAGGATATTGTGCAATAATAACGTGTCCATCAGAACCGATTCTCAATACGTGACTTTTTCTCTCTATTTATCAATGTATAGAATAGCGACCTGATTCTGCTATGATAAATGTTTTAGAGGTTAGAGCTTTTCTGTTTAGGCCTCTCCTGTGTTCAAAAAGTGGCTCGTGTTTAAATAGAGGAGCTTTCGCTTCTGTTGACCTAATAACCGTCATCCTGCTTTTAGAAAGGATGACATCCACTGCTCTGACACATTGCCACCTCCGATAACAAATACGACCAATCACATGGAACATACCTGACTATCCCCTGGTTCAGTGAGAGGTTGACTGACACAGTGTTTAATGTTCCTACTACCAAATCAGTAGTGTGGCCCATATGTTAAGCTTTTTTATTTTTTCAGTTTGCTCACAAATATTGGGAACAGCGATCTCCAGAAATCACTAAAAAGGAAAGAATGCATTGTTTGATTAGATTTCTTTTGTTTGCTGTGCGATCCCTGAAGCTTAGTCACTGTAGCATGATTTTGTACGTGCTTGAGAATGCGAGGCTTTGCAACGGGAACCTTTAAAATACGAATATTAAGCTTTACCAATTGTGGCCAAGGAATGACTTGGAGATGTGACAGTAATGAACTGCACGCGTCACCTGATACAATCATATTATACACCAAAAACTAAAAGATTAAATATTGAATTGTGCTATGGCAAAGTTTTAAAACAAGAACTTGACCTTTTCCACCTCTGAATGTACCAAAATAGGTTTTCTGAGGGCTCTTGACCTTCACGCATGTCGATTTGAGATGTCACTCGGCCACTTGTACACCCACTGGAATGGCACTACGGAAAAGTCATGTGATGCTACAACTAATATATGCAACTGCTCCTTTCCCTTAAAAAAATTATGTTGTATGACAAACCAACTCAGGTCTCCTTAATGCTAAGACACCAGTGGAATCGGAACGGGAAACACTTCCAGCATGTTAGACCTTTGTTCATCGAGAAGCCTTGTCTAGAGAATTTTTCAGAGATTATGTCATCAACTGGTCATGTAGCTCTTTATACTCTCTGTAAAGAAATCTCCCTCTTCTATATTTACAGTTATTTAGCACAGGAATAGGATGTCATGTATAATGGAGTTGTTTTTTTATTGTTATTAAGTTAATAGTATTTTTCGCACTTATGTACCAAACTGCTTTCCACTCGTAGTGGTTTGGGTTGGGAAAATAAAACAGCTTGAACCTCTTGTTCTCTTCTGTCATTTTTACAAATCACATTTGCAAGCCGTCAGTCAGTTCCAGTGAGTCCTTGTGGATTTGTTGATGCTTCATTGATTTTTTTATTCCCTTGGTTACATAATAAAAGTGGACACAGTTGGACTACAAGCAGCTTTCTGGATTTGGGGAGGGACGATTCTGATTTCATGTTCCTTCATCTTCTTTAGTGCCAAAGTTCAGATTCCTGTAGATGTCTATGTGGGAGAAAGCAGGAAAAGAGAAGCACTGTTAATAACTGCACCTGTATATGTACCTCTATATTAGGGCCCCTGTTAGCTATTATATGGGTGTTGGATCGGTCTCAGTGGGACAGTAACTAAGGCTGAAAGATTAACGGTTCGCAGTTGAATTGCATTTTACCAGTGCAATTTATTAATAGTGTCAACAAAGCTGTCTTAGATTCTAAGTGTTGAAATTAAACATAATGACGCAGAGCTTGTGAACTGCCTTTAGACAGTAGACCAAAGAGACAATCAAATTTTAATGTGTCATGACATCACAACCATAACTTTCTCTCAGTCAGGCACATTCAGGGATCTACGCAGTCGCAACCTAAACCACAATCACAATATTAATCTGCAAAGTTTGATATTTTCCCCTAATCGTTCAGCCCTAGCAGTGACACTGACATGGTAGTGACATGAGTGTGTGGTGCTGGAGGTGCACGGTGATGCTATCAACATGTTTTTGAATGGCAGATATGTAGTCTTTAAAAAATTAGCTTTAATAACTACAAAGAATAGTGACCCACCAAAAAACTACAATTCTTATAACTAAGATTCTGTCCAGATTTTAAAAAGGGAGCTGTGACAGCCCCCTCAGAAACCTCCCCATCAGTGGCTGGCCAGGAGCTATGCTCTCTCAAACATAGATGTTTAATGAAGATGTTTTATTAGCCTGCTACTACAAAGCTTTTTTTTTGTAGATGTGTATATTAGTATACCGATATGTGTATTAATATACTAAATATAACACTAATATGGTTATATAACACAGCCCTGGTAAATATGTATGGTCTAAATACTTCATTGCATTTCTAAATAGTTTTGTTTACAGTGGGACCAGTTTAAACTCATTAGAATTCACACCATCTGTCCTCTGTCTTTTCTGTCTCTGTCTTCTATGTAGTCATGCAAGAAAGCCATCTTTTGAAGTTTACCATCAGAACGTCTTGATAGAGATTCATACACATCTTCTTTTTGAGGTCCATCTACAACACGGGAAACCATAAAATGCATATATTGGCCTGAAGGAACTTTTCCTATACTGTGTCTCTAATAGAGTGACGGTTTTTTGTAGATCAGCAGTGCAACAGTAGCTACCTCGTCTGTTTCTTTGAAGTGGGTGCTCGGGCGAGAAGAGTCCGGCAGTGGTTTCCCCACACACCTGCGTTCTGTGGAACACATCTGGCCACCTGACTGACGCCTGCAGTCTTCAATGATGAAAGTTAGAGAGAAGTGAAACTCAGGACAGTTCACAGAAACATCTGCCGTCATTTCCAGTTTGGTTTCACAGTTCGTAGCATTAACGCTGATCTGGTTTACAGGGGTGGATCTCAGTCCTGATTATAGGGAGCTTGTACACGGGGCATTTTTTTAAATTTGAGGTTCTGACACATATGGTTCCTATAATCAGGAGCGTTTCAGGTTCTTTTAAATAAGTCAGGAAATATAAATATATGAAGAAAACCAGAACCACTGTTTAAGCCTTTAAATATTTGTTAAAGTAGAAAATTATTATAAACTAAGAAAAGCAGTTAAAAATTTAAATAGATTCTCCAAAATTAGTATGCCATAAAGGTGCATTATGTAATGAACTAAATGTGGATCAATGGGATCACGTAATGCATCTTTATGCCATTCTAATTTTGAAGAATCTACTTTATTATATTTAGATTGCTTTCCTTATGTTATAATAGTTTTATACTTTAACATATGTTTAACCGAAAGAGCCCTACACATGTGGTTATGAATATGAACATATTGTTGATTTTCTGAGTGAACATAAATGAACACATCCTCTACAGAGAACACACTTTTGCACATTTTAATACATAATTAAGTTGTTTTTGTTTTTTTTGCTTAAAGAAGTATACATTTGATATATACAAAGATTATGGCACATCTAATGTGTTTACTAATAAGATGTTAAATTCTGTAATAAATAGAAAATAAATAAATATAACTGTAAATAAAATAACGCACCCAGATAGAAATGTCAGGTTGCTGTAAAACTCTGCATGCTGTTATGTCTCAGGCAGATATTGATTACAGGTGTGGTTTGGCTATGTAAGGGGGATGCGAACAGCGAACAGGCTCCGGGTGCCCCACACAGACCACCAGTAGAGAGGATTGTTTGATTCGCTGACAAGCACAAGCAACTTCCACGGTTCCAGTCACATGTGGCACCTTCATTACAGACCCCTGTCTCAGCCCGAACCCTTTCCAGGCCCTTAGCAGAAGGAAATCTGGTGTTGTGTCACACGTTATGTGTCTAACCACTGACAGTCAGCCACTGTCGCCAAGAAACCTGGCCTGCTACAGACTGGAACTGTATCATCTTCAGCAACGAATCCAGGTTCCAGTTGGGATCTGATGACAGTCAGATTCAAGCATGAAGGCCTGGTGAGCACTTCAAACTTGCCCAACTGCTGGAGTGATGATCTGAGGAGCTACTGCAAATGACAACCAATCACCCCCTAGTAATGATACAAGGGTCACTAACAGCTTAGCGATATGTGCAGGACATCCTCCGGTCACAAGTTGCCTCTCATAACAGGATAATGCTCTCCCACACACGGCAAGGGTTTCCCAGGAATGTCTCCGCCAGAATGCAACACTTCCTTGACCTGGTTGACCTGGTGCTGCAGGCCCAGCTGCAACACCTGTGGGCAAACATGCCGCAGGATGCGATACGGAACCTGTGTGCCTCCATGCCTAAACGTATCTCACCTCCAGGCTAGAGGCGACTTTGCATTGTACAATATTCCCCATTAAACATATCCTTTCATATACCATACACAGTTTCATAGCAGCTCTTTCTTGGTGCGTTATTTTTTTTATTGTATTGGAAAAAAAAAAACACTAAATGTTGATAGTATTACCTTGAATTTAGATACAAGTGTCTACCATACAGGCAGAGAAAGAGCAGCACAGCAGTCACACCCAGCCACACTGCGATGGCAATGCTAATGAGGAACGTCTCGGCTACTGAACTGCTCGCTCTGGTAGGAGATGCATATCCTTTTGTGCTTGTAGAGTCCACTGTGGGAGCAAGTTGAAAGACAAACTCTTAACAGTGTGAATCTGAGACAGGGTTAGTGTCTGTCAGTATGTTGTCAGCCACCATGCTTGCTAACACAACATGCCATGCGTCTTGGGATAGAGAGACCTGGCTAAATGGATGCCATCCTAATGACTCTACAGGCTTACATTTCCAGGTAATGTTTAAAATACAAATTCTGATATACCACATAAACTCTTGATGCATTGCAATATTATATTTCTGCCATGTCGCAAATTTTACTTTATACTAAGATTACATAAAAAACTTCCTTTAAAAAACTATCCTCTGGTAAAGTTCCATTTTGGAGGTTTTTAAGGTGAACTGTATAATTCCATGAGTGCTATTTTTTATTTTTGGTGTCTTCACTTTTATTCTAAAGTACAGCATTAAGCTAGAATTAAGGAGAACCTTGTATGAGTAGCTGTTTCTAAACCAATAGTGTGTGTATATACACCATGATGGGCATTTAAAATTTACAAGTACACATATAAACAAGCTCTTTGGAGCATCTAATGACTCTAAAATCACTTAAACCAGAACAAGCCGAATGTTAACTTCCTACCTGGTTTAATTTGTAGATAGACTTGTTGAGTATTCAGGATTTGCTGCTGGGAGCTCATAACACATTTGTAGAAGCCAGCATCGTCCTCGTGAAGGTCACTGATGACCACAGAGATGTTGCAGTGTTCTGATGTTGCAAGTCTTCTGTCTCGAAAATGAAATCGCCTTAAATTGCTCGATAGACATTTTAAGGTTGGTGTGACGGTGCCAATCAGCTGTGTGCACTCACTGATGTTCTGACACCGGTACCATGCTGATTTCAGTGCTGGGCCCAACCCGGTTCTCAGTGTTGCACTACATGGAAGTTCAGCAGTTTCTCCAGTGACAGCACTGACTGTAACAAACTCTCCTGTAATGAAACATTACTATTATTGTATCCTTTAACAACAAATGGCAGTGCCAACTTTACCTACATATGATGTGACTTTCTATATTTCATAAACAAAAAGAAAACTTATAAGACAGCAATATGAGGGAAAATCAAAGGTCTTACCTGAGTTAATTTGAGCAACTGGTAGCAAGAGAGTAAGAATGAAGTAATGATGATGAATCATTTTAGGAGTTTGGTGCTTGACACATAAATGCTGAGGTTCACAACTAAGGGGCACCTTTATTCAAACTCGATCAGCTTCCTGTGGGTGGAGAGTGTGAAATGTTCAGCAGGTAGCATTATAGTCAGATGGGACAAAGTGCACATCATCACAAAAGTGAACGTTCTCACACATCATTCTGACAAAACACTCATCATCTAAAGAATAACTGCACCTAGAAGGGGGATTGGAGTGGTATTAGGAAGGAGGATAAAGGTTACCAGGAACAATAAATAGTGATACATTTAGACTGATATGGGTAATATTTATTGAGCTACACATACTGAAGTATGACAGACCACCAGGTTTGCTAAACCAACATGCCAGGTGTTTTGGAATTATGTTGTAGAGGTTACTAATGGTGTCATGTGATAATCCATCCCATGCAGCTTGAATATTCCATTTCATTGATAACCATAAATCTGAAAAATAAGCTTTCTTTGGGGACTGTTTTGCCTTACAACACCATATATGTACCCCTCTTGATTAAAATACTTTTGAAACACTAGGCAGTATACTACTGCACAGTTCCTGTCACCACTGCTGCAAACTGTTCTGCCAATTTCAGACTCATCAACTCATTTCTTCACATTCTGATTACAATTGCTCCTTTAAATCTATGCTTGCATTATGTCACATCACAGTGAAATCTTGTGTGGTATTAGTTTAATAAATGACTAAGGCATTCAAAGTGTTCAGTGCATAAACACTGGGATCCACACTGCTGTAAAACCTAACTAAGTGCCTGGCCTGCCCTAAACAGAAGATTCACACAAAATCTGATGTTCTTTATCTCTCTGTTATCAGTAATACCAGAAGTTTAGAGAAAAAAAAGAGGGGGCACCCGGATTTGAACCGGGGACCTCTTGATCTGCAGTCAAATGCTCTACCACTGAGCTATACCCCCGTACGTTTGCTGTGGTTCACTTATACCTATTTGTTTATTCATTGACGTGATGGCCCCACCAGTCGTGTATTGTCAATGATTATTTATGTTTCTAACAGACCAGAAATACAGGCTGACATTTATATCTTATGTATATGTTATAAATAAAAAACAGACTTAAAACCAAGAAATAGTCGCAGTCACGTCGGATGTGACGACAGACTTACACCACGTGATAATCGTACTTCCGGAGTTAAACAGGAAGTTGCTAGCCGCCTAAGACACAGAATTGTTTGAAGGGACTCTCCAGAAAATGGTAACGTGATATCTGATTTGGTACCATAGGTGAACTTTTAGTCGACATTTATTTACTTTCACTAATTACCCTTAAGAGGATTAGAGTATACGTGTGTGGACTGAGCAGAGAAACGCGTATTATATTTATTCGGGGTTCGCGAGTAGCCGCTAGCCTTTAGCACCTCAGCTGGCTAACGGTATTTACCTGTAGTGTTAGCTGTGGAGCTAAATGGGAAACTGTGAGAAAAGTGCAGCTGGTTTCAATTGTATTTGAATATTGTCGGGTTAGTGAACTTGACCTCCGGGTCGGCAGTGTTTCGTACAGCTTGTTTGTGTAAGTAGTCTGTTGTTTAGCCAGTAATGTGTTAGCTAAGCCATTTGTGATGCGTCATTGCCGTGCTAGCTAGCTACTTTCTGTTTTGCAGCGTGCTGTTAAACAAAGCTGGAATTACAGCAAAGTGTGGCAGAAAGTACCATCTAACCCCCAAAACAGAGTATATTAACAGGAGGATAATGGGAGATCGAGAACGGCTCTTGTTTGTGTTTTTAGATGTCAGTGTACACACAGGTAGATGTACGATGTTCCGGAGTAAAATACGTTTCTAGAAGAATTTCTTTTGAACATCGATGTGTATAAACCGATATGCTATTACAACACAACATTCAGAAATTTAGGTAAAAAAATACAGGAGAAAAACTGAATTCGTTTGGTCAGTCAGTGATTTTGTGTTAGTAATGTTTAATTTCTGTGTAGTCTTAATTTAGTTTATATCTGTGCAGTTATATATGTAAAACTGTGCATTTGTATAGTTATGCATTTTGTAAAGGTGTGTGTATGTATATTAATATTGCATAACTTAAACTTTTGTCTACCTGCTTACTGTATGTTCTGGTTTAACAATGCAGATTTCTCCATGTGGGACAATAAAAGGCTTAGCTTATTAAATCGTATTTTAACCTATTTTACTATATTGAGTTGATGTTACTGATTTTTAGTGTGCTGCATGCCAGCAGCATAAAATAAGCTAAACTGTTCAACCCAGGGAACCCAACCCATGCACCATCCTATAACAGCAACACAAGCACCTCTCTCTGGGCTGCGGCTAAGAGGACAGGCGGTTCTATAGCATGTATATAGTAAGTGTTTTTTAACTGTGTCTGATGCTGTTTTGTACAGAACACTCGTGGTCTTCGCTCACAGCTGAAGGACAGTGTCCCAGTGGCAGGTCTTTGTCCGCAGACGGGAACTTATGGTGTAGCAGACACACTTCGTAGTGGGTAAGGATTCTTTAGCCTTAGATTGTTTGGTGGTCCTGAAATTCACTTTCGTTTTCTTCAATTCCTGATCACTGTTGTGTCCTCAGGTTCTCCAGTGTCAAAAATGAGCTTCTCCCCAGTCATCCTTTGGAACTCTCTGAGAAAAATGTGAGTTTGCTCTCTTCTTACTGTTACTTACAGGAATATTGTTAAATGTTTATTCAGTTTATGTGTAATTACTTTATCAGGTATGTGATAACTTTTAAGCATGATTTTTATGGATATATCAAGTCAGTCTTTGCATATGGCAAAAGTATTAGAAAACTATTAGAAAGTGTTTAACTAAAACGGGAATTATGCAGATATTTGCAAATGTAGCAACTATTTTCAGTAATTGTATTACTGAAGACAACAAAAACTATATTTGTAGATAATTTTGCTTGTTTAAAGCAAATTCCATAACACAAGCAGAATTATATGATAACTTTTAGATAATCTCAGTTATTGTTTTTTTTTTTTTATGAGAAATGTTACATTTTCTCGAGTTGCCAAGAATTAAAGTACTTATTTTTTTTGGCCAATGTAGACAGGTGTGCTACTGTGCAGTCTGGAGCCTGACTACTAATTTTAAAGTGTCCTTCCATAAAGAGTCCCATTCTAGTTGTTTACCCAGAGCCTTGCTGTTACTAAATCCACCCTATGTCTGTTTTGCTCCCATAGTTCCATCTTAACCAGGACAAAATGAACTTTACCACACTAAGGAACATCCAAGGACTCCATGCACCACTGAAACTACAAATGGAGTACAGAGCTGCCAGACAAGTGAGGACCTGTTTAATTTCTACTTGTGCACTTTGTCTGATTAAATATAAATAGTGCTACTGGCAGCACCATTATAATTAAACACACTGAACTGGATTCTGTAGTTAGAATAGCACATGCAATTGCAAGCATAAATTATACACTGTATCAATACAAAGTTGACAACTAAACTAAGAATAATTTACTACTCTACCTCCTTAAACGCTACATTGGCTCAGAGAAGTTTGTTGCTGCCCAGTTAGTATGTTCTGCACGTCTTAAGCTTGAAACTTGCCTGTCATTTTTTTAGATTCAGCGTTTGCCCTTCCTGCCAAGCTCAAACCTGGCTCTAGATACGCTCAGAGGCACTGATGAGACCATCGGTTTTGAGGACATTCTTAATGGTAAGCATGTGTACATATCCAAACACAGCTTGCTAATTTCTTGTTTTGATTTTAATTTTTGCTCCCACTGAGATTGTAATGGACCGTCCATATTGCCGTTAGAAGACCAGACCTTTTTTGTACTTCATTCTGTGCTGCTTTTGTGAACAGACGTATTGAGAACCCCTGGTCGTGCAAATACAAGTGCTGCTAGAAAGGTGCAGTCCTTCGATTCGGTCAATAACGCATCAGGAAGCTGTAGTGTTTAGAGTGTAAATGTTAAGGTCTCAGGGTGAGTCAGTGGTCATGTCCTTTCTGATGCATGACCATTCCTGCTGGTTGTGACTCCCTTGTGGATACCGTTACTAAGTACTGTTATCTGTGCAGCACTGTACACGGTCAGGGTCCCTGATCCCTGAGGAGCCTTTAGGGATTTGATTGCAATGCAGTCACGTTTCCCACTTTGTGCTTGTCTCTGTCCACTTATAAGATCATCCAAACGATGTTGGTGCAGGTGTGGGTTCCTGCTGTTAATGAAACTGAAGTAACTAACTTTCTTTCAGGTCTGTTGAAAATGCTCATTTTGCATTTTTTCCCCTTCAGATCCTGGACAGTCTGAGCTTATGGGAGAGCCTCATATTATGACGGAGTACAGACTCGGGGTGCTGTGAGCGTGTGAGCACACTGACTGATTTCACTATGTCCCTTTAGATGATGAGCTTGCTTGTTCTGTTTCTAATAAAAACTTATATTTAAAATGTTTGAGAATTAAACTTCTTACACTTCCTGGCCCTCAGTAATGGCACTGGGTACTTTTCCTGTATTCTTTAAAGCCCACACAGAGAGATTAGAACAGATTAATACAGGTGCATTTCAGCCTAAGTTTAGCATGAACTGTAGAACTGTCGTTCAGAGCCAAGGCACAGCACTAAATTCCATCAGTGTCATCATAATTTTTAGTTCTCATGTTGTCTGTGTATTGCCCAGCAAGTCTTACGCAAATGGAATGATTGAGGATCCTTGTGGTGTCAACCACTCCTGCTTGCTAGCATAGCTACTAATCTGCAGGCTAATAAATACAAGAAGTTAGCATTAATGCAACCCTTCATAGAACTTTCATTAAACAGAACTGGAAAGCATAAAGTGGATGTCCGGGACATGATTTACTTTTGCAGACAGAGAAGTGATGCTACTACGGTACAGTATCCCAACAGCTGGGTTAAACTAAACTTTAAAACCCACTCCAAAGCGGTTATGCTTTTCTCAACAGGCCCCTTTTACTTTTACGCTACATCATCAAAAGGAAGTTTTAGTCTTTAAACCGGCGCTGCTGAGAAAGTGAGTACGAACATATACAACAGATGTGACGGAGATATTGTTTTGGCCAGAGTACCACTTTCAGTAATGAATCCTACCTTCATAATTGGGGTATAGTTCCTGAAAATGAAGTGTACCCGGTTCAGTGGACGCAGACCAGGCGATGAAAACAGGACAGATTTTAAACAGCTTTATTATGGAGGATATTGTATTTTTCTGAAACTAGTACTGGTTGTTATATACTGATTGATGTGTTGAAGTACATTTATTTTACAAACTCAAAAGTCAACATGCTTTAAATCAAAGACTTAATACAAAAGCAATAAGCTAGGCCTATTAAAATAACAGTCATAAATATACAAGTTCTGATAGATACATTTTATGTATCTAGGATGATTAACCTTGGTTAATGTGTTACACCACACTAATTTGAATGGTTTGAAAAATATGCCATTAGAATACTGAAAAATTACAGTATTTTTTCTATATACAGAAATTAAAGTATACTTATGTAAATAAATGGCAAGGTTTAATTCACCTAGTCCAACTTCTCCTCTTGGAAGTAATCTGCGGCATTGAGGTGTTCTTGAAACTCGTCATATTGCTACGGGGGAGGAAAGACACAAGATCACATGTAAAAAACATGAAAAAAGACCAAGGTAAGTATGATGCATCTAGCTATGGGCTCCATGAGTATATGGCAGAGTGAAGGAAAGCAGAAAATGCACATTAAATAATCATCATCTGGCCCCAAGGCCAATGGGTCACTGGTGGTCTGCGGCCCACAGATTGAGAAACCTTTATATTAACCGCTTGAGTCTTCTGGCTTGTGTCAACGTCAGGGAGTTAAACGCAACAAACATCATCTCAGCCCTGTACTGTACTAATAAATGCGGTGTAGCCATAGACTGGGGCTGATATAGGCTAGGGGTCAGGGAACCAGCCTTGTGATTGGAAGGTTGCTGGTCACAGTACATAACTGAGGTACCCTTGAGCAAGCCACCTAACCCCATCTGCTCCCTGGGCCTCATGGAGAAGGCCCACCATTCTGGGCATGTGTGCCCACTACCCACTAGTTTGTCTTCACTAGTGCAAGGGTGTTTCACTGTTTGGATGGGTTAAACGCAGTGAGGATGATGAGAATAAGAATGAGAAACCCAGATATCGTTATTCTCATGCTGGCTGCCATATGGGAGGACTAAATGGTTTTCCGACCAATAGCAACAAGAAACATTAAACCAACTTCTGTCTGGGAAATCAATAGTAGTCACCATCTTAAGGCCAAAGAGCATGACACCTGCTGGCTGAGAAGTTTGTGGTTCTGAAACCTGTACAACTACCCACCAGATGAGACACAGTTTTAATCAGTCCTAACTATTAACACATATGCACCAAGCCCCCATGAACAGTATACACCTGGCTACAACTGTGTGGGACGTCAGGCACGCCCTGAGAATTGGTTTGAGAAACAGCAAGACTTCTGGTTTTCTAAAAGCTGGGTGGACAGAAAGACAGTGCAGTAGCAACCTTGAGGCTGCTTCCATACATAGGAAAACTGAATTGCCATCAGATCCTGCTGTACTTGGACCTTCCAAGTATAGTTGTGCTACCTGTCAGCACAGCTAGTGGCTTTGCCAGTTAGCTTTTTTATAACACCTTGTATCATCTTATAGCCAGTGACTGAGCCAGTGTAGTGCCACATTGTGTCACAAAGCCTTCAGGAAATGCCAAGCATACGTGTAAAGTCATCTGATAATTATGCTATCACCCCTTCCTTTTTAGTTGAGGTAAAACAGGATGGGGGTCGGAGCAGGAAGTTATTTCACCTTCTGACTTTGTGTAGGATGGGATGGATGGCTTAATTAATTACACAGCTGAGTCACATTATTATGACCACTTTCTACTTCCAACAGCAGCAGAATGTAGCTCATGAAGGAGGTTTTGTGTCGTGAGCTGGCTTGGTGGGTGTATAAGGTGTGCTATAGGCTCTCAAACAATTCAGGTATAAATCCACGCTTGCAGATCATGTACACCCATACATACTGATGTCATCCCAGGGGCGGATGGAATCTTCCAGCAAGACAGTGTGACATGTCACATGGCCAAGAAATGTCAAAAATTGCAAAAAAGCATGACCAAGACTTCCACGTACTATCCTGACCCCAAATTCCCCATACTTGAACCCACCTACCACCTCGATCGTCGAGTTTGCGCTCTATGGATCCTCCCCCCATGGGATGCACTGCAATCGGCATGGCTCCAGACACCTGTGACAACCTACCAGGGCCTTACTGAGTCACTCCCAGCCCTTCTAGCTGCTTTCCGTGCTGCACACATCAATTACTCTGGATATTAGCTGGTGGTCATAAAAATTTGGCTCGACTGTGTTAGGAATCCAAGTACAGTAGGGTGCGAAGGTTTGGGCAGCCTTGTTAATTTTCCTGATTTACTTTTATAAAGCATTGATTTTTTTGGATAAAAGAATTCCGTTAAATATATCATATAGGGGACAAACACAGTGATATTTAAGAAGTGAAATGAAGTTTATATGATTTACAGAAAGTGTGCAATAATTGTCTAAACAAAATTAGGCAGGTGCATAAATTTGGGCACCAAAAAAACCCTAACTCAATATTTAGTAGATGCATTAGTAGATTTTGAGAAGTGTTTAGGGTCGTTGTCTTGTTGGAAGATCCAGCCCCGGCACAGCTTCAGCTTTGTCACTGATTCCTGGACATTGGTCTCCAGAATCTGCTGATATTGATTGGAATCCATGCGTCCCTCAACTTTAAGAAGATTCCCAGTCCCTGTTCTGGCCACACAGCCCCACAGCATGATGGAACCACCACCAAATCTTACTGTAGGTAGCAGGTGTTTTTCTTGGAGTGCTGTGTTCTTTTTCCTCCATGCATAACGGCCCTTGTTATGCCCAAATAACACAGCACCTTATTCCAAAATGAAGCTGGCTTGTCTAAATGTGCTTTAGCATACCTCAAGCGGCTCTGTTTGTGATGTGGGCGGAGAAAAGGCTTCCTCTGCATCACTCTCCCATACAGCATCTCCTTGTGTAAAGTGCGCCGAACAGTGACTCCATCAGCAGCAAGATCATGTTGTAGGTCTTTGGTGCTGGTCTGTGGGTTGACTCTCACTGTTCTCAACATCCTTTGCTTCTATTTATTCGAGATTTTTCTTGGTCTGCCACTTCGAGCCTTGACTTGAACTGTGCCTGTGGTCTTCCATTTTCTCACAATGTGTCTCACAGTGGAGACTGAAAGCTGAAATCTCTGAGATAGCTTTCTGTATCCTTCCTCTAAACCATGACGGTGAACAGTCTTTGTTTTCAGGTGATTTGAAAGTTGTTTTGAGACTCCCATGCTGCGACTCTTCAGAGAAGATGCAAAGAGGAGAAAAACTTACAATTGCCCCCCTATAAATACCCTTTCTAATAATTGGAGTCACCTGTGTATGAAGGTCAAGGGTCACTGAACTTACCAAACCAAATTTGAGTTTCAATAATTAGTTCTAAAGATTTTGAAATCAATAAAATGACAACAGTGCCCAAATGTATGCACCTGCCTAATTTTGTTCAACCAATTATTGCACACTTTCTGTAATTCATATAAACTTCATTTCACTTCTCAAATATCACTGTGTTTGTCTCCTATATGACATATTTAACGGATTTTTTTTATCCAAACAATCAATGCTTTATAAAGGTAAATCAGGAAAATTAACAACGCTGCCCAAACTTTCACACCCCACTGTATATATATATATAGTTCACATAACGTGACATTACTCTGCCATATGCTGGGATTTGTAAAACCCCACCACTAGACCAAGCCACCAGCTGCACTCTAATTGGGATGTGCATTAAAGAGCATCCAAAAACAAAAGACTCTTTCTGCATTGTATTCACACACACCTTAGTAATCCAGCCTGCTTCCTGCAGCTGACTGAACACCTTGTTGACTGTGTCCTTCACTGGCTCGTCATCATCTTCCTCCTCAATCTGCTCCTCTCCCTGTTTCTGATCCTCCAGTGCGGTGCGGCACCGCTCAAACAGATGGTATTTGAAATGCTTTAGCGCGTGGTACACCTGTGTACGGCTGCCACACACTGAGCCCACAAAGAAAGTCTGGGAATGATAAGCAGACAGTTTTCTTTTAGAACTTCACAAAGAAAGTCAATCTGAATAAAAACACGCTACAGAAACAATCAGCGGGTGCTACCTGTGAGTCATCGGGCATGAAATGGTCCTCTTGCAGTGTGTTGCAGTGATACAACTGCCCAGAGAGGCGTACGCTGAAGCGGCCATGTCTGTGGAGCTCGCAGGCTTCGCAACCTTTTGTGGAGACGTTTGCCATGGTGATCCGCACCTTGGGATAACACTCCACCCGCTCCTTAAAAGGACCAACTCATGTTGCTCAAACTTTTCATAGCTGAAACGTTAAAGCTGTGATTTGGTGAGGCATGTTTCTTACTTTGTAGCGCTCTTTCCAGCGGCTCCTCTGCTTCAGGTTCTCTAATCGAGGGAGAACCAATCGCTCATCAAAGTGGTGCAAAGAGGACTTCATCTCTTGAGCATAGCGCTTTGTCCGCTCACCATCTGCAGTGATAAACGATTTAATTACCAAAATAATTTACTCATCGGAAACCTTTCTCCAGAACGGGCAGTGTTTCCAGTGAGCAGGCAAAAAAATAATAATGGCCAGGACATACCGTAAAGGGACTTGAGGAAGGACGCATCCAAGGCATTGATCAACAAAGCTTTGACTACCACCTGGAAGTGGGTGAGCTGGGATCCAGTGATGACTATAAAAAAAAAAGGAGGACAGAGTTACTAGGCCAAAATTCAATCCCACGATTCCAGTAGCACTGAATACATTTGAAATAGCAGTAATTGTTAATTACATAATCCACACGCTGACAGTGCTCTCCTAAGATGTGGTTGATGTAGCTCAGCGGATAACACCCCTCAAATCCTGGTCTGTGTGACTATGCTGTGCTACACCAATAAGAGTTTTTGGGCAAGACTCCTAACACTGCACTGGCCTACCTGTAATATGATTAACCATTAAGTCACTCTGGATAAGAACGTCAGCTAAACGCCGTTAATGATGCTATAGATGAAATGCAATTTACAACTGACATTCTAAACCACAGGGCTTACATTGACGTGGAAGGCAAGAGAGGAAGTCCTTGTCTTTTGGCTCCCCTACATCCTCCTCTCCTTCCCCCTCTTTCTTTTCTTCCTCCTCTACAATGAAGTCTTTTAGGCTGTCACTGTCTGCATGTTTTTCCTCTTCACTGCTGTCCATTAGAGGATTAGGATCCTCCTCACTGGAGCTGTCTTCGGAATCTACAGCTTCTTCTTTGTCTTCGGCTTTATCTTCTTTAACTTCATCCTCCTCCTCCTCTTCCGAGCCCTAAACGGATACACAGATGTTAGATGTGGATATGAAACAATGCGTGTCCCTATTGCGCACTAGTCTTTGAGTATGTAGTACATATTACAGTTACGAAAACTGGGTATACTCCACGTTGCACGCTTGGAACAAACCGATTGTGATTACAGTGAGTACTTGGTTGAGTACAGTTTCTGCAGATTTTGCAGTATGGGTGTAGGCAGAGTGACACCGGGCCTTTGTGGACATGTGGCGCGTAAAAACAAATTGTTTATCTTGGCACTGACCACTTTGCCTCCACACATGGATTTTATGGTTGCCTTCACCAAGACAAAAGCAGGACTCTTCACTGAAGACCACCCGCTGCCATTCTGAGTCAATCCATGACAGTTGGGCACAACACCATTGCGCGACAATGACGTGGTGTTAAGGCCAGAATGCATAACAGTCTGCGCGCATGTAGTTTTGCACAACACTTCCATCTGCAATGGTCCTGGCACTAACAGGATGACTAATGGAGGACATTACTGCTCAATGACTGTCTGCGATAAGGCCCATCCTTGCTTGTTTTTCACATGTGTGGTGGAGCTTGAATCATTTGTATGTCTCATAATATCAAACCTACCCACAAAGTTTAATTCGTGTCAGTCGATTCCTTTAGAGGGCAACTGTGCAGGCAGTTTTTTTTTTTTGTTTTTTTTTTATGCTGAGCATATGGGCCAAAAGAATAAATTTGCTTTAGAAACTGCATGCTGTTTTTAGATATAATATTTTGAACTCTGATTTGGTGCTGTGCCCTATTGAGCTCCAGTTGATCTAAATGATATAAATGTTGTTTATATCAGCTTAAATATTCATCATAACATCATAACTCATAACAGCACAGCACAACACTAACACAGGGTCACTGCAGTGCTCAGAAGCACCCACAATAATATCTGTCCTGTGGGGGTCCTGACCTTTGAAGAACAGGGTTCAAGTGGGCTAACAAAGCAACAGACGGAACAGGCTGTAACTGTAGAACTACCAAGTGTAGCTGATGAAGGGGACACTGAGTGTAGGAGGTGGGTTTAAGGTTATGGACCTTACTGGGGAAGTCTCGGTAGTTCTTACCGCCGTTCTGCGCCTGCGCCGCGGAGTGACCGTCTTCCTCTTGCGCGCTAGCTCCATCAGCTTGTTCTTTCGCTCTCTCCTCTTCGCGGCCGCTTCTTTGGCTTCTTTCAGCTCCCTCTCTCGTCTCTTCTCTTTTGAAGCCTCGTCCTCGGAGTCGGGAAGCTTCAGGCGTTTTTTCTGCAGCACTTTTCGGCGAGGCTCGGTTCCCACGTCGCTGTCGCTGGACTCGCTCGAGTCGTCCTCCAGAGCCGCGGCGCTGGCCACTCTCTTCCTGCTCCGCCCGCGGGAGACGGCTTTCTTCCCGCCCGCCTCGCTGCTACTGCTGCCGCTCCGGCTGCTCTGCTCCTCTCTGTCGCTTCCCCGCTTCGGCCGATAGGAGCTGTCTGAGCCGTACGAGCCATCGTCGTCGGACTCTCGGTACTCGCTCTCGGAGCTCACGCTGGTGGTGCTGTGGTACGACCCTTCGTCGCTGTCGTCCAGCAGCTGATCCAGCATGTTCACTCGGGTCTTCCTTCGATCGATGCGGGACTTGGACTCCTCGGCTTTCCGCCGCATCCCGAAGATCTTCCCGACGCTCTTAAACATTTCTGCGCAGTAATTATGAACCTAATTCCTACTGAAAACAAAGACGGTGTGTTAGTTTAGTGGTTCTAGGCCATTTGCTGTCAGGGCTCCCATAAGACTGGCTGCTGTTTTGCTAAATTAACTTAGCAACAACGTGGAACAGTAAACGAAGAGCATGCATTAGCGAAACAACCATAAATAATCATGAAGTGACTGTATATCACTGTCACCCGTTTATGTTTAATTAATGTGTCCGTTCGGCTACTCTGCTCAACCACAAGTCCCGCGTTTGGTGAGGGGCGTGTGCGTGTTTTGCTTTTGCTGTTCTACGCATTTCCTGTATGAGCTACTCCCGTAAACAGGACAGACGCCCCCTGGAGGCGAGGAGAGTAGCCGCACCATACCAGTTTACTATTCTGTTCCATTCGGTGTTTCTCAGGGCTGGTCCTAGAGGCCCACCGCTGTGCTAATGTCAGTGGGCTTGTTCGAGATGAACTGCGCCTCGCCTTGGTGGCCAGGGAGAACAGCCTGTGTGGGAAGAGAGAAAAGAGCCATCAAGTTAGTCAGTCGCCACCTGTAACTCAGGTGAGGTAATGACAGATCTCGTGGTGTTTGCGTTGATGCAATAGAAACCCCTCGGCTATTGCATGAAATTACATCAAATATGGTGAAAGTGAACAGACGTTATTTAACTATCTGTAGGCTAAACAAAAATTTCTATTTGTTGATGCAGCCCAGTGTTTGTTTTCCAGCTTCACAGTTGTGACAAAAGTGACCACAAAGTGTTAAACTAAGTTTCTGTAATATCTGTAAATACTATTTTAAATAGTTTTATTTATTATTCATTGATGAAACAGGTACTGGGGTCTTTTTAATACAAAAACATATAGTTCTGACATTAAATGCTGTAATTAAAAATATTAGACAGAATAAGCTATCATGCTGGTAGAGAGCATAACATTAGTATTGTACATATAGGGACTATAAATTAAATAACAGAGATTTATGTTTTAGAGTGAATACATACGTCAGAGCTGTCAACAGAACTTCCAGCCAATGAGAATTAAGCTCTGTCGTCAAGAAGACATCCCTCAGCTCGCGCAGCCCGCGAAGACCAACTGCAGCGTCTCGCTCGCGAGATCGTAACGGCGTGTGTCATGGTGACGTGCCGGTGGCGCCAAAAATGAAATAAATGACCGGCTTGCCTTCGCAGTGCCCGGTTAAGTCGAACAGGCCTAATGATTTTCCTGCTCCCACCACACTAGATCCAGCTAGGCTAATCAGCTCATCCTTTCCTGAGTTAGAGTGAGCTTACTGAGGCAGGGGAAACACAAAGACAGTGGGTCACCAGAACCAGAACCATCTCTGAACGTTTATGGGCCCTAAACGACATAGGCTTAAGGGGCCCGGCCCAGTCATATTATTTCACATGGAATTGTGAGTGGATTTACACTAAATTTAATTAAAGTTTTGTCAGGAAGTGTTTCATAAATGCTAAAGTACACAATATATAACCTAGAGGGATTAGAGGCTTCAGACAACTACATGTATGATAAAAAATAAATCAAATTTGAAAATAAACCCTTTCTGTGTTTTGAAGTGGTGTGTGCTGTTGTGTGGCAACATAACAGGTTTGGAACAACAGTGAAACCACCTACACGATGAAATGAGAGATTTGAGTGTTCTTCACCTTGAGGATAAGATATGTTCATATTTTCAGGCTAGTTCAGTTCTATGTTTACACGTTGTATTGTGTGAGTGTATTGGCCGGTTGACTCACTCAGATCTTGAGTGTTCCTATTGTATGATTACTCAGGTGCACATAAATGTGGTGAGAGGATTATTGAAATTATCAGATTTTCTGCAGTGCATGTAAACACACTCCAAACAAATAATAAACTGCATGTTTATGGGGCCTCTTGTAAATTGGCAGCTCAAAGCAAAAGCATGTACTGCTTATAACCAGACATGGGTTACAGCTCTATTGCCAGTTTTGTGAATGTTTGTTTGTTTGTTTTTGTTTTATTTTTAATAATTATAATATAAATTTGATAAATAATTTTCAACTCATCTCTTATCTCTTTACCCCCCTGCCATCTGGCAGAAGATACCAGAGTATCCGATCCACCACCTCTAGACTCCACAACAGCTTCATCCCTGAGGTGGTCAGATTACTGAATGCACTGATGTCCTCCGCATACACCTGGACTCATTTAGACATGTTCCACCACCACTCCCCACCCTCCTTTACCGTCACTGCACACCTGCACCTTAAATTATGGTCTGATGTAGTCTGATTTCAGACTTAATCGTTCGGTACATTTGCACTGCACAGAGAGGAATTTGTCTTCCGCATTTAACCATCTGTGAAGTGAAACACACACACACACACACACACACACTAGGGAGCAGTGAGCAGCCCTATCCACAGGGCCTGGGGAGCAGTTGGGGGTTAGGTACCTTGTTCACTCGGTTAGTTAAGAGAATCGTACTGGTGACCCTCTGGTCCCCTACCCTCTAGCTCATGGCTGCCCTTTTATTGTTCTGTATATTTATTGTTTGGTGTATTTATGGTATGTTCTGTTGTTCACACTGAATCTGCACTCTACATAGTCCTATTTAGCATGCTGCTGTCGCATATGGCATCATGTACAAATGACATTTCAGTCCAATGTTTTCAAGTTATATTTAACATTAACAATAAAAAACACTCAATGTCAACCTAAACCTTTTAAAACAACTTGAGGAAAATGTTGAGAATTACATCTGTTTTATGTCCCCAAAAAAAGCTAGTATCTCCAAAATGGCAGCTTTATAGAAGAGAGCAAAAACCAAAAAACCAAGTCAATGAAGCCAGACCATTTCTGTTGGTCATGAAATTTGTACATAGTGTAAACAGCAGTGTGTTTAAAGGATGCATAAAAAGGAGGCAGATGTTTAACATTAAGCCTCAGCTTAATAAAAAATCTACTACTCTGATAACCCTAGTGAACAAAGGTGCAGGGGGCAACGTGGTTTGATACATTTTATTATTTAGTGTATTTAACAGCATACATTTAATATGGGGAATATTCTCTTATATCACATTTTGATAATTCATGTCATGTGAGTGAATTTGTAAACTGTGTTTATACAACATTCTAGGTTATACATGTCTCAAATTCCCTTCATCAGTTAACGTTTCATATATTATGACCAGATGAAGATTTCACCATCAGACCCTGACGACAGCAAGTACCCTCCTTTGTGGTCAAACAGGACACTCTGAACAGCGCCATTATGCCCTAAAAGACTGGACATGTGCAAAGACGCCACTTCCACTAGCTTCACTGAGCCATCGTCACTCGCCACTGCCAGCACCCGGCCAGTCGGGCTGAAGGCAACTTGGTTGCTGGGCTGTGGCCCGGTCTCCATGCTCACCATGGCTGACACATTCCTTACATCCCATAATTTCACCACACCATAAGAGTCACAGGAGGCCACGGTGTCTCCCAGGGCGTTAAAGGTTGCACTGTTGCACGAGTGCTTGTGGCCGTAGAAGGTCTGGGCACACAGGCCAGTGCGGGCGTCCCACAGAGAGAGAGTCTTATCAGCAGAAGAGGTGAGGAGAATGTTGGAGAAGGGCAGGAACATAATGCTGTTCACAGAGTCAACATGGCCTCTAAGGGTGTAGCGACAACGCTCACTGTTTAGGTCCCAAATTTTGGCTGTGTTGTCCATGGAGCAGGAGGCCACAAAGTCTCCGCAAGAGTGGAATGAGCATCCCCAGGTGGCGTGGGTATGGCCCTCCAGGGTTAGCACACAGCGGCCTTTGGCAAAGTCCCAGATCCTCACTGTGGTGTCACCACTGGTGGTCGCCAGACAGCCTCCACTGGGGTGGAAACTGCACGAAGACAACCAGTCAGTGTGGCCCTCTCCAGTCATGATCATCTCGCCTTCTGGCATCCCCCAGAGCCTCCAAAGGTGGTCATCACTGGCAGAGGCCACGACAAGTTTACGAGGATGGAGTGCGAGGCAGCTCACTGCCATGGTATGAGCTTTGAGGGATCTGGTCATGGAGAAGCTGGCTACGGTGGTGCTCTGAGCAGACAGGGCTTTTATTTGGGGCAGGAAGGGATTTATGCGTGTGCCAGCTGGGAACTCTGAGTCCTTTGGATGTTTGGCTATGGTCTTGGTTGGATCTTTACTGGGGCTATAAAGAGCTGCTGCATCACCTGATGGTCTGGTGCTTCGCTCTGGACTTCGCTGGAGCTTCTCTTGCCTTCCCTTCTGAGACTCTGTGGCTACCCCACGAGTCCCTGGTGAGGAGTGTGCATTACGTTTCAAGCTCTCTAAGTTATGAACTTGTCCAAAGACTCTGTCCCTCTCAATACTGACCAGCATCTTCTGCCTCAGAGCCGTCTGGTACTTCTCGTTCAGCTGTCTCAGAGCAGGCTCATAGGATGCATAGTGCTTCTTTAGTCGCCTAATGTCCTCGATCAGCCTGTTCTTCTCCTGGACCACCCGCTTATGCTGCAGACGATGGAAGTCCCTCTCCTTCTGAAGCTTCACGATGGTCTCTCCGGCCTGCAGTGCAGCCTGCTTATAGCTGTCTCGCTCTCTCTGCACGTTTTTCAGCTGGTTATCCAGGAGCTGGTTGTGGGTGTAGACGTCAGGCACCAAGCCCACCTCGTCTGTGTTAAGCTTGCCTTTCTGTAGCATCTCAAACCACTCGGTCTGGAAGCAGTCCAGCGTTCTGCTCATTCCCATCTTAACCAGAAAGTTGCGGAGAAAATCGTCTACCACTTCCGGGATGTGGCTGATCGGCTGTTTGACTGAGCCTGGAAGCTCTGGCGCAGACACAGAGCTATCAATGCGGTCTCGTAAGGCTTTAACTGCCGCTTCCAAGTCCTCTTCTCCTTCAGGGATGCTCTCTTCATCGACAGTAACCTCCTCGTACTCGAAGCCATCTTCGGACTCCTCCGGAATGGAGACTTTCTCCAGATAGTATGGACCATCCACGGATTCCTCTGCTAGTTCGTGTGCTGCCATTTTCCGCTCTGCTAACTTTGTTTGGCTTGTGTACCGTTACCATGGTTGCCGGTTGTTGCTTCACCGACGTAGCCCCGCCTCCTGCGCTAGGATTGGCTTATAGTTCAACGCCAGGAGCTAGACTAGCCAATCTCGGTGCAAGAGGCGGGGTTTATCGGAAAACGTGCTCTGGGTCGTTCGGAGTCATAGAGTTCTCGACACGGCTCTTGGTGGTCGTTAGTAGCGGTTTACACTGCAGCTCGAAAGTTTGTGAACCTTTAATTACATATTATATCAATGTCTACATAAGCATGACCTATTTTATAACACTCATGCATCAGTGTTCTCAGCCCTGATCACACACCTGATCAGCTCACTAACAAGCTCTTTTAGAGGGCCGCCAGGAACAGGGTTGGAAAACACTGGTTTACAGTGTAAACATGGATTATTTGGTCTTTTGGAAAACCACAGAGTTACATGTACACATGCATATATGATCAAACGTTATATAACCGTAGGTGTGCACTGATACCCATATTGTTGTCTTTGAAAAGAGGAAACATTAAATTAATACAGCCCTCTTTAAAAACAAAACTATTCAACAAATGTATTTATGTACACTCAATACAGACATTACACTTATAATATCTGTATAAACAATTTAATGTATATATGCCCATATATACTATTATGGTACAAGTGGATAAACCTCAATAAACCGAGGATGACCTAATTTTATATATATATATATATATATATGTACCTAACTATTTTGGATAACTATGTTCATTAAACAGGTGGCTCATTAAAAGCTGTTGAAATGTTTGTGATGTTTGGTTTACCTGGTTCCCTTCATGTATAGTAATGTTCACATTTTCTACTGAACATTAATTTTATTATTATATTAGTTTTTCCTTCTGGTTTTTTCTGTTGAAAGACAAAAGTTTCAGGTTGAAATATCTCCATTTGCCCAGCAGAGGGCGCCAGAGACTCACTCTGGCTATGAGCCACATTCAGTACCACAAGATCCAGTGCCTTTTAGAGTGTTGTCCTATTCCTTCTTGGGGTCCGTTAATGACGTGTCTATGATTTCATGCACCAAAGCATTCCTAATCATTTGTACATGATCATTTCCCAGCAGGCTGTTTTTTAAGATTGCCACTGAAATGAGGCTAAAACACTCCGTATAGGTTCGGTGTGAATATGTGGGAATATAGTGCTGTGGCCTGAACAGGCAGATGTATGACATCACAAACGCAATACAATCAGAACAGGCTGTTATTACAGTTTCTATATTAGTTTTCTATATTAGAATGGTGCAATTTGGTGAATGGTGTAATCATGCCTGTTGGGTCAGTCAGGTACAGTGATAAGGCCCACTTGCTTAGTCAGTTCTGCGCTCTGTTAACACCATATAGTGAGTTCAGATCTTCTCTCAAAGCCTTGTCTGAGCTGAACTGCTGCCTATCCTGTGCGGTCTGATGCTGTTGCTACATCTGCTCTGAGTGGGTGCCAGTACTTACCTTTAACCACCACAGAGCTCCTGACTGTCCTGCACTGTGGAAGCTTGGCCTGCGTCCTGCTGACCTATCCGATCACCCAACTACTCTATAACGAACTAATCATTCCTCCACCTTACAAACACTAAACGCTCCTTTCCTACGCTTGTCTTGTTATCTGGTGTTGACCCGAGGAGGATGGGTTCCCCGTTTGAGCCTTGGTTCCTCTCGAGGTTTCTTCCTTTTGAACTGAGGGAGTTTTCCTCGCCTCTGTCACCCTTGGCTTGCTCACTGGGGTCTCAGTCACCAGATTCTTTGTAAAGCTGCTATGTGACATCTGCTGTAAACAGAGCTATATAAATAAATGTTGACTTGACTTACGTCACATTTGCACCCAAGTGTGAAACTCGAATCATTTGCATGCCTCGCAAATAATAAATAAATAAATAGATAGATTAATGAGGCCCATATCATGGAAAACTTCCTACTCCTCACTGTCTTGAAATAGAATACAGAGTATGGTATAGTATATAAACACTGCTGAGGCTTAACACCATTCACTCCCCAGCCAACATAGGCCATATATAATGCAGAACCTATGCAGCAAAAACATCCTGTTCGGATTTCTTTGTTTTTGTGATGTCACACATCTGCCTAATTAGTCTATAGCCTGTGTTTCAGGCTAGACTGGTTTTTGAATAAATTCAGATCAGCTTTGTTTATGGTATTACATTACATGTATCCTATATATACATCACCATGAGCAGACGGCTGCACAATGCAGGACTACATGCATGCAGACTGTTATGACGACTGTCCTTAACACTGTCAGCATCACTAAAGACTGCAGCGGTGCCGTGCCAGACTGTCACGGAGTGACTCTGACTGGCTGCGGGTCATCTTCAGTGACGAGTCCTGCTTTTGTCTCGGTGGAGGCGACCAATGAATCCGTGTGTGGAGCCACCGTGGTCAGCACCAAGATTTGTTGTCACACTTCACGTGTGGAGAAGGCCTGGTGTCGCTCCATCTCCTCCCCTACAACACAATCTGCAGAAACTGTGTGAGGATATTCAAACTGCATGGTGTGAATTATCACAGGACGGGGACGAGGATGGGGTCCTCTACAACCCCATGGCAAGGTGAGATGCATCATGCATCAAACATTAACTTCAGGTAATTAAATTTAGGCTTGCAGTGATAATAAAAGCAGGCTGATGATTTAATGCATGATAAACGTCCAGAAGAGGATGCAGATGGTCAGCACAGGCCAAATTAGCTGATAGAGTTTTCCCCTCAGCCGTGTAAGAGTCAGCCTGGCAGTCGGACATGCTGCTCTGATGTGAACTGTAAGTCTACAGTAAGAGGGAAGAGGGGAGTGATGAATGTTGGCGGGGTCCTTGCATCCAGCTGATGGCGTTGAGCCTTTCTTTGCCTGTCCAATCAGATGAAGAGCCTGTGAGGCTCAAACATCAGTAGCCTACAAATGACAGTGTGAACAGGGGAGCTGTGGCTCAGACAGGCAACAAGTCCTGGAGGGAGTGATAGAGCCACTGTCACACCCCCCCCCAAACTCCCCCTCATGAGCCCCTCAGACATGAGCGCTCAGGCAGGAGATGACCTCCGCGATCAGGCAGACTGCAAGTGGAGCTCGCCAACTCTGCTGTCCTCCTACTGCATCGAGAGCATACTGGGCAGGAGGAGTCCTCTCACGGTCAGGCTGCTGGGAGTGCAAAGTGCGTCAGCGCCGCTCCGAGACGAGGAGCGCACCGCATCGGGCCCAGGTGCGTAACTTTTCCACACCCTGCAGCCGGGAATAACCCAACATTACACCTAGTCCTGGACTAGAACAGCCGTTCAAGTGACTGGGAGTGATGGCCAGTCTGGGAATAGGTTTAATCCGGGTCTGGGAAAGCTGAACGGGTGCGTTCTGGTCTGAATGTGAACACCCTGTAGTTTACTGAGTTTTTCTTCCCTCCACGCAGCTGCTCCAAAAACGCGCTCCCCACCTCAACCGGACATGCACGTGCCCCCGAAACTGCGCCGGCCGTTCAGTCCCGCTCACGCGGGTCACGCGCCCGAGGGCGAGCCGGAGGACGAGAGGCTCGCGGAGAGCGCGCGCGAGAGCCTGAGGATCACCCACGCGCCTCCGCTCAGCATCAGCCGGAATAAGTCCTACCGCGACCTCGGCCCCTTCGAGAGTCCCAGCAGCAGGAGCGCGTCTCCGGGGCGCGAGGAGGATGGGAGCCTGGAGGACGAGCACCCCAAGCTGAGGGACGGCGAGGAGGGCGCCTGCTTGTCGGCTGGCAGCGACGCCGAGGACGGGACGCTGAAACGAAAGCAAAGAAGATACAGGACTACTTTCAGCAGCTACCAGCTGGAGGAGCTAGAACGGGCTTTCCAGAAGACCCACTACCCCGACGTGTTCACGAGGTAGCCTCGCGCTGAGAGACGGGCCGCGCTCCAGTACGATGCGTGTCACTGTGCGGCTTTAGGACACTTAGCTGGTGTGCAGGACTCTGACTGCCAAAGTAGGTGGTGCTGTGGTGGAACTGTTGGTAGAACTGAGGTTTCCAGTGGTAATAATAATAATAATAATAATAATAATAATAATAATAATAATAATAATAATATTTAAATAAAAAAGCTATAACAGTACGTAGTATATAAATATATGTGTGTATAAATAAAGACCCTCGTGCTAGGGGCCCCAGCCTCCTGGCTGAAAACAAATTAGCTGGAGGCTAGCGTAGAATTCATGCTGGTCTATGCTGGTTAAACAGCAAAACTTGGTCACTCATGGTCATTTGTTGTGTGAACAAGTCTTTCAATGACTGAGTGACTGACCTGCCTGCGCTGCTGATACTGTTGTGGTCCAAATACGAACCATTTAATGTGCCACAGAGCTATCACTTGCTAAGTTGGACAATTTCACTGTCAGTATATCGTGCACAAGTTCTAGTTGACACTAGAGTTCTTCACACCAGCTGAGCGGCCAGTGCAGAGCACAGGCACACATATACTAGGATACAGCCATGTTATCATTTTGTCTGTACGGGTTCCATGTCTTTGTTTTTCTAGTTTTTGTGAGGTTATGAGAATAACAGTCACTGTAAATGTAAATATCTGAAACATACAGCTTCAGTGTTAGAGGTCATGATGTCCAGACATGCGGTCAGTGTTGTGAGGGTTAGATGTTTGTTCTCAAACTTGTTTATAGGACACTATAGTGTGTGAATTACAGTACGTGGGGGGCAGAAGATACAATGGGGAGGACTAGTGTATTGAAGGGCTGATAGTTTAACCCAGATTTCTTTCTTTCAGGGAAGAATTAGCAATGAGACTGGATCTGACAGAGGCACGCGTACAGGTGAGTTACAGTCCTTTGCATTGAAGGTCTTGTCCTAAATTATGCACACCCACACACACACATTATAAATATATATATATGCATTCTGTGATTCTTACAATATTTTTAAAATGAAAAGTCATAACTTATCAAATAAACCTGAAAAACTTACTGAATATTGAAAGTTCATTAATAAAATGGAATATGGGCCATTACATGGTACTTGCCATCATCCAGTATAGTCAACCTCCGTATCCGTTTCTGAAGAATTTAGTGTCCACATGTTCATAAATACACTGAGGGATATTAAAACCCTTTTCTGACTCCATAACGCTTTGTCTCCTTTAGGTCTGGTTCCAGAACCGACGGGCAAAATGGAGAAAAAGAGAAAAGGCTGGGGTCCAGGCCCACCCGCTGGGCCTACACTTTCCTGGACCCATCACTGCGACGCAGTCGCTGTGCCATTATTTGAGTGGCGGTCCATTTACCCCCTCTCCACATCCAGCTATAGAGTCAGCCTGGCCCGCTTCCCTCCATGGACTCGTTCAGAGCCTACCCAGTCCTGCCTCCCCCCACAGAATCAGCTCTCTGCTCGGGGCGGCCATGTTCAGACACCCTGCCTTCGTTGGCCCCGCGTTTGGAAGGTGAGCACTCGGTTAGAAGTCATGTTATCAGCCAGTGTGGTCATTTTCTACCAGCGGTGGCTCCTGCCTTAAACCAGTGGTCAGATTTCAGACCTGTTTATGTAGTTTCCAACATACTGCTTTCTCGGAAATGGTCAAAAGTACAATGCATAGCTAAAACAGTAGAAGCATTCTGCACTCAGTTACCAATTTAGACTGGACTTTTATTTGGTCTGATATGATAGGTTGTCATCCAGCGTCAGAAACCACATAAACAAGTCTACGTAAGATTGACTAACAAGCAAACCTGTGATGCTGTAGGGTCACCCAGCACACAGCCTATTAAAACAGCCTATTAAAACAGCTTATATATATATATACATATATGTATACATATATACTTATATATATACATATATGTATATATATATATATATATATATATATATACACATATATGTATATATAATCTCTCTCAGATTATCCAATTCTACACAGAACCCTCCTGTCCCTGTGTTT